>JBBYHH010000002.1:55714-71059 GCA_038382905.1 Daphne laureola | reverse complement strand
TATATTGCCGAAACAAAACTACTCGTGCAGATTACTCCAGTGAGAAAAGAAAAGTGCACTAAACACAGTAAACAGAGATATCGCCGGCCACCGGCGGCGGTCCGGCGATATTCCGGTGACCGGCGGTGGTCCAGCGGTGGTCCGGCGATTGTTAAGTTTAAAATTGTTTAGGTGACTAAATTGTCATTTTTAAAACTTAGGATGTAAATAAAGTTTTTTAAAAAAATTCAGTAGTTAAAGTTAACATTTTTTCAGGTAATCCGTTAACTTTAAGGAAGAAAATGGACGGAAGGACAAGTTAAGTTTTAAAACGGGATTTAAAGATGACGAAAACTTAAAATAGAATCCTAATATGACGACAATTAAAGTTATAGGATCACCGGTGCATTTTACTCCAAATTTTACCTTATTACCTTCCATTTCCATTCTCACAAAAAAAAAACTATTTTTATCTTATATGTTTAATTTATATTTTTACCTTCTAATCAACAACATTTATTAACATTTATTAATTACCGTAACCGATTGCATCATATTTACTGGGACGGAGAGAGTATTACTCTTATTTCATTTCCTATTTCAATTTAACTTTAAATAGTACTCTCCCTCCATCTAAAAAAGAATGATCCGTTTGATTTTTTATGTTGTGTTTGATCTAAATTATTGTTATGAAAAACTATTTTAAAAAAAATAAAATAGATATATTTAAAAATTGTAAACACTCATTTATCATTTGAATATATATTTTTCCATTTTCAATGTCAAAAGATTGAAAAAGAAAAAATCATATATTAAATACTTAAAAAGAAATTGAACATTGTTTTTTGGACGGAGCCACGGCCCACGGAAGTAGTATTTCATTTCCACTTTGGTTATTTCAAGTCCTCAACTTTTCTAGTACTTAGTATTTAACTTTCATTTTAGTTATTTATTCAAAACTAGATAAACGTAAGTCTAAAAATAGTAAATTTACTTAAATTAGGATAAATCCCTAAAATTTAATCACATAAATGACATAATCCAATGGATTAAGCAACTTAACCATTTTTAAATTAATCAATTTAATTACGTCATTGTCGTGATTAGAACTAGACAATTCATTCTTGATCCGTGTAAATTTATTATTTTCAAACGTATATCTATCTATATTTCAATAAACTGCATATCAAAAATTTCATATATATGAGCAAGTTAGAATTAGACCGATGACTTAAACCATAAACTTAAATCTAACCAAATAAGCCTTTAAAATGCTCAATGTTTGGTGTTATGAACTTCCAAATTTTCACATGATTTTATCTAAATGAACCTTGTACGCTACTTACTTGCTCAACAAGGGAGGTAAGTTGAGATGTAGTTGATGGCCAACTTGAATGAAAAGAAAGGAATATTTACTTCTCTTTCATATTTTGGGGCCATCACCAGAACTGCTTTGGGTGGATTACTGACCATTCACACATGAATGCCACAAGGCAAGTGTGACTGGCTAATTTACCACCATGACAAACACAACTTATCAACACAACAAAGATCACCAGATGAAAGATTTCAAAAGACTATCCAAAAGTTGTTAAACTGTAAAATATCGTCTATCACACAGTTAGAACAGATCAAAACATTAAAGCCGATTAGAACTTTTAAGGTACGAAAGAGAAGAGTTCTGAGAATGTGAGATCTTGGTGTACCCTACTCAACTTATAGTCTAAACTGTAACGAGATGTTCATTCTCCCTCCTCATCATCCGCGCCTCCTCCTCCAGAAGACTTTTTCGATGCCGATTTCTCATTCCTTCTCTTCACTCTTCCTGGCCGGCCGCTACCGAATGGACTTGTAAGGGAGAAATCAATGTGCTTCTGGGAATCAAGCCTCACCATGAAAGATGGGATGTTCACAACCTGCTTTCCAACCCTGGACAGCCAGAAGACAGTTCCGCATCATCAAACATGACCATCCACAGCACACCCGATCCATAGTTCTTTAGAATAAAAGACAATACACACACAAGCTCCATGAATGCTATACCACTTCTCTACAATGATACTTGAACATGACCGCACGAACTAAAATGGAAGAAGGCAAAAAACGTAAACTAATCGAAATGCAACACATAACTGATGAACAACTAGAATTAGAACAGAAAATCATACTGTTTAACCCAGCAAGCAGTGTCATGAATACTATCAATACCTAATCGAAAACCTAGAATGAAGTTTAACTAACATAGTGCCATACGAATCATAGGAAACCTAATAAAATAAAAGCACAGGGGTGAGTAGATGAGGAACAGAATCATAAACAAACCTGATATGCTTCTGCCTGATAAGCACACGAGCATGGTGGATTGACTTGGCCATACCAGCCTTGAACACAAGTGTCTGAAGCCGGCGTTCAAGGAAGTTCTCGACAGTCAAGGCCAGGACATAATCGAGCTTGTTTTGGCTCTCATCTAGCAGACCATAACGGTTCATTCTTCGGAGAAGTGCCTCACCCTCAAAGATCCGACGCGGGTTCTTCTCATCGAGGGTCAGCAGCTCCCTGGCAGCATTTCGGATACGGCTAAGAGCATACTGAACCCTCCACAGCTCCCTCTTGCAGCGCAGCCCATACTCCCCAACCAGCTTCAGCTCAGCATCCAAACGCTCCTTCTCATACGGTCGACGAGGCTTCTTAAACGTCTTTCCATCTGAAAGCAACCACAATTATTAGCCCAGTCACTCAAAAAGCTACCCAATTCAAAGCTTTATAAAGTTACAGGAACAATAACTACTACCAAAAAAACATTAAACTCTTCATTTAGATCACAGAAATGAATCTACCATTAGAGGGAAAACGAAAAGGACCATCCTAACTGCTGATCTAACACAATGCGAACGGACTTAAGCAGCAACATAGGGGGAAAACGGACTAAAAGATACAAACTTTGATCTCAAAAGTTCGTGCTTGCAAACTGAATAAATCAGAAATCGAGTCTACATTACAGATAGAGGAAGAAAGATTACAGTTGCGGTAGAAAGAGACGTGAACCATTGTCGTCCGCCCTGTGTGCCTGTCTATATGAACACACAGGGAGGGTACACGCAGAATGCGGATCGCTTAAACCCTAAATTGCTCAGCGATTTTCTGAGGAGGACCAATTTCTGGATCTCAAATGAAGGCCCATTACTTTTGTACCAGGAAAGAGCACAGTTGGCCCAATATTGAAATACATATGGGCTTGATCAAGCCCATTATGGAAGGATTGACTTAAAAAAGGAAAAAAAAAAAAAAAAAAGATTCCAGTGAAGGATGAGTAGATTCCATTCCACGCGATATTAACTTGGGAAGAGGTCAAAGGGAACAACTCAAAGTCAACATCTCTTGTTAGGTTATTAAGCATAGACTTTTTATTTGTTAAATCCATGAAAAATTCAGTCAATCCTTTTCGTATTGTTAATATTACATTCATTCCCAAATAATTAGAACGTTTTGTTTTTAATATTTTATTTATTTAATATTTTACTATATAAAGTCAGATATGTTTAAAAATTAAAGTTAAATAATATATATATCATAATTTCACGTATAAACTGTCTAAATATATGTTTTTTTTGAATCTTTTCTTATTATTTATCTATTTAAGTAAAAAATTGTAACACAGATTATGAAAAAAAATTCATTTAATTTTTAATGAATGAAGGGAGTATTTCAAAGAAAAAAAGCACATAGATTCATAGACGGACAACTGAATTTGATAACTAAAAAGCGCAAAACATCTTTTCTTTTTTCTTTTTTTTCTGAAAGAAAAAAAGAAATTAATATTTTTTCTTAAAATCCGCCTCTGTTTCACGTTACTTATCTACAACATTACACGATGTATATAAGTAACGCCCCAATCAAACTACTTTTCTTCTCTTCAACCAAACAAAATACCAGCACACCACCTTCTCTAACTCGACTCGTTTCCCGCCGTTTCCACCCTTTACGCCCCGGCGATTCTACTCCGATCCGCCCTCGAACGGAACCCTAGGTATTCTTTCATTCATCTTTTCTTTTGATCTCTTCTCGATTTTGGCTATGGTGAATTGATGGGCTTCTTACTCATGTTCCCATCAATTATTCCTGTGCTTCTGTGTTGTGAACCCCGTTCTCAAGCTTCGACTTGTTTCTAGATCGACGATTGCGCTTTTGTTTGTCCTTCTTTCCATCAGATCTAGTTTCGGATTCTGCTTTTCGACTTCTCTGCATCAGTGATGCTTGATGATATGATATGTGTCTGAAGTTACAGCATTACTGAACCTTCTAGTTGGGTAGTTACTTGGGATGGATGAGATGACAGTGTTTAATCTTTTTATTGGTTGTCTTCCTTAAAATAAACAACTCTTTTGTTGTGTGAGAGTGCATTGATGTTATGGTTTATTAAGTGAAGAGGATTTCAATTCATTGGATTTATAAGCATGTCTCGTTCCGTTAATGTGCTTCTTTCTGGTTCTGATATTGCCATTTGCAGGTTAAACAAATCAGTGCTTCATAAATTCACAATGAAGGCCCTAATTCTTGTTGGAGGGTTTGGGACACGGTTGAGGCCATTGACTCTAAGTGTCCCTAAACCTCTTGTTGAGTTTGCTAACAAACCCATGATCCTGCATCAGGTACATTTCTTTTTGAACAAGTTTAATTATGTCTGTGAAACTGTCATCTGCATCAATCTACGTAAATTATTCTTGTATGGTTTGTCAGTTGTATTATTTGGATCTGTCTTCCTAAATTTTCTTCAAACAACCCATTTCGAGTTTCTGGCGTTAGTATCACCTCTATATCTCTACATCCTAATGGTCAATGTTACAGGCTGGTCATGTTTTGATGTTTGATTTCTCATGTAGATTGAGGCTCTCAAGTCTGTGGGAGTTACTGAAGTGGTTTTAGCAATTAACTACCAACCAGAGGTACACTAGCCTTTTTTCCTCTATAACCTATTCAATATCAAATTCAGCACTCTGTAAACTCCCAGTATGTAATGTTTGGAGAACCTTTTGTGCCTATCTTCCAGATAATGTTGAATTTCTTGAAAGAGTTTGAGGAGAAACTTGGAATAAAGATCACATGCTCACAAGAGACTGAACCACTTGGAACTGCTGGTCCTCTTGCATTGGCTAGGGATAAACTCAATGATGGTTCTGGAAAGCCTTTCTTTGTCCTTAACAGTGATGTTATCAGTGAGTATCCGTTCAATGAAATGATTGGATTTCACAAGGCTCATGGCGGGGAAGCTTCTATAATGGTTACCAAGGTAAGACACACTTTAATGGTAGATATTGTATGTATTTAGTCCCTTCTAAGGTATTACTAAGTCTTAATCGAGACTTGATAACATTCACCATTCTGTTCCCAACCTATAGGTGGATGAACCCTCAAAATATGGAGTGGTGGTTATGGAAGAATCAACCGGGCAAGTGGAGAAATTTGTGGAAAAGCCAAAACTGTTTGTTGGCAATAAAATAAATGCTGGAATTTATCTGTTGAACCCCTCTGTTCTTGATCGAATTCAACTAAAACCCACCTCAATCGAGAAGGAAGTCTTCCCCAAAATTGCAGCAGACAAGAAACTCTATGGCATGGTCCTTCCAGGGTTTTGGATGGATATTGGACAGCCAAGGGACTACATTACTGGTTTGAGACTTTACCTAGACTCATTAAGGAAGAGATCCCCTGTCAAGTTGTCAACTGGACCCAACTTTGTGGGAAATGTCTTGGTTCATGAGACTGCTAAAATTGGAGATGGATGCTTAATAGGTCCAGATGTTGCAATCGGTCCAGGATGTGTGATCGAGTCCGGGGTCAGGCTCTCTGGCTGCACGGTCATGCGTGGTGTCCGCATAAAGAAGCACGCCTGCATTTCCAACAGCATCATCGGATGGCACTCGACTGTAGGGCAATGGGCTCGTGTAGAGAACATGACTATTCTTGGTGAGGATGTTCATGTTTGTGATGAGGTTTACAGCAATGGTGGTGTGGTCTTGCCGCACAAGGAGATCAAGTCTAACATTTTGAAGCCTGAGATAGTCATGTAACAAAATTGGTGTAAGCTGTGAACTGTTGACCTAGTGTTTTCAGGTTAACTCTTTTTTTTTTTTTAATCTTTTCCTTGTGGTGTAATCAACTGATTATGAGAAACAGTTGGAGGGTCACTTTCTGATAGTGATGGGATTGCTAATGCTATGGTCATCAGGTATGTAACTTTAGGGTGTAGATGGAATAAACTATGTATTTGTCTAATTTATTCATATTGGTTATACCTTTCTTGACAAGTAGATACTCCCTTTTAGCATTTTCTTCAAATTTAGAGATAACAAAAGAATTTCAAGAGAAGTAGTGGATTTCATTCAGATATTCACATTCTCAAGTGCTTTTCCTTACAGAGACAAAAAGAGTAACAACCATGGTTCCTTCAAATATCAGAAGGAATGTGTAACATGGACTTAATCCCTTACCCAAATACATTATTCCACAACTGCAGGCAAACAACATTTTCTAAGAAACTAAACACAGAAATACGTTAAGAGCTAAAATAAAACCGGAAAAAAAAAAAACTATAATCTATCAAAGTGATTTCTCATCTATAGGAACTGGGATTAAATTCTGAGCTACTATGATTATCAAGATAGGGCAATTATGTACGAACCAATGTCCCGAGATAATGTCCCAACTCCAGAGCAGATCAATGAGATCATAATTCAAACTCATCCTCAAGCTTTAGCTGCTCTGCTGCAGCCTCTTCCTCTTCATCATCAATCACGAAATACGGGTTATGTTGCTCCGGTTTAAACTTGTACCCAGTAAACACATAGAAGATGAGTGTGGCAAGCTCCCCAGCAACCACACTTGTCCATAGGTACTTATATGAGGTAATAGTCTCCAATGCATACACAACAACACGGGTAAAGTAAATGTAGCAGATCACCACAATGTAGTACTGTCTGAAGAGGGTCAGCTTCATCAGATTCACAGCAGCCTTCCCATCCGTCCTCGCGGCCTCGCGCAAGTTCTTGATAGACCATACAATCGGGAACAAGACAGCGCAACAACAGACAACATCGACAAGCAAGAAGATTTGCTTCCATGTGATCCAGTCCTGTCCGAAAGGCCCTGTCTCATCAATAACAACCTGAGCAATGTTGGCAATAACCTGAAGAGGAATCACAATCATCAAAACTTTCTTTTCCTTGTCCTGCAAGAAAGGCTTCAAGAAGGACCATCCAGTTCCAATCAAAACTATGAGAGTGAAGAGAGTAATTCCCTTGAGAAAACTGAATATATAAAACAACACATCCCAACCATGAGCGCTTCCAGTCCTCTTGATGTAAGATTTGTCCTCCGCTTCACACAGAAGATTCAGAGCTTTCATGATAACAACCGCAAGCATGAAATAATGAATCCTAAACACGGTGAGTCGTTTCTTATACAATACGCAGATCCAGATCCCGGCGAGAGAAAAGTAAACAAGCGAGAGAAGGAAATAAACCCTCGGGAGGACGGTCCGGCCGGCGGAGAGATAGTCTCGCCGCTCCGACTTTCCGTCGAGATTGTACATCACGGATCGTACCTTCATCGACACCTTGACCCGATTGAGGCAATTGGCAAACACGAGGGTGTACTGATCGGCGTCGTTCTCGAGGTACACGATCCCGAATCTGTCTTTCCCGTTGAGAGTTCTGAAAGTGAAGACGGTCTGGATGAGATCCGACTGGAGGGCGCATGAGATCTCACCGTCCTCGAGCTGCTGGAGGACGTGCAGCCAAGAGTCGCGGGTGCAGAGGAAGAATCCGATCTTGTTGAAGTCGAGATCCGGGTTGGGATCCGAGAGCTTGAGATGGGTGACGTTGAGCTCGATGCGGCCGTTGTGGGTGAACCCGAACTCGTCGAAAGGGATGATGGGGCGGTCGTCGGAGCGGACATCGGAGACACGGATCTCGGCGACGGAGAGGGCTAGGAAGAGGGAGAGGAGAACGGGAATGGAGATTGAGCGCGACGGCGCCATGGAATTGGCCGATCTGCTTCACGAAATCGCTCTGTTTTCTCGATGTGTTTGAAGCTTCGGATTTGGATTTGGATTTGGATTTGGGAATTTCTTAAAACTCGAACGGTTTTAAAAAGACTCAGTCATGGGTTTTAAACCTGTGAGGCTTTCGCCTTATTTTCCTCCATTTTTTGTTTCTTTCGGGAAAAACTACAAAATTCAACGGAGGTTTGGGGAAATTCTAGGTTTTCCCTTTATTTTCAGATACTTGTAGAATTCCCCCTTGATAAGTTAATTGATGGAGTATTAGTAAATGTTAGTTTCATCTTTAGATTTTAGGGTTTCAAATGTTAGGTGGAAAAAGTAATTTTATCACTGAAGTTTACGAAACTTCTAAATTTACTGCTAAAGTCAATTTTGAAACGAGAGTGTCACCAACATATTCTTGAAGGTGTAAACTTATCATTAGATGTTAAATTATCTCAATTGGCACTCATGTGTCATGTCACTAGATGATTATGTAGACATATTCTTGAGTGCTTTTTATAATAAAAATAATTCCAAAAAAAACTTGAAAATATAAATTTAATTTTCATACTAGTGTGGTGCAGAATTTGTTCATCTTTGTAAAAAGAAAAAGATTTAGAACTGAGTTGATCAAACTCAAATTTTTAGGATTGACTTGGAATGTGGGTAGAGGGTCTACCTGCTTAGTAAACGTCGTTTGACGTCTACGACAAACTCCGTTTTCCCCAATTTCATAATTGTAACATTTAGGTCCAACAGAGATAACTTTTCAAACATTTAGGACTAATTAGAAATTTTTTAGAGTTTAAAGATTGAGTTGGCAAAAAAGTGAAAATTTTAAGACTAAACGTGATGTTACCCCCATTCACTGTATATTTTATAGAATTAATATTTTAATTTCATCTTAAAATCTATGACAATTTAAAAATTGAGTCATTAACTTTAAAGATCTTAAATGAAACAAAAACATTAATCATATAAAAATATAAAGTCAATGTTCACATTCACATAATCACTCAATGACACATCACATGAACACCAACTAAAACCCTTATCGTCCACTGTTAAATTTAATTTTCAATAAAATACTGATGATATTTTCGCTTAAAAATGAAATTTAGTGGCAAATTTAAAATTTTCATAAATTTTAGTGGCAAAATTACTCTTTTTTCCCAAAATGTTACAAGTAAAATTAATGGACCTGTAATTTCAACCGCAGTTGCAAGTGGTAAAGCAACAAAATTGCATTACAGAACAGTTATACCAACAGAAGAAAGAACTCAGGACACTACACCATTTCATGTATGTACAACAAGAAGCCATGTTATGCTGGGAATACCAGAGCTGTGTCCATCTTTGCCTATGAAACCACAGCTCAATCACCAGACCCACAAGGTTGGTTCAAACCTCTCTCTAGATCTGAGAGTGCTGCAGCCTAAACTTTTCTCTGACAAATCCTGACAAAACAGACTTCTTCTCCTGATAATCTTTGAACTCCACTCTCCTACCATGTCCTGCAGATGATCTCAAACCATCATTCCGGTAATGATGAAAATGGCGAAAAGGATGCAGCTTTCGCTCACACTAAATGGCAAAATGTTGTACTACTTGAAATGCAACACTAACCAGGTAGTATCCACTTGAACTCCAAATCCAAAAGTTTCTCAACACTATTCAGCTGCTTAGGAACTGTCATTGATGGGAGGAAAAAGGAGAAGTGAGCATAAACTTGGAAAGTACACTTTTAGCCATGGAACAGTTCAGAATATCTTCGGGAACCAACACAGAAATACCAGAATGACTAGAAAATGAGTACATTAGGGTTTATGATAGTATACCATAATTATCGATTTCATGAGACAGCGAGTTGTTTTACCTGAACTTTGATTGTACCTCTCCCATATGCTTAATCCAGTTTCTGTCAAACCCAGATGGTCTCCTGTGAATAAGATCTCAAGGGGCTTGCAGAACAGGCAGACAGATCCCTACGCAATGGATTAAATAAAAGTATCATAGGCACCTAAATGTATGAAAAAGTTTTGCTAACCCTCTATCTTAGAATCAATCAAAACACTGGCAGAAAATGTCAAACAAGAAAGGAAGAATTTTTATGTCTATGAGGACTGGAAAGAGAACAAATTCGATGAGGTTCAGTCTCCTAAGACGACTTACTTCTGTGTGACCAGGAGTATGTATGAGTTCAATATCTTTATTGAGGTTCCATGGGCCGCTCCCCTCTAGTTTCATCTCAACATCAACGGTTGAAGCTTCAATCTGACAAATCAACGATACATATAGCACATCATCTTCTTAATTAACACCCTCATACAGTTTTGTACATGCTTCAAAGAATCAAAGTGCTATCCACATTTAGGTAATAGCTTTGTCATTCATAAACCTCAAACCGATCTCGATGGGCAATCCAACCACTAAAGTTGTCTCTGGCGGCAAATCAAACTTTTTTTTTAGCCATTAATCATTCTCCAAAATTAGGAAGGATCAGATAGAAGCTTTTTTTTTTCTTGTCCAAGTAAAATATCAAGTAAACAATGCAACTGCAGGAAGCCCTATAGAGAATCCTCTTCCAGATTAGGAAAAAAAGAAAGAAAAGGAAAATAAGCATGAGATAGCACATACTTCTTTAGAATGCAGTATTCTAGCGCAACCAAACCGCTTTGCCCACTTTTTGTGATCTGCAACATCATCTCTGATGACATAGTATACATCAATATTGTTCTTTCAGAAAGTATATACAAATGCCACCATAGATGGTACTTTGACTATGTAACCAACATACATGTGGGTCAGAAACAGGTACCGTACACCACCCATCATCTCAATTCTTTCTGCAAGTCTCTCAAAGTATCTAGGGCTGCATGCAAATAAAAATATGGAGCATGAATTAACTACTATAAATGTATTCTCTACTACGTTCGACTTACAGAAAACCTGCTGTTCCCCTTTTTTCTATGATCTACATTGAGCCACTCTTTCTCTTTGAAGGATTTGATAGAAACTCTGAATCAACCAAATTTATCGGACTGAAACTTCGGAGTACCTATCTACAAGTATGTTTCCTTCAGGATGAATAATCAAGTAGGACGCTGCACCAAATGATTTCTCAGAGTGGTAGCCACAGTGATATACACCCTAGATTCAAACATGCCAAAGCCTCAGATTTTCAGCTATTATGTTTATGCAATGGCTGTGTAAAGGAAGAGATTAAACGTGAAAAAGAAAAGCATAGCAACAAATAAGGAGAGGTTCAAATTTAAGAATTAAAGAGAAGATGAAAAGAGTTATCCCTTAAACCAATCTGCATCATATCATCTGAAATCATGAAAATTGTCACAGTTATTAATGATGCCACTTCTTGGAAGTTTGCAGGGAGGCGAAACTAAAGCCAGCCAATATTGTCAAGGATTTAAATGGACAAATTGGGTAGCTTTAAATCCATAAATAGTAGGTAAGTTTGTAGTTAAAAGATTAATATCTAGTCAAATACTATTATGTTTACTGTCGAAGAAATCGAAGCAAAAGCACGGAAGTGAATATAGTAGCAATCCAGGATGTGCTACAGGTCCTTCTCCAATAAACCATAAAATTGTGAACATTTTGGAAAGCATTTAATCCAAAAGGGTTTGCGATCAGCGTAACATAAGCAAAGTAACTCAGTGGTGGGAAGCTTTAACAGATCCCTTGTTTTAAAGATACGTTTTTTTTCCCAGAAAAAGCAACACAATGTTCTAAGCAGAAGGATTCAATGAAAACTTTGCAAATGTGAAAGTACTGCATCAAGCCAAGCCACCAGCCATGTCATGTGAACTCAACAACGGGAAGTTCACAAAATTTCTTATACGTCTAATGAAATTTTCATGCATGAAGAGGGACATTGTTTTTTACATAAACCTGGGTTCTTGTTCTAAGTGAAATAATTTCACTTTGTGCAAAAATAGTGTCAAAATATTGGAGAAAACAGAATAACCCTTTCTACCACTAACATGATCTAGGTTATTCTTTAACAGAAGAACACCAACTGACAAGCAAAATTCTTGAGAAAGATTCTGGAAGAGAATACTCGGCATACCTTTGTATGAATCAGTTGACAGGGTTTATTATATTGATTGTACAAGAGAACGAGAGAGGAAAATAAATCACAAGTAAACTTAGAAACTATCTAAATAAATGCTAGGAGTCAAGCCTTATATTTTCAGTCCTAATATGCCAATTCTTTAATATATTTACATACTGAGAATTCTCATGCTTCGATGACATGAAATTAGATTATACCGGAAGTCTTTGCTCATCTATTGGGATTGGGAATGATTTTTGAACTTCAATTATATCAGGAGGAGGCACTTCTGTACGAATTGAACCAGTTGGACATGAAATCAAGGCCTAGAAGCATCAATAAATAGATAATGATCTCTGTCAGATTTTCAACTGTAAGCTTAGAATTAACTTCAAACGAATAAAAGTGAATATCAATACAAGAGATGCATGCATAGCAAGAAACGGACACTGCTTAAGTGGTGCGATTTTTTACACGGAGTTAAAAGTGAGCACTGAGCAGATAGCCTATACTACAAGGGGAGAACCTTAACTGAAACATGAGTTTTTTATTCTAAATGTTTGATTAAGTTATCTGCAGGAGTCCATCTCATTGAAGAAGTTCTATCTGTGGAGGGAAAGAAGGCTAACAAAGCACCTATCTACAGAATGCAACTTGTTCCTCTTACAAACAAATGAATGTCTGATTTATGCAAATTAGTTCAACACCTGTATGCAAAATTCAAGAAGATATGACACCAGAAAAACAGGTCTCTGGCAAAATGTGAAAGTATCAAGAAAAACAAATGAGGGGAAGCATCGATCACCTGAATAGCCTTTACCCGTTCCTCTTCGCAGGCAGGCTGTTTGAAAACTGCAGACTTTCCATCGACTCGTGTAAAGACTTGCTAACAAAAAGAAGAGGCGAAGACATGTTATGCTCGCAGCTCGCTTGTTCTTATCATGCTAACCAGTTCATGTTAATGAGATGAAATGAATACAATATAATGAAACTGGAGAAGCACTTTCCTAATCTTGCACAGAAATTATATTTACAACTAATTCAACATCTTAAATATAAGAATAGCACACTAATTCCATCGCCACCTGAAGCACAAACGCACACACACAAACACAAAACAAATAACAATCCAAACTTAACCTATAGTTAGAAAATGAAGGAATTAACGAATTACCGGAGCCATCCAGCGGCAAGTGTCACAGTCAATGCAAGTATGATCTGAAAGAAAAAGAAAAAAGAGCAAAAACAATGAAAAATGCGTGACAGTTTTTCGAAACGAAAATGCAAAATCAAGTGTATGCTACAACAAACAACCTACAAAGAAGTCTCCATCTGCGTTCTGGGGCCGCCTCTGTCTAGCTTGTTTAACAGTTGCTCCTCCTCCTTCGCTATGAGCTGCTCTAAGTGCGGGAAGCTTCGACCTTTTGAAGTTATTTGAAAAGCCAGAACTTGGAAACTTCAACTCATGATGGAAAGATGATGACAAAGTGGAAGCAAAGACTGACCCAGTTGTCACAATCTTGCTTGGTACGCTTGCCATAGCCATGGTGAAATCTTTCTCTTATTCTAATCTTCTGTATCCGCTCCACTCCATGGATCGACCAAGAAAGGAGAGAAAGTGGGGAACTTTGACCCGCAAAGAGAGAACCGCTGACCATATCGAAAGGGGCTTACTTTTAGCATTTCAAATGTATGGAATCTCTTTTGTATCATACACAGACGTTGAGGGCCTAAACTGTCTTTCGAAGGGGGCTTATTTTTAGCCTATGAAAAAGTGAAAAGCCCTGAACGAAACCTCTTCTGCCTAAAACCCTAAACCCTGTTCGTCTAAAGTTCATGGCTTTTTCTTCGATTCTGCGAAGGTCGGCGACCTCTCTTGTTCCATTGGCTCGTCGAGCCTCTGGATTGGAGCCAATCAGCCGTCCCGCTGTGTTTGCAGCTCTGAATCGCGCTTCTGTATCTCAAAGGTCTTCCTTCGTTCCATATCCAAACGCTCTCTGTTTCAATACAACAGCTACTCAGAAGCGGCCGACGTCCGATGAGAATCTTCTTCGCGTCATCGACAATGAAATTACTTGTGCCAAGGAATCTGATGATTATGATCAGGTGAGGAAAAATTAAATCTTTTGTTCTGCTTAATTTATGTTGTTTGTTAAGCTTAGAGCTAGGAAATGAAGCAGCATTTCCAAGTTGAGAGGTGAAAATTTGTGCTTCACCTAGATTACCAATGAATTGTCTTTTGTTTTTCTGTTACTTGATCTGTATCATTGGTGTAAAAAGCCATGTTTGAAACTGTAAACTGCTTTCTATGGTCATGATCAAAGTCAAATTCTGATTTTGTTTGGATATGTTGCTTTCACTTTACAGCTTCCTGATAAGTTTTACTCCAATTGAGCATGAGATCTTAACAAGTCTTTGTCTTTTGTCATTTTAACTTTTGACTTGGTATTAGGCCAGCAATCTTGGAAAATGGAGTACAAATAATGTGTTCTACAAGTGTAACTTGCTGATTTATTTATTCCTGAAGGACATTAAAAAACAACAGAATGTCGTCACCATGTTTCTGTTTCGTTGTAGGTCGATGAGCGTCCAAGTGGCTTTCCGTTTCAAATGGAGGACACCCCCGGACTTCAGACTGTAACTTTGACCAGAGAATATCAGGGCGAAGTCGTGAAAGTTGAGGTACACATGCCTGATCTTGTTACCGGTGGGAGAGATGAAGATGTTGATGATAATGTGGAGGATGAGAAGGCGAATCAATCGAGCCTGCCTCTGGCTATTACCATCTCGAAGAAGAACGAACCTACTTTGGAGTTTACATGCACTGCGTTCCCTGATGAGATCTCCATCGATAGCTTGGCTGTCAGGAATCCGGAAAATGAAGCTGAAGTTGCGTACGAGGGACCTGACTTCAAGTAAGCTATTTTAGCGATCATAACACATTGAGAGTATACGTTGTGGCAGTGTGTCGCTGAATTGGCTTCTCTGTTTTTGCAGTGATTTAGACGAGAAACTCCAGCAGGCTTTCGTCAAATATTTGGAGATCAGAGGAATAAAACCAAGCACAACCAACTTCTTGCATGAGTACATGATAAACAAGGATAGTCGTGAGTACCTAGGTTGGTTGGAGAACCTGAAGAAGTTCGTTGAGGCATGAACCTAGCTGCGTAAGGTGCAAGTATGCTTCAGGTGCACACTTTGGCACAAAGTTATTGCACTTATTCAGTAGCTTGTCTATTTAATTGGTTTCTTT
>JBBYHH010000002.1:9406-47788 GCA_038382905.1 Daphne laureola | reverse complement strand
GTAAAACTTGTAAACGTGTTTAGTAAATAAGACAACGTAGAAGTAAAGTTAGAAATGTTAGAAAAAAATTTATGGGCCAGGTTTTCTCTCTTCTCATCTCTCTCTCGGGCCCGCCAATGAAGCGAAAAGGGTTCAAATTAGTCTCCGCCACCGCCCGACTCCGACGCTTCCGCCACTACGAACGGGGGTGGTGGTGACAACTAGGGATAACAAGTGATTGGAGTAATCTACAATCCGCGAAGACCCACACTGAATATATCACGGATTTAACCGCAAAGTTTATTTGTGTGTTTGCGGAGGTGGACTATTTTCTGACTCGCTAGGGTTCGTGGACGTGGAGGCAAACATGGCAACGATTTGGTTTATCCGCGATAGGGATAAAACTATTATCCACTAACCGCGGTTTTGTTTTACCCACCTCAACTATTTGCGGATATATGTGATTAGCAATTATATCCATGGTTGTAAATAGTTTAGGTAATAGGGTTGTAAATGGGTAAGGTAATTAGGTTGTAATGGGGTAAGAATATGGGTTTAGCCTAAATCAAAGTTCCATATAGTTCGATAGATAACGGATAATCGCAAAACTGCAGTTGACGGTTACTCGCGATGCAGATACCCCTATCCGTTATCCACAGCCGCTAGCCTTGGGGTTATGGAAAAAAAACTGCAACCGCAAAATCGTGGATAAATCCGCAGTAAAAACTGTGAGAAGTAGACGGTATGTCACGGTTTACAGTTTCAATTCACCCCACTGCCATGCCTACCTGAAGGTGGATTTGACTCTTCCACATCACAGAGGTCCACCAACCAGATTCAAGGATATCCGCAACCCGCGAGCCCCAGGGATGGGCTATAGTGGACGCACTAAGAACAAGTGCCCCCAACCCCCACTTATCTTTCAAGAAGTATATGGTATATATGTGTAATTTTCATAGGTTTGAACCCTTTGTGTGTAAGTTTTCCCCCACCAATTTATAACTAAAGTCTTAGTATTACATGTGTATCCCTAAATTATGCCTACAGGCACTCTAAACCCATACCCTACAGGCACTCTAAACCCATACCCTACAAACTTATCATTTTAACCATTTGACCTCACCACTATATGTTATCTTTTGTATCTATACAAATTTCATACTATAATATTTTTAGATAACTTCAAATTTACCCGCACAATGATTCAACTCTATATCCGCCCCTGGTGAGGCCGTTGTACATGTTATTTAGGCTAACATATTTTATGTAGTTACAAACTTTTGTCTTTATTTTTCTAGTTACTCGTAACTTGTAGTATTATAATTGAGATGTTTCTAAACTCTTTGATATTATTTTTTACATCTCTAATTAATGGGTGATTATTCACAGAAATAGTACTTGAAAATTACAATGTTGATATTAAAACATCCACGGATGCACACCTACAGATGAGAAGTATTCGTGAACGGTGAAAACAAATTTGTTTCTACTAGAAAAATCCATGAAAACCATGAAGGTAAAAGAACTCACTGATGGTGAAGGTAGATGAGCTCCCTCCTTACCCAATCGGTTTGCGCCGTTCACAGATAGAACTTGAACTCGATCTCCACTTATGCACTTAGAGGTTAACCAACTAGGCTAGAATCTTGGGACTTAACGGTGTTCATAGCTTGTGATTGATTCTAGGTTTTACTGCCTTTTTTCTTGGGTGGTTAGCTTTGAGTTGTTTTTCTTTCTCCTTTCCATGTTGTAAGGTACTGAACTGGGGGGGATAATTTATACGAGTCTAACTCTAAATAAACCAACCTCAACTGCATGAATTAACGTCACATGCTTCACAGTTCTAAAACCCATGCTTGCTAGGTTGGTAAGTCCATGGTAGAGGAATTAAATAGGTGAGTGAGTGTTTGAACACCATGTTTCGTTGCTTCTCTTAAATACCAACTCCAATCGCCTTCAATGCTTCTTCACCTTCCACCTTCTCTCCCTTATAACAACACTCCCTTCCAAACGCTCCTCCACACCTCTTCCTTCCAAACGGTCATCTGCAAGCTAGTTCAGATCAAATCTATCTGCTTGTTGGTATTTTAACTTCCAGCACCCAGTGAGAGTAGTCAGTGTGTATGGAAGGAGCTGGTGGGAATGTGAAGATGACGCAGAACAGCTCAAAGAACCCTGTGAGATACAGCGATGTCATGCCCAGGATAGTAGCCATGGCTCTAACTCTGGTCGCCGTCGTGTTGACGGCTTTTGACAAAGAAACACAGGATGTCTCCGTCTCCATCACCTCAGCACTCCCTGCAGTTTATGTTCGTGCCACTGCTAAGTGGCAATACTTGTCTGCTTTTGTGTAAGTTCATCACTCTGCAACTTCTTTTTCCATTTGTGAATGAATGCTGCAGATAAGGTAAGATAGTAACGAGTGTTACTTGTGAATGGCTCTCTCTAGGTACTTCCTTGTGTCCAACGCCATTGCAGGTTCATATGCAATAGCTTCTTTGGTGGCATCAATGGCGGTTAATGGGGGCCTGAGAGATAAGGGAGAGTTGGGGCTGGTGATGATGGACCTGCTGGTCATGGCGCTTCTCTTCTCAGCCAACGGTGCTGCCATAGGTGTCGGGATGATAGGACGGGACGGTAACTCGCATGTGCACTGGAACAAGGTCTGCAATGAGTTTCATGGATTCTGTCGACGTTTAACTGCGGCCATTGTCTTGTCTCTGCTTGGATCCTTTGTTTTCCTCTGGTTAGTTGCACTAGCCATTGTCAACCTGTACAAGAAGAGACATACGAATAGCAAGTAATGGAGCAGTAATAAATAACTTTGAAGGAGTGTTTAACTGATTGTTATGAGAGCTATGCTTCTTGTGTAAGCTGTAGTACACTTTTCATTTACTAATGCACATGTTACTCCAACTATATTTGACTTCTAAAATGGTCCATCCAACTCCAACTCCAATTCCAACTCCAACTCCAATTCCAACTCCAACTCCAACCATATACTAATAGAAACATAATGGAGGTTTCAGATAACTGACATGAACAATGAAAAGGAAAGCGATGGACAGGACAGGGCCAAGATGTGAATCATTTTGAACCATTGTTTTATGGTGCGGTTATCTTCCGGGTATTATATGACTTGCATTGTGTGCACTTGTGGCCAAATATGTGAAATGGAGCTTTGCTTCTGGTGTTGCAGTCATTACAGAGGATTGGAACCTGTCAAGATACAGAATCAGCGAATGGCGCTATCATTTTCTTTGGTTAATGACGAGTAAATTTACTTCTACTTTTGCAAGTGGAAGATAAATGCTCCAATTGATCAGATTTTGTATATTTGTGACAAACAAACATGAAATTTATAACCGCAAATAGAAAGGGAAATGTCAATTGTGGGGCGAGGAGTACCAGTTACCTCAAATCGGTATTCCTCAGGCATTGGTGTAGCTTCAATCTGAAAATGAAAATAACTTATGTTCAGTACCTGATAAATGATATAGCAACGTATCATCATGATATGTCCATTCAAGATTACCAGAAACAGCTCAACTGTAGTGAATACTCATACTTAGAAGGTAAGACAAAGTAACAATTTGTGAGCGCATGGAAGAATTCGAAAAAGTTTTGTTCAAAGTAAAAAATACAGGCAACTGATTCAGGTTTTAAGCCCATACCTCTTCATCAAGATCTTTCCACAAAGAACCCATATCAATGGCCGACTTGGAGCAGATGGGACATCGGTAACTGAATACAAAAAAATCAAATTTGCAGATATCAAATGTCAACTTCCTAGGCGCCAAGTGTGTACATGTGCCGAAAAAAACTTTAGGAGCTATTTTGAGCATACTGGTTATGTTGGGCCATCTTATAGCTGCATTCCATATGCATAGTGTGTCCACAAGTTAAAGGCCTTGCTTGTTTTATGGAGTCAAAGAGATACTGATAACATGACATCAAACAAAACAGTTAATTTCCAGCAAAATTTTCCTATTAAGATATCTCAGTCAAGAACAGAAGCTAAAACTATCACCTCGTAGCATATGGGACAGTAGTTTTTCATGGAGTTCTTCACACATTTGTGCTTCCCGCGTAGACTCACCGCATAGCAAGATCCTGTAACTCAGCAAGAAAGAATGTGCAAATTTGGTTTACACATCAAAAAAAAGGAAAATCAATATAAAGTGCCAAAAGAAGACGGGATACACAGAGACTATTGAGATGTGCACACATTATTTCCTGTTCATTTATGTGGGAGATTATGACAAACCCAACAATACTCAGTACCCAAGTAGTGTTTAATTGTAGTACCCGACAATACTCAGTACCCAACAATACTCAAGTCACATGATTCCCACAACTTGCCACAGTACTAGCAAGTACCAATACCGGTAATTTAAGGATCTCAACAGGTAACAGCAGCAATGAACTAGAAGAAATCTATGAAGCTGATACAGGAAATTTCTGTATGCAAATTCACTTGAGAATGAAAAGTGAAAAACTCCAGAAAGCAAAACCAAACAAGCAAATAACTTTATTGGTTCCATGAACAAAAAAAATACTACTAAGAAGAAAAAATAGCACTGATTTTTTAACATTCTTCTGTAAAAAGCAGGAAACAGAATCGAAACATACGAATTTGGATGAACTAGTGTAGCAAAGTAACTTAATTCTATAAGAATATGAACGGTAAGGAAGCTTTCTTACCACAGGTGGGGCAATGAAAGAAATTATCACGGCCCCCAACTCTGAAGGAACATATTTGGAAAGATCAGAATACATTAGCACAAACCGAAGACAATATATGCCAACACAGGAAAGGCCAAATCATGAAGAGTTATACCAACCTACAAATCCCACAGTCATCGCAATGAAACTGCCCTCTTGTAGTCTGCGATTATTCAGACCAAAGTAACGTATCAAACAATGATTAACATTCAACATCAACCGAACAAGGTAAAGGGCGGTGAAAAAAGAATGAACACAATTATCTGACTCACATCATCATCAAAAAACTTGCAAATATTGCAAAAATATTCTCCCATGTTTACTCCACAGCTTGTACAAGTTTGAGAAACCTATGATATAAAATCAAAAGAACATGAGTGAAATCATATCACATTTAACCTGGAAAAATTCTAATAAACTTGTAACTTCATACCTCTTGCTCGGTTTCACAAACCAAACAGGTCACCTGTTACAACAATTTCAACCGATCAACACAACCGAAGATCCCAACAAAACAGTTAAGACGGAAACAAAATTCAGAGAGGCTGCGACATACTTGATTGACATCTTGCCTAATAAGCTCATGGTGGTCTTTAGGATTGCTTGACGATGACTGAATTGATAGCATATGTTAGTTACCTAGAGGAAGAGTGGGAATTAGGGATCAAAATAGGGGAAAGAAAAGTACCGCGGCGTCGTTGTGGCAATGGCGGCAAGGGAAGATTTGATTGCAACATGGAGCACGGATTTTGCATCTTCTTCTGTAATGGTGGCACCTGAAGAAACCAGATGGAAAAGGTTTAGCATTAGAAACAAGGGAGAATTAGTAGAAGAAGAGGAGATTGGTACAGACCCATATTCCAGTTTCCCGAAATCTTTGTTTCTCTGAGACGCCGAGGTGCGATTGTCCTCCATCGTCGACGATAACTCAAAAATACTCCTTCAAGAAGAGTCGAAAAGGTTGAATGAATAAAAAAAAAGTTTAATTAAAGTCTGCCGCTATTTAAATTGGAGTAAATAGCCTAACATATATCTGAATTATAACCTTCATTGTAAATTTATACTTGAATTAAAGTTTGTTGAATTATGAATATATTGTAAATCTATACCCGTAACTTAACATCTGTTAAAATTTAACGAAATTTACGGAAAAAATACTTAAATTGATCCTTATAATTTATAAAATATGTTGAACACTCCTCTAATTTTATAATTTCATCTTTGAGTCATTATTCTTTATCACATGTGTATTTTTTTAAATAATCTTCACAAATTATTCATATTAATTTTAAATTGAGTCTAAAATATCCAAAACATTATAAAACTTGAAAATATTTTTTTTAAATAAAATCAATAATAATATTTGTACTAAAATTTACCTTTTTATTATGAAAAAATAGCAATTATTAAAATAAAATGCAAGAATGAAGAATAACTTTCTAAAATCCAAAATTTATATTAACATATTTAGATAATGTGAAAAAATCTTCAAATAAGGATATTAAAACACCAAACCAATACAATTTTTCAAATAAATCTAAATACAATTTAATAGTAGCTTACAAATTAAACTGAATTTTTTTGAATCGTCACCCTTCCCTATTTTATTTTTGATAATTTTAGAAAAACTAATGTCTATTTGTTTCCTTTTATTACCATATTTGTATTGTTTTAAGAAGTTTTCCATATTTAATTTAAATTTATTTGAAAAAAAAAATTAGAAACTTCAAACATTAATTAATTTATGCATGCAAATTATATGAAATTTTATATCAAAAAATTGAAGAAAAAATTCATAAAATATATTCTAAACAAAATGTAAGTTCCAAATAAGTTTAATGTCATTGTTGAAGATCTTTTACATTACCTAAATAATTTAATATAACTATTGGAGGCTTTTTTTTTAAATCATTATTAATTCTTAAATTTTGTTTTGATAATGATTTTTCATGTATAAAAAGTATATTTAAATACAAATATTATATATTTTATACATTTGTTTCATATTTGACAATTTTTTTTAATAATTTAGACTCAATCTATACTTAATATTAATGAATTGGAAGGAATATATGAAAAACTACACTCGTGATAAAGAATGATGACTCAAAAATGAAATTATAAAATTAGAGGGTGTTTAATACATTTTAGGAACCATAAATGTCAATTTGAGCATTTTTCTCGTAAATTCCGTTAATTTTTAACGATGTTAAGTCGCGGGTATATATTTGCAACGTACTAATACTTTAGAGTTACTTTTGCAACAAACTTTAATTTATGTATAGATTTGGAACGAAGATATAGTTTAGGTATAGCTGGTGGAATTTACTTGTAGATTAATTACCATTCTTTCAACAAATCAATTAGGCAACATTAGGAGTGACCCACAATATCATCAATGGCCTCCACGTATAATACGGCCTCAATGGCCCTTTGCAACAACATGAGCAATTCATCATCAAAATAGTGCACATTTAACTACCTTTATCAGTAAATCATCATCAAACAACAGAGGAAGAGAGAATAAGATTCGACACTTTGGCAATTCCGTGTTCACAAAATCGGCCTTAAGGCCTTTTGGCTAAATTCAACCTATCTTCTCATATTGTCATTAAATCACCAGAATACTCCCAACAGACCACATTTATTAAGAATTATGATACTTGTTCTTCACCAGAACCGAATCTAGAAGGTTAGGGTTTTAGGGATTTTACCTTCATCTCTACTTGCTGTTGTTTGTCACGATGATGAAGAATAGAGCGCGCACAATCGTTCCCAGATGCAGCCTTCACCGTCGCGTCACCGGCGAGTTCGATCGTCTTCCGCCCTTGTCGTTCGTGACCCAGTGAAGAAGAAAGAAGAACGATGGGATCGAATGAATCGATCCTCGGTCCGTTGCTCGTCTCGTCGCTCGCCTCCGCCTTCCCCTGCTGCGCGTTGCTCGTCGACCATCTCCAGCCTGGCCAGCTCGTTCGCGAAGGAGAAAGAGGGTCTCGAACTGATCCTGATCGCTCTCTCTGTTCAGCCCCCAGCTCGCGTCGAGCCTTCCAGAAGAAAGAAAAAGAAGGACGAAGAAGATCGAATGAATTCATCCTCATCCTGATCTTTCCTTTTCTCTAATATACATACTACAATATATTAGTAATAATTTAGTTACTCCTCAGTCTTCTATTAAATGTTCAAAGAACCCCATCTGACTTCAATATTTCATTTCAGTCATTACTTCACATACTTAATTCCTTCTAACTTCTAATCATTGCAAACAAGTCACCATAATCTTCTTCAATTCTTCAATCTTCCAGATTTTCAGTCAAAATAATATTTCCAACTGAGTCCTTTTTCCTTTCTTCCATTCTTCCTAAGATATTAGCTCAATTTTCCCATTATTCACACTTTGGTCCTTTATCTTTTAAATCTCTTTAGTTGTGGTACGAACAGGAATCTGGGTCACAACATATGATCTGCTCCACTTAGCAAAACAATCGAGGATCAATTTCAACGCTCCACAATATATGAAACAATTTTGGAGCACTATATAAAGAGAAGAGCTTGAGCATTTTGCAAGACTCAAGCTTTGTTGGTTAGGGCTGTCGAGTGGGGTTCGTTTCGGCTGGTGGATTAGGGTTTGTTATTGTCGGTAGACTGCAATCTGGTGTGTAGTGCGCTTGCGGCAAGGTGGAGTTGTGTCTCACCCTGCCTGCAGGGATGACCCTCTCTACTTCAGACATGCGGGGGTCGTGGATCTACCCTGTTCACTATACCTGGTTTACGGGGTTTGTTTTGATCCCAACTAGTTTGGTCTTGTTGATGTTCGTTTGGTTGTGGGCGCGTCTGGGGTTCTATTGTTACTGCTCGAGGTCACCTAAGAGTTTTGTACACCTTCGTAAGGTTGATACATCATTTAGCTCCCATTTTGATTTTGAGCGTTTTAGATTCATGTACATGTCTCGAGAATGTTGTACGTGGGTACCGTTCAATAAAAATCCTATGTTAGATCTGTACTGCTCGTTGGTGTTTTTCTCAAGTGGGAGTGGCCGTCTGGTTTGTGGTCTACCCTTTTGGCTTTGAAAGTGTCCGTTTAGTTATGGAAAAAAAATTCAGTTTTCATTTTTAAATTTTTTGTGTAAATATTTGATAGTATAACTAACTTCTCTAGTTTAACACTAAAATTTTCCAATATTTAGAAAATAAGATTTTCCATCACTTTAAAGGTAGTTAGTTATATGATCAAACACAGGGCTGATCATGAGATTTTCGGAGCTCGAAGCGAAAAGAATAATCGGGGTCCCCTATCAAAATTATATTTGCATAATTTTTTATTTTAAAAATATGTATGTCACAACATAACAATAAAACTTTCAATAATAATAAAATTTTATAAGTTTTGAAACAAAAATATAAAAATTATAAATATTAGTATATATTTGGGTTAATTATAAAAATATAAAGAAATGATTTAAGGGAAGTCAGAACGACAATGAATTGATATTGCTTCTAAAAAATCTCATTTCACGTAATAATATAGCTATTATTATTTTTTTAGGTTAACTCTAATATAAATATAAAGACTGAAAATTTATATAAAAATGTTTACCTAACCTATATTATTGGCCTATCCTAGAATGAAAAATTAGAAATGATAACTTAGGAATTTTTCAACTAAACGTGTCATTAGTTAGCGATACGTACCCCAAGTTATAGTCACCTCGAATTTTCCCGCTTTCTTTCAACAGATGATGTCTGATTAACCTTTTCCCCGCTTTCTTTCAACAGATGATGTCTGATGAACCTTCATTTTGTTTTCCCCTTAAGATCTCTACTTTCGTCCCCAGAACATCTCCGTAAGCCTTCTGCTGCTCTTCTTCTTCTCTCTTCTCTGCACACACGCTCTCTCTCGCCTCTCAAATCGAAGCCCACCAATTGGAACACGAACCACGCCTTCGTTCTCACCAACCCACTTCTCTCCCTCCTCGAAAGATGCAAATCTCTGCCCCAACTGAAGCAAATCCAAGCGCAGATGACCCTCACGGGGTTTATTACAGATGGGTTCGCTTCAAGCCGCCTTGTCGCCTTTTGTGCAATCTCAGAGTCCCGGGATCTCGATTACTGCGTAAGGGTGTTGTTCAGTTTGCACAATCCGAATGTTTTTTCATGGAATGTAGCGATTAGAGGGGTCTGCGGGAGTTTGAATCCGGAAAAAGCCATCGTTTTGTATAGGGAAATGTTGAGGGATGGTAGTTCTAGACCGGATAATTACACTTATCCTTTGTTGCTTAAGGTTTGCTCTAGCTTAGGGTTGAAATTCGTGGGTTATGTGATTCAGGCTCATGTTTTGGCGCTGGGTTTTGATGCTGATACATATGTTCACAACGCCATGATTCATTTTTTGGCGTCTTGTGGAGAACTAGAATTGGCACATAAGGTGTTTGATGAAAGTTGTGTGAGAGATTTGGTTTCTTGGAATTCGTTGATCAATGGTTATGTTAGGAGCGGAAGAGCGGATAAGGCGATCACGCTCTACAGAGAAATGGAGGTGGAGGGGGTCATGCCGGATGAGGTTACAATGATTGGGTTGGTCTCATCTTGTTCTCAGATAGAGGATTTGAAGCTAGGTAAAGAACTTCATCGTTTTATTGAAGGAAGTGACTTAAACTTTACTGTCCCACTAGCAAATGCACTCATGGACATGTATATTAAATGTGGGAATCTTGAGGAGGCAAAACGAATATACCGAAAGATGGAGAACAAGACAACTGTGTCAATGACCACAATGCTTGTAGGTTATTCAAAGTTTGGGTACTTGAATGATGCCCGTAAGCTATTTGATGAGATGCCTGAAAGGGATGTGGTGCCTTGGAATGCTATAATTGGAGGTTATATTCGAGCCAAGTGTACGAAAGAGGCTCTTGCTTTGTTTCATGAAATGCAAGTTTGCAAAGTGAAGCCGGATGAGGTGACCATGGTTCATTGCTTATCTGCATGCTCACAACTTGGAGCACTTGATGTTGGGATATGGATTCATCATTATATTGAAAGGCATAATCTTTATGTTAATGTTGCGGTAGGAACTGCTCTAGTTGACATGTACGCAAAATGTGGGAACATAAAGAAGGCTCTTCAGGTTTTCCATGAAATGCCAGCGAGGAACTCTTTGACATGGACAGCCATCATCGGAGGTTTGGCCCTTCATGGTAATGCTCAAGATGCCATATCTTACTTTTCTCAGATGATTAATGCCGGGTTGATCCCAGATGAAATTACCTTTCTTGGGGTACTATCAGCTTGTTGTCATGGCGGTTTGGTTGATGAGGGTCGTAAGTATTTTGCTGAGATGAGCTCCAAATTCTGTCTCTCGCCTAGGGTGAAACACTATTCTTGCATGGTGGACCTTCTTGGTAGGGCTGGTCTTTTGGATGAAGCGGAGAAACATATCAACAGCATGCCAATGGAGCCTGATGCTGTTGTCTGGGGAGCATTGTTCTTCTCATGTCGAATTCACTCTAATATTATGATGGGGGAGAGAGCTGCCAGGAAGTTGCTGGAGCTGGACCCTCGTGACAGTGGGATTTATGTGTTGCTTGCCAATATGTATAGGGATGCAGATATGTGGGAGGAAGCTAGAAAGGTAAGAAACATGATGAAGGACAGAGGAGTTGAGAAAACCCCTGGTTGTAGTTCTATTGAGGTTGGTGGGGTTGTTTATGAGTTTATTATTAGAGACAAATCTCATCCCAATTCCAGAGAGATATATGATTGCCTTGCTCAGCTAGCAAGACAAATGGAGTTTGTTGAATGTGCAGCAGGTTTTCCTTGTGATGTATGTAGCTGGGATTCTGATTTTGAAATTCAAGAACCTTCTGGAGTTGGTAGATAGCCCAATGACTTGCACAACATTTTACATAGATTTTTCATTGATATCATGGTTTTGTGGCTACTTTTGTACTCATCATATAAAGGATGTAACGTTACGTTCCGAACCATTTAATTATGTTTCCCTAAAGAGTTCTTGCAGCTTTTCCATGGAGTCTGTTTGAGCAAACTCAATGGGAGATTCAATTTTGCAGAAGAGTGATTAGACCTCTTTGTGGTCCTCTGAAGGGTCTGTTGGTTCGATGTCCACACTACGTCAAGAACTGTGAATTTGCATTTGTTTCCTCTTCAACATAACCTTTGGCTCCTTGTATCTATTGAATGCTTCTGTTTCCCAGGATGCTTTGAATTGCTCTTAACAGACTTCAAGCATCGCTGCATCAGAACTCAGACTCAGGTCCATCAGTTTTGGGACATTGAAAGGTACCCTGATCCATTTAAATATAATTAATAGTATCACTCTAGACCGAAAATAATACCAGGGTATACCTTGCTGATGAAGACTTGATTTTAGTTTACTCTGTATTTGCTGATATGCTTTTGTTGACTGTGTGTGCTTTTTGCAAGACCTATTATTTCCTACTTTATAATGCTTGCTTATTTAACAAGCTTGTTAAAGGAGCAAGTGTTGGATAATCTGCTTTTCTTTTTCTAATCTACAATGTATGCAATTATGCACCTTTCAGTTATATATTTATATGAATATTTCATTTTCTTTATTTTTTCCCATCTGTTTTTGGGTGATGTTAGCATTGCCATAAAAGTCTTTTGCTGAGATAGAGGATCATAAGTTGCTTACTTTGTGGATCTTTATTCCTAATGCTGATTTGAAAACATAATCTGTAGCAATGTTTCTTTGTGAGGAAGCTTTGCGATTACTTGTTGAGAGGAGCAGATGATCCTACTTTTGAAGTTTTAAACGTCATTGCTCTTTTTTTTTTTGCATAACTTGAGCCCAAAAGACCAAAATAATAAAGGTGAGATCTTGATCCCAAGTTACACAGCCTTGTGACTGTTCATGTTTGCCATCTTGACAACAACTTTTCTGTTTTTAAATTCTACTAGTATCTCTTATCTTGTATTGCGTCTTCCAGGCATCAATTCTTTTTATATTCCCTTTTTCTCTCTCTGAAGTGTGATGCAAAAAAGTAAGAACCCTAAGAGCAGAAATTGAGGTTGAGTTGTTTGTTCACAAATTGATTTATCAAATCGTGAGAATAAACTATTTTCAACTTATTTTCCACCAAGTATGAAACGAAACTGTTGAGACAAAAAGAATGTGGGAATATTATTATTATTATTATTGCTTGCACGCTAGGTTTTGTTGAGGGGGGTTCATTCATTCATTAATTCTCTTTCACTCTTCTTCATTATCACATTATGTCTGGTTCTTCAATCTCCACATGCCTGACAGCTTTGGAGTGGGAGACACTATTAGCATAGCATGGCAAAAGAGAGATTGCAATGCAGCCTAAGGATTTGGAAGATAGTGTGTTGGGCTATTCTATTGGATTGGACAACAACATTATTATTATGCTAACATGCAACACTGTTCTTGAAACTCCCTCATTAATAATTTATCATGTCTTCACTTTTATGAACTAAGTTATTATTTGAAGAGGGCAGAATGTTTGCCACTCATGTATATCTGGTGATTTGATTTTGTCACTCAATAATTTTTTAGTATTTTTTTGTCACTAATATTTTCAAGTGGGAAGACGTTTGCTACTAAAGTTTATTTTAGGAGTGATTTTATCATTCGCTTCGTTAACAGATTGAATATTTCGTCATGTTCCGTTAAAACACAATGTTCTAATAATCAATTTGATCCCAGACTTTTAAAAATTAATAAATTAACTCTTAATTTTTTCAAAGTTTACAAATTAATCATCTATCTACCCAGATTTGTCTTCATTATTCCTTCACCTTTCTACAAAAGTTTGGATCAATCTAATACTTTTTCCGTCCAGTAAAAAATATATCATTTGACTGTGTTGTTTTAAAATTTAATGTTTGTCTCAATTTTTAATAAAGATAATCAGTATAAGGAAATTAAGAAAATATATATTTAGAAAACTTAGATATCATATTATAATTCATATATGAATTTTCTAGTTTTCAATGTCTAAAAATAAAAGAAAATAAATCATAAATTAAATACTGTGAAACTGTTAGAACAAATGATACAATCTTTTACAAATAGGGGGAGCATATGCAGTTGAGGGCTGAGAAAAGAAGGAGAAAACTGGAGAATTTCAGCAATTTGAACTCTCTTCTGGTTTATGATGGCGTAAGCAGAAAAAGTCTTCTTGAATTCATAGGTAATCGCAGATGTAGCTTGCATAAATAGAGCGAATGAGGAAGTTTGGTGGATTTACGTGAAATTATAACGTTTGGGATAAATTTTATAGTTTTTATAAAATATTTAACGTTGGTGGCAAAATCGAACCGGTTTGGTAAAGTTAGTGGCAAAAAAATGCTAAAAAATTGTTAAATGGTAAAATCGAGCTACCGGGTATACATCAATGGTAAAATCGAATCTTCTTGAAGAGTATACAAGTTAGCAATTTCAGTATGGATTCATATTTTAGCAGTAACCCAACCCCACTCAGGGGGTTTCAAACATCACCTTTTTAAGGTGAAAAATAGAGAGTAATTCACCTTGCCGAATTCACTGGTGAATTTGGTTGTTTTCACTCCTAGAAATTTGGACATAATGTGAATTTTGTAAAAGTGAATTAGCAGCTGATTTTTTCACCTCCGTCCAGAAATCGCGCCTCCAACAGATTCACCAAATCTGATGAAAACAAGGGAGAATCGACAACTGAGGCGACCTGAAGGATAGAGCGACTCGTCGGATTCGACTCGTTGGAGGTCGGGGAATGGCGTGGCGGCTCGACTGTGGCTGATTGCTCCCTCAAACGATCGATTCGCGCCGGCCTGGCGTTGTCCGATGATTTGAATTGGAAATCTTCTCAGGGGCTGGGCGGAGCTCCACTGAGCACGAACTTGAACCGGAATGAGCTGATCTCAAACGACCGATTTGCGCCGGCCTGGCTTCGTCTGGTGATTTGAACTGGAAATCTTCCCAGGGGCTGGGCGAAGCTCCACTGAGCATGAACTTGAACCGGAAGGAGCTGATTTATGCGCTTGGCATGGGTAGGACGCCGACGACAAGCAAGACGGAAGGTACGATGCCGATTCCGAGCATGCACCGCCAGCCCAGGTGGAGCGGAAGCTTCGAGAAGGCGAAATTCACCACCAACTGCTAGCTAAATTCACGATAGTTTCAAATTTAAATCTCAATTCTCGCTAATGATTTAAAAAATTAAATCACTAGTGAATTCTACACAAAATCAGTGAATCACATTTCACTCATTTTGTAAGTTTGAACCCCCTATTATTTCCTCACCCTCCCACATAGAGTAACACACTTTTGTTCACAAACCATACTATTGTAAAATCTAGAGACAAATTTTACAATATTTTTTGTTTTTACTTTCTCAAGTGTCAATCAGATCAGAGTTTGTTATGTTGGACATTCTAGTTTTTTAGTATTGATCTCTTAGCACATTTAGTGCAATTAGGGTGTGTTATTGAGATAATTGTTTTTTTGAAAATTTTGATAAAATATTTAAAAATTAATGTGATATTTGTGAAATCGAGAAGAAGTTGATTATGAAAAAAAAATTGAGAACACAACCTAGATGTTCTTTCTTCCCCCTAATGCCCTGCAAATTAAATCTTGGAACATGGTGTACCACTCTAATACTCTATGTGCCATCCAAATTGAGGTGATACAAAACGTGATCGATAAAGTTAATTTAATTAATTGATATAGCAGTATTTTTTTTTTATTAACTTTTAAATAACGTCAATTGAAAAGAAAAGGCATGTGAACCAGAAAGATTCCTATAACTAATAATCGTCCATTGATCTCTTATCGGAGATTGATGTTGGTTCGATACTTGTTTGTTTATTTGATGAAAAGTACTTATATTATCATCAAAGAAAATAATATAGTTAACTCTTCAGTGAAAATATGTTCTCTGTTAGGTTAAGTTTCTTCGTCGGCATCGTTATCAATTTTTTTGGTTTACCGGCAACCGTCTTTCCTTCCCCTGCCCGTCAACTTTTCTTTCCGGCATCAAATCGTGCATCTGGTCTGATTGACACTTTCTCTGATCTCCTGGCCATGGTATTTCAATGCACTGCAGTTGCTCCCTCTACCGTCACCGGTGTTGGCGTAGTTGCTCCTGTCGATGGCGTCCCCCTTCCATGGATGCGCGTTAGCGGCTCAGATGCTCCGCTTTTGCGGGATCCAGTCTGGTGTTTGTCCTTCGAACCTCCAGTCTGGCTGTCTGCGTTTGTTCCTGGCGTGCCGACGTCTCTGTCGGCAAGTTCCAGTGCTGCTCTCTCTCCCTTGGATATCTCCTGCCGGACCTCGGTTGTGGCCTCTGACATTGGGGGTTCCAATTGGTGGTCCGTTTTTGTTCGCTACGAATGGACCTTCACGGTTGGCGTTGTCCCCTCGCGTTGTCGGTCTTCCCGTCCTCACCTCCGAGGGTCACATGATGTTGCTCCAAGACAGCTGAATGCGAGTGTCCACTCACCAGGACTTTTTTATCCGTCCACTGCCTGAGCCACCTTTGGTTATGACTGCGTTGTCCAGCTCCGATGATCCATTCCTTTGCGGTACTGGAACAAAAGTTTTTCAAGAACATGCAGGGCTGGGCTTGGACTCGCCCTACCGAGGGATATGACAATAGACTGGTTGGGATGACTAGGTTGTGGGTCCACTTGGTCGATCCTAGTGGATATCATTTTGGTCCTTTGTGCGTTTTCTTATTGTTTTGGTACCTTTTATTGTTTTCGTTTTAGCAGTTTATTCTCTAGAGACTTCTAGCGAAGGTTGTTTGTTGCTCTCGATTAGTTTTTTTTGCCTAATTGTCCAGGATCGCTTTGTCATGCTGAGTCGGTACAAGTTAACTCCTGCCAGCGAGTATGCCAGGGTATCGAAGCATGTATCACTATAGCTATTCCACCTTGGCACAGGTGCTCTCAGCTCCGAAAAGGCTCTTTGTGTTGATGGTTAGACATGAAGCTCTTTCTTAGGGTTCACTTCTGCTTTTACCGCTTTTGCTAGCTTACTATGCCCTCGTGGCTATCATGTTGCTCTCACCAATCTTTTTAGTTTAGTTATCTTTGTTCTCGCTTGTTTTATCTAATGAAATAACCTCCTTTATTCAAAAAATAAAATAAAAAATAATACAAGATAGAGTTTAGATCAACCAACAAAATAAAGAATCTAGACAAACCACTAGAGGTTAAAACATAACCTGATGTTTGTTAAACAAAACATAACCCGATGAACAAAACAAGCAAAAACCTAGAAATAAAATATAGTAGACACTAGGAGAAGAACAATGAGCAGAAATGAGTAGAGTGATCATTAGTCGATGCACCCATCTCTACAAAAGACCACCAAAAGGCAAGACAAAAACACATACAACCATAGTGAAGTAATACTTCCCCTGTCCCTCATTTATTGATCTATTTATTTTGATTGTTTCATAATATTTAATTTATAATTTTATTTATGGATATTTGACATGTAGAGTTAAATAATTTATATGCATATCATAATTTGAAGTATAAAATTTCTAAACTTTTTTTTTCCATTTTTTTCCCACTATTTATCTTTATAAAATTTTGAGTTAAACATTGAATATTAAAATAATAAAAACAAATGGATCAATTAATAAGGGATGGAGGTAGTACATATCTTCAATCTCGACCGAGGAACACCACGAGGACTCCCAATGAGCCGATTGTCGTCTCACTGTGATCGTGCCGATAGAAGGAGACCTATCAAAGAAACACCCAACATAGCAATAACCACGACAAACTAACCAGAAATCCAGACAAAACCAAAACACAAGAGAAACCTACACTGGATCCAAAATAGAGTAATAGGAGCGATCTAAGGCGGCCCAAAACCTGAACCACTCCAGGGCCGACTCCTTATTGTGTCGAGCGAGGCAGGAAGTCCCCCTATCCCACTAGACTATGGTTGATCACTTCCACCACCGTCTTAGAGATTTGTGCTTCATCCCCCTACAAACACACCAGGCCCCTCCCTCCAACTAGAAAACCTCGATACAACAGACTTTTCCGAATTGCCCTTTCTAAGGCTCCTAAACAAACCAATATCAGATCTTCCTGGATCCAAACGGAGAATCGAAGTCCAATGTGAGCCCTCCATAGACAAGGGCATGCATTGCTCCTTGCAACCACCCCGGACAGCCTCGAGAAGATGAGACAATGACACAACCCAAAGTTTGAAACCGCTTAGAACCACCAACGACTCTCGCACCAACACCTCACCATCGAAAGAAGAAGGCACCAGTGGCAGCGGGCCACCAATAACGAGGCCGGAAACAACCTCGGATGTGTGCGCGGACCTCTGTGGGAAGATGATTCCACCGAACCACCAGAGGGATTACGAATCACCGATTGTGAGGCCACCGGACACGGCGGCAAATGCAATTGACTTGGAGTGGAACATGGCGCAGTGTCCATGAGCGGAAATCCATGGAAATCAAGATAATGATGGCATCAACCCGGTGCTAGGGAGACCGTGCGGGTGAGCATAAGCGGCGATCGAAGCAAAAATACGGCGCCTCCGTAAACATTAGGTTTCTTTTAATACCTAAACACGATTTTTTTTTAATGGTTAGAGATTTTAGCCGTAATTGATTTAACAGTTATTTATAAGTGATGATGTAATTAACCATAGTTTTTAGGTATATATTGAAATGTACACTTCATAACCCTATCTAATTTGTTCTTCGGCCTCATCTGCTATTTGTCGCTTCCAAAATTTTGAGCAGGATGCAATGTTCACTAATATAAAAAGTCGTTGGACATCGAAGAAACAAATGAAATTGGGAAAAAATGGTTGAGATGGATAAGTGACTACCTTCATTAAGCGTCGATGTCAGTTCTGGTTAACGGATCGCCAAGCAGGGAATTTCCAATGGAGCGGGGTCTCCGACAGGGAGATACTTTATCCCCTTTTCTCTTCCTAATTGCAGCAGAAGGGCTTAACATTCTTATGGAAGAGGCAAATGAGAAAGGTATCTATGCGGCCTTGGAGATTGGTAGACCTTCAATCGGCATCTCCCATCTCCAATATACGGATGATGTAATATTTTTTGGTCCTTGGCAGCAGCAGAACATCTCAAACTTGTTGCGAATCCTGAACTGCTTTTCCAGAATCTCAGGCTTAGAAATAAATCTGGAAAAAAAAAGTGGCATCTACGGTACAAGCATTCATCAAGAGGATCTTCAAACAACGGCAAACCATCTGGGATGCTCTACTGGGAAACTGCCATTCCAATACCTCGAATTACCTGTAGAAGTGACAATGTCTAATTCTAAACCATGGGAGAAGGTGGAAGAAAAGGTATGCAATAAGCTCTCTACTTGGAAATCGAAGAATATTTCAGCTGGTGGTCGTCTAACTCTGCTAAAGTCTGTATTATCTGCATTGCCTCTGTTCTTCTTTTCGATGTTTCATGCCCCAGAGAAAGTCTTAAAATCTCTTGAGAGTGTGAGAGCAAAAATTTTCTGGGGGGTGAAAAAGATTTCCATGGAATCTACTGGATCGCATGAGATACAATTCAACGGTGTAAGGAGGAAGGAAGATTGGGGTCGGAAGTTCGAATTTAAAAAACTGTTCTCTACTATGTAAATGGTGGTGGAGATTTAGCGTAGAGAAAAATGCACTGTGGGTAAGGATAGTAAAGGCAATCCATGGTGTTAATGGTGGTCTGGTTAAGAAGGGTGATGGAAGCATAGTAGAGGTGGGTGGAGTTTGGGGGGAAATCATAAAACTAGGAAAGGAGATGGAGGATTATGGAGTAAATCTTACCAAAGCCATTCACAAAAAAGTGGAAAATGGGGGAAACACACTATTCTGGAAAGACATTTGGGTGGGAAACACAAACCTTGAGTCCCTTTTTCCTCGTCTCTTTAAATTTGACCTTGATCTCTTTTGTAAAATAGCAGACCGGGGAGTTTGGGAGAACAGAGTTTGGGGCTGGGTGTGGAAGTGGAGGAAGGAGCCGAGAGGAAGACTGTTAGGGGAGTTTAGGGAGCTAACACATAATTTGCACTCAGTTTCTTTATCTGCAGATTTAAACGATAAATGGTGGTGGTCTTTGGATGCAAGTGGTCAATTTTCAGTTGCAGATTTTTACAAGCTTATTGCTGCTGCATCTCAACCTACATTTAGAGGTGCAAATCATATCTTCTGGCTAGCTTGGATTCCAAAGAAAGTGCAGATATGCTACTGGCGTGCTCACCTCGACCGACTGCCTACCAAAGAACAACTCTCGAAGCGAGGAGTGCAAATTCAGAATCTTAGCTGCTTCGGGTGCGATGAACGCTTGGAAAATCTGGATCATATTCTGATATGGTGCCCATTTGCTTTTGAGATATGGCGGCTAATATATTCATGGTGCCAAGCTGGTTCTTTCTTGGGGCTGGATACTCCAGAGTTGATGTTTTCTTCCGGTCTCCGTGGACGCTCTTACGTTCAAAACAAAGGGTGGATAGCTATTCGATTTATTTCAGTTTGGGGCATTTGGAAGGAAAGGAACAATATCGCTCATGGAAGTCAGGCGCAATCAGCTTCTCAAGTACTAGGCTCAATTCAATATCTTTCATACTTGTGGATTTCTGCTCGTTGGAAACAACAAAGGCTCTCATGGGGTGACTGGTTGTTAAATCCCCTGGGAGCAATCAGTAATTGTGCTTAAACTATACTCTGTAACTTAAACCTCTTCCCTTCGTTGCTATTTCCATCTTGGAGATAGCAACACATTTTTATTTATTATATTCATTTGTCTTCTAAAAAACAAAACAAGTCGTTGGACCCAACTCTATCTTCTTCATCTCAGCTCATCTTAAAGGTAAGGATATTTTCCATATTCCTCTTCTTGTGCGTTTTGTCATAATTTGGAATTCTAACATAAACTTTTGCTACAACCGAAATATTATGTCGAATTAATGTGTTTAAGTTAATAAACCGAAATTAGAAACCAATCCAATTGAATTATTATTCGGTCCGTTTGATTTCGATTATGAGTTCTTATTCGACGGTTTGGTTTATAATTTCCGTGTTTACAAATCGAAAGATTTTACTCTTTTCCAAGAATTATGGCCAAAATGAACACCTAAATGCAATTAGGGCTGAAAACGAGTCGAGTCGAGCCAAACAGAGTATTAGGTTGTTCATGTTAGCCTTGAAAATTATATCGAGTCTGAAATTGTATTCGGGTTTGGTTTGAAAATAATATGAACGAGCTCGAACGAGCTTTAAATCAATCGAACTCGAGTCGAGCTCGAGTTGTTCATGAATATCAATGGAAAACGTTAGGATAAAATTGAACCGAGTCGAACACTAAACTGTTCATGTTAAGTTTGATAAATATATTGAATTTAGAATTTTGTTCAAATTTAGTTTGAAAATAATATAAACGAACTCGAACGAACTTCTAATCAAGACGAACCCGAGTTGAGCTCGAATTATCTGTTCAATTTTCAACCCTAAATACAATCCATTGAATTCCCGCACGCCTAATTATCCCAACAAGAATCCCAAACTCCCAACTTTATATTCTTATACAGGATCCAAAGTGGGAATAAGTTAAAGCTTTGATAGTGCTGAGTAGATGATGAAAACATGCCAAAATATTCCAAGTAAGCAGACCACATGGTAGGAGCCTAATCATTATAACTGCCCTGCTTTATTCTATTTTCATTTTTTTTTTCTTTACTTAACAAAGATTGTACCAAAGCCTCAATCTGGAAATATTATATGAATTCTTTACAGGAAAAAAAACAAAAACAAAAAACAAACAAACAACTGCTCTCTTTAATTGACTGCAATGTTATTTAAACATATCTCATAATGTTGATTACTTTTTTGGTCATTGAAGTTATTATCAAGCTAAAAAAAGAAGAAGAAAAGCAAGGAGACCTACAATGAAACAGATAAGTTTTGATCCTAATGAGTTTAGTTGAAATTTATTGTAATTAAAAAATAAAATAAATAAAGAAAGCTAAACTGTTGAGCCAAGAGAAGACTTTATCATTAATTAGATCTTTTTTTTTTTTTTTAATTGGTAGATAGATTCTTCTCAACAAGACTTCAACTGATCCCAACTTCCTTCTTTAGGGTTGTCAGTTGGATTTGGTGGCTTCTCTCAAGACTCTCAACAACACACATCAAAAGCAAAAACAAAAGTGTCCATCTTCTTTAACATACCCACAACTAACAATATTTTTTAATATAAAGTACCGGATCCGTTTCTTTTCAACCAAAATGTGTTAATGACATTTATTGATATATTAAAATGCATCATTGTAAAAAAAACAGATAGAACCTAAATTAAACTATTATCAGATCTCTACAATAAAATTCGCAGGAAATCTCGTAATGGAACGAGTATTGTATGTTAGAATGACCTACACAACTAACAACCTTGCTAAAATAGCTACACCAACACAGTCCTGTTTTATCTGCCACTTGGGTCCCATCTTTTACCTTTTGTTCAGTTGAGCCCTCCTATCTGTACACCTCTCTTTTAGGTCACCATCCATCCTTCCCTTTATTCCCCTTCCATTTTGGCACTTGCCGTTTATGTTTATCATCTGAATTTCCCCTTTCCCCCAATTCTTTTGTCATGTGGAAACTGCTAAATATAAAACACAAAGATTAATCTAACCCTCAATGGAAAATACAAAGATTATAAAAATATACCATATTTCCAGATTAAAGCCAACAAAGTGTTTTTTTTTTTTTTTTAAGATATACAATAATATTTTTTTATATTTAATAACCTCACATTAGATTAAGCTACCTGTAGAAAGATCTACATATAAAGAATCAGAATAACATAAGCTTCTTCTATAAGAAAAAGAAAATGACCTCACCTTCTTACTCTAATAAAGTTTCGTTTTTAAAGGACTTGTTTTTTGGGTTATAGAAATTAATGTTGGGAACAAAAACTAAGAATTAAGAGTACTTTTTGTAAATTTTGGTGCAAATAATCTCAATAAAAACCAGAAAATTAGTTATTAAAAAAAAAAAACAACAGAGAAAAAGGAAGGGAGAAAAATATAAAGAGAAAGCTCAGAAGCAGCTTCATTCATTCACTCTTCTTCTGGTTCTGGAGGAGGAAGAAGAGAAAGTGATCAATGTCGGCTCTTTAATCTTCCATCTCTTTCATTAGTTTCAAGAGAATCTTCTCTCTTTTCTTTTTCCCACACTATATATTGCTCTCTTCTTCACTTCTCTTTCTCTTTCTTCCTTGGCTTTTCGATTTTCTCTCTTTCATTTCACCAGAGAATCCCAGGTTTTCTCTGCGGTTACCGATCTCAGATCCGTGATTGTACAATGGGCCATTCTCTTCTCAGGTAAAGCTTCGATTTTGTTTCATGGGTTGTGTAGATTTGACTGTGTTTCTTTGGGAAATGAATGTAAAGGTGGCTCCTTGTTCGATGAATGAAGCATTTGATGTTGTAGGGAAAGTCCTTGAATGGAAAGAAAACCAGAAAGCCTGAGGATTTTCGGATGAATCAGTTAATGCTGTTGAATTTGCAACATTAAAAAGCTTGTTTCCTTTTGTAGGAAAGTCTGATGATAGAATTGGAGTGAATTCAAGAACCTTGGGAAATTTAGCAGACAGGTTTGAATCTGCTATCTATTTGCAACTTTAGTAGCAATTATGGAGTAGGAATATTGAATATTGAATATTGAATTTTTTGCAGTTCATGTTCTTAGGCTAGAGGAGTTGGAATCAGAACATGGATGTTCATTATTTCAACACTAGCTACCCTTACAATAGTGCTGGGAGCTTTATTGAATACTTTGAAGGCCTCACATACCAGCATGTCAATTTCATTTTTGATGGCTCCTCTCATGTTCAGGTACCAATTTATGTTTAGATTTTCAAGAATCATGTAAAATGAACTAGTGTTTTTTCTGAAAATACGTTCGATTTACAAGTCGTCCCTCGTTGTGAACCATGGTTCTTGTTGTTTTCTTTGTGCAGGAGAGTGTCTACCCATCAGGAGCAACTGGTTTTTACAAGTTTGGGCCTTTTGATTCTGGGGGTTTCCCCTATTATGGTCAGTCTTATGAACTGAATGATTGTGAACCGCGTAGTTACGAACAGAGAAGAACAGTGGAGAATTCAAATTTAAATAGTGAACAAACTACTGCAAATCTAGAAACAAGACGAGGTGCAAGGACCACAACTCGTGGAAATCTTGTGGACTGTGAGTTTTAACTTTGGCTAGGCTTATATTTCCTAGATAATAGTCGATTGCTTTCATTTCGTCGGATTGCACTGTATTTGTAAAGCAATTTCTTAAGGGCAATTATTTGATTTTCAAGGAAGTTGTTTCTTGAAACACCTGTGCTTAGCTATGTAGCAAAGGATGAGGCTGTAGCAATTGATGCAGCCTTAGTCCCTAACATCTTAGCATTGGTTATACAGAATTACGGATCTTCTTCTTTGCCTGATCTATCATCCATGAAACCTCTAGCTTCATTCCTTGTCACCACTTTTTTGCTATGGAGTTTTAGGTTGGTTGTCGACTTACCACCCCCTCCTCCTTTATCTGGGCTTGGGACTAGCAACCCGAGAACTCAGGCAGATGAAGTTTATTACATTGAGGATTCATGTAACCGACACCAACGAGTTGGGATTAAAGCTCAATTGATTGATTGATTGATTGATTGATAGTTTATTACATTGAGGGAATTAATAGCTAGTAGAAACTTTTTGAGGCTGTCATGATAGACTGTGACTTTGTTCGGTTTATTAGTTTGATATAGACCAAAATTTTGCCTCTGTTATTTGCTTTAGTAGTAGCCAAGCACAAGCACTCAGAACTGATAAGTGCAAGCTGTTTTAACCTCATTTTTCTCCTGTTCATCATTTCTAGGTCCTCGCAGAAATAATTCTGCTCATGACTATCAGGTGTGTGTTTGTAAATATTTAGACATGTAAACAAACAAACCTTATGATTAATAAATGTTGGTTAAGTTCTAAACTGTATACTTTCTGAATTGTTTTTTACAATCAGGTCATTTGGCAAGACAATGTTGATCCTGACAACATGACTTACGAGGTTAGGATTCTATGTCGAAAAATTACTTTCTTGGTATATAGGAAAACTCCCTGAATCTCTTCTGGTTTTCTTCTGTCTATTTTTGTTTTTAGTTGTTATGAGCTTGCACTTCATACTTCCATGATATGTTACTCTATATATTCCTCCTATTCACCCATTCAGCATATTGGATTTACTTGATATCTTGTGATGATTTTTATTGGTGTCCATTTGGTTGGTCCAACTTATAATAGTTTCTTTTGTAATTTAACCTAAAACTCGATAAATCCTTGTATATGTTACAAAAATAATAAATTTACTTAATTTGAGAAATTATTTCAAATTTCTTATTGTATAAACTATTTAATCCATTGGATTAAGTGGACATTTGCATAAGCAGAATAATCCATTGGATTTAGCTGACATTTGAATAAGCAGAATAATCCATTGGATTAAATCATTTATGTGACTGAAAATTTGGAAAGCATTTTCAATTTAAGCAAATTTACTACTCCCTTTGTCCCCAATTAATTCATACATTTGTTTTGCTGTTTCACAATATTTAATCTATGACTTTTTTCTTGAGTGTTTAGGCATTATAAGTTAAATAATTCTTATCCATACAATAATTTGAAGTAGGAGTATAAATATTCTAAATATATTTTTATGAATTTTTTTCACTATTTATCTTTGTAAAAATTTGAATCAAACACTGAATTTTGAAACATGAAAGTCAAATGTATGAATTAATTGAGACGGATGAAATATTTTTAAGACGGAGGGAGTTCATAATTCTTTTAGTAGTTATAATGGGGTTTTAGACTTTAGTTATTGTTCTATGTTAACAGTTTCTTTCATTGTCCATTAAACTTTAGGAACTACTTGAATTGGGAGAGAATGTAGGGACTCAAAACCGAGGCCTTTCCCAGGAACTTATCTCTTTGCTTCCGATTTCCAAATACAAATGCTGCATATTCTCCCGAAAGAGATCAAGGACTGAAAGGTACACTTCTGAGCGTTGTGTATTCACCAAAGTAGCTGTGTTTCAATCTCTGTTTAAGCAAGAAGTAGCAAATCATCTCTGATATAGAGAATCTAAGATGCTTCCCATGTTGGAAACACCAGGTGTGTTATCTGTCAGATGGAATATAAACGAGGCGACAAGCGGATAACATTACCTTGCAAGCACGCCTACCATGCTAGCTGCGGAACTCGGTGGCTTAGCATCAACAAGGTGAGAAAACTCTGAATTTTGCTAGTTGTAAGCTGCAACGTTTAACTTCTTCATTGGCAAGGTTTCTGAAAATGCTAAACGTGTGTGTTCTTGTCCTCAGGCTTGCCCGATTTGTTACACCGAGGTTTTTGGAGATGCAGCGAAACGTTAAGGAATCGCGATATTCGTCTGAAAGATGTTTGCATAGTGTTTGGCGTAGAAAGAAGTTGGTTCTTCATTCCTGTATTCCAGTAAGAAAGTGCATTAGTGTTTCTAATAATCAAATGAAATATAGAATAGAAGCGAAGATGAAGATACTCATGGTCATGGATTTGTATAGAAGTTCTTATTCTTTTCCTTTTCTTTTTTTCTTTTCCCTTTCTTTTCTTTTCTTTTTCTTTTTTCTCACAACTTGGTGTCACTCCCACTATATTCAATCATCTTTCAAACTTAGAAGCTTCTAATCTAGTAGTTATGCTCTGACAGAAGGTGGAGTCTTTAGTTGAAACCTTCATCTACATTAGGGGTGAGAATGAGCTGAGCCAAGCCAGAACTCAGTAAGCTTGAGCTTGTTAAGTTTAGGGTCGGTTTGTGCTCGGTTTGAATTATATTCGAGTTTAAAATCGTGCTCGAGTTCAACTCGTGAAAAACTCAAACTCGGCTCGAAAGCTTGTGAGGTTTAGTATTGTTGGTACGTAAACTCGTTTTAGTTTATCTCGATCAGTCTTGAACCAAGTTTGTGAGGTTCGAAAACTCGTGAGATTCAATATGAGGATATTATGGTTATTATTATGAGGCTCGTTAAGGTTTGTGAGTCACATCGAACCTGAGCTCAAATAATATACGAGCTTCAAAACCGGCTCGTGAAGCTAGGCTCGTAAGAGCTTGAGCCTGAGCCCGAGCTCGAGTCAGCTCATTACATTTCTCACCCCTAATTCACGTCCCCTACCCTTAATATATCAAAAAACAAAAGAAAAGCTTTGAGGCTCAGAACCGATCAATAAATTTTTTTAATAATAATTTTTTTCAATTTTAGCTGAATCAAATATTATTTGATTCTTTTGACAAATAGCTCTAGATGAGTGTTTCTCCATACACAAACATTTAATCCGAGCAGGTCAATAAGGCCAAACTGCACCTTTCGCCCTTCAACTTTGTTGACTCATATGACTTTGTCCTTCATAATCAATTCAAAGTGACACAGTCCTCAAAGTTTCACCAATGTAGTGAGTTAGTCCTAGGACTCACAAAATACGAGAGATGAATTAAAAGTGGCCATTAAAGATTAGACTCTACCTTCTAGGGATGGTAGTGAAGCGGATTATCCACGAAAGGGTCACATCCATCTCCATTATCCGCAGATTATTTTAACTCCACGGTTTACGGATATTTTCTTAGCGGATGCAAATTTGCCTCCACCTCCGCCATCCACAGATTTTTTTACATCCGTGGAGTATCCATGGATACTTCAATATCAACATTTCATAAATTTTAACTATTAATTTTAAGGATAATCACAATTATTAATTAGAGATGTACTATCGTCATGCCTAAAAAATTGGTGCGTTTTTTTTCAATATTTAATCTAAGATTTAATTTATTCAATATTTTAATATACAAGGTTAAATAATTTATATGCAGAGTATAATTCAATGTTTCTAATTTATACATATTTTTTTCTGAATTTTTTTAATAAATTATTTCTAATGAAAATTTGAGTCTACCACGGTATTAAAAAAGAGTATCTTAACATTTAGAAACATATAAATTCATTTATGCTACAAGCTAAGAATACTAAAGAAATAATATAGATAAACATAACTAATTAAAGATTTGTTTTGGCATAATGAGTATGGATAATAAGCTGCGGGTTGTGGATATTCTCGAATCCGCGGATGGTGGAGCTCCGCGATGTGGAGGAATCAAATCCACCTCCATCTCCACGAAACATAGCGGGTTAGAAAATAATTCACCTCCATGTACCCGCGAATTTTATCCACGGATAAATCCATAATAAGCGGTATGGATCTTTGCGGATCGGTTTACTCCAACCCACTGTCATCCCTACTACCTTCCCCTAACATTCTAAAACAATAATTTATTAGTAATTAATTTGTGACTTTATACAATAATTTATTAGTAATTAATTTGCGACTTTATTTTTTCAACATCGAAAAACGTACTCCCTTCATCCGTAAAAAATCATCTCATTTATTTTGATAGTTTCACAATATTTAATTTATGATTTTTTTCATAAATATTTAGACATTAAAAACCAAATAATTCATGTATATCATAATTTAATATATAAATTTTCTAAATATATTCTTTCTGTTTTTTTCCCAGTGTTTATCTGTGATTTTCCAACTAAAAGTTATTGTTTTTTTAGTGTTTCACAAAGATCAGTAATCTGCGGTTTTCCAGCTAAATTTTTTTGTTTTTTGAATTTTTTTTTTAAAAAATATTTTGTCAGAACACAATTGTAAAGTAAAATATGAGAACATAAAGTGCGAGAAGTAAATAGTGAAAGTAAATTGTTGGAAGTAGAAAGCAAAGAGATAGAAAGTAAAGTGCAAAAAGTAAAACAAGTAGGAGGTTTCTTCCCCATCGCCATGCATGGTTAGGTCATGATTCTTGAATGGAGAACTTCAGAGGTTTCTTCTTGGTTCTTTTATCTTTAGTTACTACTCATAATGAACCAACTAGGAGTCTCGAGTCTATGTTATATGCTCCATTTTGTGTGCTTCTCCCATTTTCTATGGCTCTGCAATTCTCCATCTATTAATTTGTGTTTTTTTATATTAATTTTTTGTGTTAATTATTGTTTCAGAGGTTATGGTGGGGGTACGTAATTCAATGTCACGTGATCTTTGATCGAGTAAAATCTGATGAATTAAAATTTATAAATAATTTTATGCATAAATAAAATAAGTAGTAACTTTCCGTACATATATAGAGTAAATTGCATCATCTATACCTAAACTATCGCCCGTGTTGTAAATCTATATCTGAACAAAATTTTATTGCAAAACTGGCTTTAAAGTATGAGTACGTTGTAAATCTATACCTGCGATTTAATATTGTTAAAACTGAACGGAAATTCCAGTTAAAATGCTTAAATTAATACCCAGGGTTTTTGAAATGTGTAGAACACCTCTCTACTTTATAATTTTACATTTTGAGCCATTATTCTTAATTACGCTTGTAATATTTTTTTTAAAAAAAATCCAAATCAATAATACCAATTACAGAATGAGTCTAAAATATCAAAAAATAATACTATCTCCGTCCCTGAAAAATTGATTAATTTGTTTTATTGTTTTCAAGATATTTAATTTATGATTTATTTTTATGAATATTTTGACATATAAAGTTAAATAATTTGTAAGTGTATTATAATTTGCAACATATCCTTTCCAAATATAATTTTTTTGAATTTTTTCTTCACTATTTATCTTAGAAAAAATTGAGTCAAACACTGCTACACAGAACATGAAAGTCAAATGAATCAATTTTTTGAGGACGGGGGGAGTATTCAAGAATAGATCTTATGAGGCAATGTATGCTTTTAGAAAACTGAAGTAGCTTTGATTCTAGTGAATCCTGCCATTTCAGTCCTGTTTCTGTGGCCCCACTGGATGTAGGAAAGGCTATAGATGGTCTTTTCTTTCTAGCCTCAAGTTTTCTATACGTGACAATCACTGATGGATTGTTCTTACATGACCTTTAAAGTGTGCTGAACTCCCTCCATTCTGTAGTATGTGCCCTTTACCTTTCTGTAAAGTTATGTATATTTCTCCAAAGGTAGATTTGCCAAAAACTAGCATAATCAGCAAAAGGGGTATTCGTAGAATGCAGAATCTGAAAGGGAGATTTATAATATGATGCCTAGATATGGAAAAGGAAATGTTTATTGGACACAAGGTGAATCTTGTTAGGGCAAACAAATTGATTTCCTGGATGACCATGGATGTTGAACAATTGAGTGAAAATGTGTTTTGCTCTGTTTTGCTGTTTACTTGTTTCCAATATGCTGGACTGTATTCTTGTCTGTATATTAAGTGCTGGCTTGTCATCGAACTAAGTGACAAAAAAACATTATTTTTGGTTTAAACTCATTTTTCTTGTGCAGCCAGTTGGACTTGGGAAGATCGCCAAACTGATAAATGCTGGGAAGATCGATTCTCATGAATTGATTACCATGAAAACTCTCAGGGTACTGTGATTCCTTGCTGTTGCAGAGTATATTTGCTTGCTCCTGGGGCCTGTCTCACTGTTGGCTACACTGTTAACAGGATAGTGGAGCAGTTGGGAAAAAGATAAAAGATGGCGTTAGGCTAATGGGACGTGGTGCAGAACAAATCAAATGGCCTATTCACTTGGAGGTAAACTTATATCTGTGCTAATGCTTCATATCAGATGTCATGTTGCCAGACTGGTGTTTGTAACTCTGTAGTATAGACTTCACTTCTTTGTGGTGTGTTAAATAAAGCTTTCATTTACACTGCATTGGGTACTTGTGCAAGTATCCTTTCATCCTTTGTCGAAGGATTGAAGGTCTTTTCTGGTAGACTAATAGGTTTCTGGTTATACCCTTTGTGGTTCAAGTAGTTGTTCTCGTCACATGCATCTATATCATGTTTCAGACATCAACTTACTCTGATTGCTGACTTTAAAGCTAGAAACAGGAGATATGATCTGTTCAAAAGTAAGAGTTTGGCCTGAACATTGTTTCTTGCAGGTGTCAAGGGTTACTGTTAAGGCAAAAGAAGCTGTTGAAACGGCGGGAGGTTCGGTTAGAAGAGTTCACTACAACAAATTAGGCTTGCGGGCATTACACAAGCCCGAATCCTTTGAAAAGAAGGGTCGGCTATTGCCCAGACCAGCTAGGCCGCCTCCAAAATTGAAGGAGAAAGTAGATAGCATTGGCCGGTTGCCTGCCCCAACCAAACCTATACCATTTTTCACCGTGCCCTAGGCACCCTTGGACACGATAGCTGCCTGAGACATTGGATAGTAACCTTGTTAACTTGCCTTGAAGAAGTTAGATTCTGTATGGAAATTTTGTACTGAGGAGAGAAAAATTATCTATGTTGATTTTTGCAGAAATAAACTTTTCAGAGATTGTTATTTGTTAGTCTGTTGCAGCTTGTTTTCTTTCCATGGAGTCATTTTTTATATTTTTGTAGATGAGCCAGATCTGATTTGCTCATAGATTTGCTCTCGAAGAAGAAGAATTAGTGATTAAAAAGTTGATTGCAGTGAAATGAAAAATACTGTACTTGAACAACAGAAAAGGACATTGAACATGCTAGTGGTAGACGAAACAAGGCATGTGCATCCAATCCATCAGTAGAATTTGTTTGTACTTCTCAAGAGACAAATGGCACACCTGAAGGAACACGTCGAGCATAGTTGTCATATTCCATTCCAAAAAACTGCCTCAAGAAATGCTCTTCATAAGGGATTCTGGCCGCAAAGAACTTCCGGAGCACAACTGTGAAGGCAATGGTGGAGAAAGGATTGCAGAGCATGATCTGAGTCCCAACTGACCAGATAAAGAATCCAGAATAGCCCGGATGGCGAATCACCCCGTAGAGTCCATGAGTGACCAGGTTGTGTTCATTATCACGCCGAGTCTTGATCATATGAGTGAAGGCTCTACCTGCAGTAAGCACTGCTGATTTCCGGATGATCTCCCCCAGCAGGACGAGAAGGAGCCCCAAGTTGCTCATCCACCAGAGTTGTTTCATCCCTGGAAACATGACAACCTCAAACACATACTCCAGCAGAGCCAAGATCATAGCCAAGACATAGCTTTTGGTGATGAGGAGAGAGCTGAGAGTCACATTTGATCTGCCATGGAATGCAACTGCCAAGATGTACTCTGAGAAATGAAAGAAGATGACTGCTAACAGGAATTGCGACAGCTGCCTGCAAGCGGTGTAATCCCCCAACATGTCTGCCATACAACACAACACAAAAACAAGTCAAATCTCAACAACTGTCTGTCTGTCTGTCTGTCTGGTGGTGGTAGTATTTACCTGTGTTTTCTTTCACTTGCCTGGGAAAAGGGAGATTGATTCTGCCAAAGCAAGCAAATTCTTCAGCGTCCTCCTAATCTCCGGCTACCAGAGAAAAAACAAGTTGGATCACAGGGAGGAGGATAATGCGAACAGAGAGTAGTACATCAAAACCAAGAAAATTTATAATAAACAAAAAAAATCCCAACTTCCTTCCGTCGAGAGAGAAGCGATTTTGGCTTGATGTTTGGAACAAAACTCAAATTAATCGGAGGGATGATGAATGATCTACGCGGCTGGCTTACCAGATTCAAAGGAACCATACGCTAGAACGGCTGATTTTTCCGATTTCTTCCTGGCCTCCGGTCGAGACTGAGAATTCAATTTCCGGCTGAACTGAAACAGCTGCCTGCCGTGATTTGTACTTGGCTATATGCTGTTCTCGTCCCTTACTTTTTCAAAATATGTCAAACTAGACCTTATATTAGTATAAAGGTTATCTAGTTCTCAATTAATCAAGTTCCATCCCAAACCGTCCATGACAAAGCAACTATGCAAGACATAGGATACCATAACGACGAATCATGAGAAGAGAAGAGAAGAGAAGCATTTGTTTCTATCTAGCCTCCCTCTTCTTAACAGAAAAAGCTCTAGTCTTTACAGTCTTCAAAATTCAGCTAAATTTCTAAACTTCCTACGCACAGCTGCAAAATGGAGTCTTTATGTTGGGAAATGATTATCATCCTCTCCAGTCTTCATCCCATTCGCAACATCCCAATTTGGATCAAAAGTTTTGAGTCACAGAAACCTACGGCTTCTGTCTCCATCATTCATTCATATGTTGATTGCCCAAGGATGAAAGAGGAGCTCGGGCCTCCGCATAACATAAAAGAGTAAAAGCTTCCTGGTCTTGAGACGCATTATGCAACGGGGATTTTCAGTTCACCTAAATTCACAAAGGCTTCTGCTCGCATCATCCTTATAGTTGCCGCATGCCATGAGACAAGGTTGTCCATGAACACATTCACATACTTTGCTTTGTCATTCTGTTCCAAAGGAAACCAGTGTGAGGGGAATATGGATGCTGGCAATCAACTGAACAAAGTCAGATCGGGTGAGTCCTAGGTAAAAACAAACCTTGTAATCCAAGTAATAAGCATGCTGCAATCAAGGTACAAACACAACCGTAAAAATATCGATTAGATCTTGGAACTAACACACACTCTCTCAATAACATAAATATGAACAAACAGGAAAATGTATATGGAGAGTGAAAGCATACCTCCCACATATCCAAATTTAGGATAGGCTGCCAGACAAAAAAATGATCAGAAATCACTAAAAAATATTTAGCAAACAACTACAAGTAATAAAAAGTGACTGTTTGTTTAACATACAATGTCATCCCAAGCAAGTGGATTGATAGCATTTGATGTCTTCACTACTGCAAGACATTTCTCTTCCCTCTTTACTGTAAAGCATGGAATGGAGTTAACATACTAGTCACAAAGAAGGAAGAAAAATCACCCAAAATACAAGTATTTAGAAGACAGGCTGCATAGCTACAATTTCATTCACTTTTGGGTGCTTATAACTCCTCAAACATTGAGTGGATGCTGATACAAGAATTGCATATCCATAAAATATGAGCAATTGGCTGACACTCACAGACTAGCCAAACCCAGCCAGAGCCGAATAGAGTAACTCCCGCTTCCACAAATTTCTCTCTGAAATTTGTGAAGGAACCAAAATCCTTTTCAATCTGATGAAGGACACCAAGTTTGGGCATGTCCCCGCCTCCAGGCTGCATGGATTCCCAAAAGAAGTCGTGATTCCAGACCTGCAAAAATCATTTATAAATGATAACCATATATGTCGTGATATTAATCTTACAATGGACATGACACTAACATCTATCTCAACTCATCAGTCTCATAATATTTTCCATGCAAGTGGAGAAAACTTATGATGATATTGGAAATTTATCTAATTATTTTCTTCATACGAAAGTTGCAATAGGAAGACCATCCAGCATAATATTGTCACCATGCATTTTGCATGAATATATAGTGTTAACAAATCTTAATGCCGCACACCTCAAAACAGTTGGGATTAAGATGCAGTATGATGATGATGAATAACCACATATGTCAAAAACCTGAAAATATCATTGTCAATTGTATCTAGACACTAAAAGCTCCCTCGTACACGTTGGAAAGGTATAATCATACTCACCTCAACAAGTAAATATGAATACATGACCACCAAGGATTTCCTATAAGCTGCACTATAAAGGAATCATCTCGGCTCGTAAGAACAATACTCTTAAAATCTTAGATGGATGTGAGGCCACGACTTACATAGTAAAGGAAGATTTTCAGGACATGATAAAACCTGATGACTTATAAAACTATCACAAGGCAATTGATTGTCCAAGTAGAGATGGTGCTCAAATTATTGTTTAAAACAAGAAACTTCTTCAAGAAAATGACGATAAAGGCAATCTGTCTACGGATGAAACACTTCACTGGTATAATTAAAATGAACTTCATTAGAGTGGTTGCAAGAACAATCACGAGTGTTTGTTTTAGCTTCGTGTACCTGTGCGGCATTGTTGAATTCTGGTAATGGGTTGCCACTGTTGTAAGTTGCTTTGACGAGTTCATCCAATGTGTATCCATAGAGTATATCACTCCTCCTGAGCTGCTCATTAAGGCCATCAACATAGCTGCGATGATGCACACCCCAGTGGGTCTCCAGTGTCCTTTTACTCATATATGGTTCTAATGCATCCTGAAATCCCAAATAACATGAGATCCCCAAAGTCATCAAAACATTCTTCCCCTACAACTAAAATATTCACCCAAAGTAATCTGTTTTACACTTCAATTTCCTTAATTCTTCACGGTTTCAACAGAGAAATGCTGATTTAACAAGGGTAGGTTGATGAGCGAATTGGGTTTTGTTAGATAAGATAGGCGTATGAAAGAGGAAAGAGGAAACTGACTCACAATCTTATAAGGTGGCGTCTTCAGCCCGTAGTAAGCGATGGTGGATGAACGACTCCGAGAGGTGCAAGACCATCTTCTTACCTTAGACTTCAAACCGAAACAAAACAAGAAAACTTCTTAGTTGTCATGAATATGAAGAGAAGTGGTGAGAATGAATTGCGAGAGCTTGAACCAACAGTATGAGGAAGAGAGGAGGTCGCCGTCGTCGCCAGCGGATGAGAAGCCATACTTCTTCTGCAGCTCAACTCAAGTTTTCAGCTCCTCCTCTACAGAACTTCTCTGTTTTCCCTCCCGGGAGGGATAACACAAAGGTGCCTGTTTTTTACCCTTTCCCTCCTCCCTTTCTACACGTCATTTGTACATGGTGTCAAAATTAATTATTCCCAATACAAGTCCACATGAAAAATTACATCTTTAATTACCCTCCGCAAACCTAAATGAATCAAGTCTTTTATCAAATTTACTCAAATGAATTTATGTTGTTGAGTAGTGTTTTATCGAGTTTTCGAGCAGAGTTCATGATTCAATAGTTTTATCGAATTGAGATTGAGCGAGACTGAGTTCGATTTGATTGTTTATCGAGCTATCTACCTTTATATATTTTAAAGATTAGCTTGTTATAAAATCTTAATTTAATTCAAATTTTCAAGTTTTTGAACAGGTCCCGAACTATCAAGTTGAAATCAAGTATAGTTTGGATGAGAAATTTTCGAGCAGCTTACAAACTATCGAGCCGAACTCGAGTATTAGAGTCGAGTTCAAGCCTTTATCATGAGACTCGTTGAGCTATCAAGCCTAATTTGAGCTCCATCTGAAACATTCAAGCTGAGTTCGAGCTTAGCTCGACTCATTTGCAGCCCTAAACAGATCATGTGTAAAAAAAAGTGGTAGAGAGATTAAATGTCAAATTAAGCGTAAGCATATGTAAATGGAATCAAAGTAAGGTCTAATAAAGAGAAACATTTTCACTTATGCTCGGTTTAGTAAATAGTTATGTACTATAAAAATCAATAGAGCAAAGGGTAGTGACTCAATTAAAAGCAGTGTTAAGGTTTAGTGGCCACTTTGTGCAAGGTTTAGGGCTTAGAGCAGTTGGGTTGGGAATCCAAAAAGTAAAACCTCCTCTAAAACCCCACCCCTCCTCTCCTCTGTAAGCAAGCACCACCGATTCAGTTCAGACTCAGCCGAAACCGGCGACAAATTTTGTTAAGATTCGATTCATGGCCTCCAGGGCAGCAGTGAGATCACTCAGGGATCTCATCCAGAGAAGGTCGCTCTTCTGTTCCATTGCACCTCTCAGACATTTATCTTCCTCTGCTCCTTCTCCTGCTCGTAAAATCCCTCACTTCTCCAAGAAAGTAATTCCTTGTCTTCCCCTTCTTCTGCAAATATGTTCTTTATGGAGTAGCATTACTTTGTTTTTTTTTTTTTTTAATATCGTTTTGGCTCTTTCATGTGATTAATCTGGGGAAGGTTGTGGGGGTTTATAGTCTGAGTAGATATTGGCTGATTCCATTATATGCTGTAGGGAAGGTTGTTTACAGGAGCTACCATTGGCTTGGCTATAGCAGGAGGAGCTTATGTTAGTACTGTGGATGAAGCAACTTTCTGGTAATTTTAATTATTCTATCTTCTTCTTTTTCTACTAATCGACTCTTTTTCTTTCTTATCAATTAGTAATAGGCTTTCTATATGGTAGCTAAAGTATTCTCTTTTTTCTTCCTCAGTCTTGTACATCAGATCATCAGTTCATTTCACTAAGAAAACTGGGGAATTAGATTTTTTTCATTTTAACTACCTAGATTACGGGAAAAGAAAAGTCTGTCCTACCTTACTGAAGTTCCTGGCTTGTATCTGATCTTAGTAACTGAAAATACCTTGCATTTTTCTCTACTCATTTTCCTTACCTTCTTCTACCATCTTAAAGCTTTGTGTTAAGCCTGTTTGTTTATAATATCCATATGTTCCAAGAAATGCTCAAAGCGCAATATGCCCCCTTTACTATCAGCTATCTTTTGTGGTCTCACTTCCATGTAGCTTTCTCCTATTGAGCTATTTGGTGGCCTAAGGTTGGTTTCTGGAATCAAATAACTTAAAACCTTGACAATCAGTTCATGTTAGGTAAAGCTTTAGCTATATGTTTTTAGCTGTCAACTTATATGCAGTGGAATTTGCAGTGGGTGGCTTTTCTCGGCAACAAAACTTGTAAATCCATTCTTTGCTCTATTGGATGCTGAGTTTGCGCATACATTAGCAGTTTCAGCTGCTTCCCGTGGATGGGTTCCACGAGAGAAGCGCCCGGATCCTCCCATTTTGGGTCTGGAGGTTTGGGGAAGGAAGTTCTCAAATCCCATTGGGCTTGCTGCAGGGTTTGATAAAAATGCTGAGGCTGTTGATGGCTTACTTGGTCTTGGATTTGGTTTTGTTGAAGTTGGATCTGTGACCCCCGTTCCACAAGAGGGTAACCCAAAGCCGCGAATCTTCAGATTGAGAAATGAAGGGTGAGGTTTGCTTTTCCTTCTTTGCTTCAGTGCTTGAGCTTGCACCTATTCTATTAAATAGAGAGGTTGAGAGAATTTGACACAAGTGGGTTCGTGAATTGGTAAATATTGCGTTCCAATTGTGTAAACTGCAAATTGTGCTGCAATGGAATCTTTTAACTTCTGTTGCTTGGTGGCAGTGCAATCATCAACCGATGTGGATTTAATAGTGAGGGTATTGTGGTCGTTGCTAAACGATTAGGTGCGCAGCATGGTAAAAGAAAGATGATGGAAACTGCAAGCACTTCATCATCATTAAATGATGAACTCAAACATGGAGGGAAAGCTGGTCCTGGCATATTAGGGGTGAACCTTGGAAAGAATAAGACAAGTGAAGATGCATCTGCAGATTATGTACAAGGGGTCCATACCTTATCACAGTATGCTGATTATTTGGTAGATGCTTCTTCATCTTTGTTGGAGTTGTTGATTCTGAACATTTTTATAAGAGATTATAAACATGTATTGAAAGATCTTTTCAGGATTAGTTGCTTAAATCATTGTGGACTACTTGAAATATGCAAGTGCAATGATTTGACAATGCATCTATCATGTCTGTTGGCACTCTTATATTGTTCGATTATGTTTTACAGACTTCCTTTGATTACGTATACATCTAAAATACTGTCTTGCACTTGCTGATTTTATATTATTGTTCAGATCAATGAACTGAAAACTGTATTGCGATTTGCGAGATTAGGTTATCAATGTTTCATCACCTAACACTCCTGGACTGCGGATGCTCCAAGGAAGGAAGCAACTGAAGGACATTGTTAGGAAGGTAAATAGCCTTGCTCTCTCTCTCTCTCTCTCTTGGTGCTGGAACTTTCTGC
>JBBYHH010000001.1:916786-937981 GCA_038382905.1 Daphne laureola | reverse complement strand
CCCGAATTCCCCCCCTCTTCAACGGGGCTGCACAAATCAACAACAGTTGTTTCAAGGTCAGACAAGTGATACAGGGACTCGGAAATTTGCCGCTGCAGCAGCTGTTATCCGCGCCAAATCGGACTTCTTAATCTCAGAACCAAACTCACTTCAACACTTTCATCTCTCAGAAGGTTTCCCCTTGGGAAGGAGTTCACTAATTTCCTTACTGAATAGTACAACTATTTAAAGGCAACAACCAAAGTTTGTAAAGTTCTGAGTTTATAGAATACCTTTCATTTTTTTCCTCATATCTTATCATAAGAAGTACTGCTCCCTCCATCACATAAGTCTAGAAATATTTAGTATTTTTTAGCATTTAATCTATGATCTTATTTTGTCATATTTTACATAATGATATAAGCAGGGTTTTGATATGGATTTCTCTCAAATGCTTCTTGATGAAGCTCCAGTCCAAGGTAACTTGAGCTCTATCTTCTTGGTGGGAGTTATTTGTTTTCTGAGTTCTTTCTTGGTTAAGGTACTGGCATTCTGATTTCTATCCACTTTGGCAGCCCGTGCTCCTCCAAAATTTCAGCCCAGGCCCAAACAGCGCCCTAGGAGAGAAGCATCTGCATCAGTTGCTGCAACAAACAAGGATGTTAATGCACCTGAAATTCAAGGTTGCTTGATAAGTAATGTTGTTTTATTTGCTGCTGCTCTAGTTGCTCTAAACATGGACAATGATGTTCTTTCAAATCTGTTGATCTCAGATTTTTCTGAATGTAACAATGACCCTGGTGGCGTAGGTTGCCCTGACATGGCAGAGAAACATGTAAGGTTTACTCTCTCTTGGTTGCTTAATTCAAGCACTGCAAGTACAAATTGCCAATGGCTATTGTTCATTCATCTGCGGGTTATTTGGTTGCAGGCAGCCAGTGGATTGTTTTCCCATGATGCTTCTGGGAAGTTTGCCACAAGCGGTGGTAAGCTTTTTTTCCTTAACTTCTCATTATCTGCTTCAAGAAATGGAGTGATGACTTTGAAATGTTGGACAGTTGGAGCTGATAGCAGGTTCCAAGCCCAGCTCGATACTGGACCAATTAAAGAAAACGATGGATCAGAACATCCTTCTGTCTCTGGTGAATTGAATGAGAAAACAACATCCATCAGATTTGGTTCTGATCATTGTTCTGAACTTCTTCACGCTGTTGATGGTAGTGAAAATCTTGGACTAAACCCTTCTCAACAAGGTGCCCAACCTTCTAAGCAGACCAAAGTTGATGGTTCCAGTGATTCGCACTCGGTGCTTTCAAAGTCTGTGGACAAGGTAAAGAATCATTGGCTTTTCTCCATGCATTTACTCTCTTCACTACAGTCTTGTGACTGGCAATAAAATTACCATTGTTAGCGCGCTGGGATACTCTTGGGTTTGGAATGTCATGATCAGCTTCTTGTCCAGTCTCAAATGTAACTGGTAATATGATATGTAAAATGTTTTGGTTTGACCTTTTTTTGGTCTCTCTGCACTTCTGCAGCCTCTTGTTCTCTTTCTACACAGATCCTGTAGATAAAGCTACATGCACAATTGACATGGTTGGCCAACATGAGAATATGGATATTAGACTAAGGGTTGTTATTGGCTATAGCTGAAATACTACAATATCTGTTGTTTCTGATTCGAACTTGTGCTGTCCTAGGATGCCAATGCTATTCCTGTTGTTGAAGCTGATGATATCCTTGGTCATTCATCTATGAATACAGCCGATTTTGTTTCACTGGATCCTTCGACATCAGAACAACCAATGTCTGATAACATGGTGAATGCTCTGGAAACTTCAAACCCTAATGATGTCCCATCTGAAGATGTTTCCAAAATGCCTGAAGTTGAGGTAAATTGTTTCTTCTGGATTCTTTCCATGCATCATGGATTTTGTCCATCAAACGTGTTTTTATGCATTTTCTCATTTCAGCACTCTACACTTGTTGCTTCTGTCAGGGTTTTGACAGTGTGAAACTTAACTCTTATGGCACTTTCAATCCCTCTGATAAGTCAACGAGCTCTTTTACTCCTGGAGATGACCAACGAGTCAGAAGATCATCAAGGCAGTTGAGAAAGCAAGGTCTTGTTTCGCATTTCGATCATGAGCCTGAGGATGACACTTCTAATGAGGGTACTCCAGGTTTTGACCATCCTACAACTGCTGCAAATGATGTAATAGAAGACACAACTGTGGAGAATGTGTCTGGGAGGAAGAGAAGAAATGCTGTAGCTAGAAATAAAAGATTTACCCCACAGAGTAAGAAAGTTAGTGAAGCATCAGATCAGCAAGCTAAACAAACCCCAAAGAGATTTCCTCGTGGAACTCGTCGTAAGAGACGAAATGGTAACTGCGACATGGCGATGCTTTGAAACATTGTTCTGAGTATATTTTTAATTCAGCACACAGCTTTTGATATTATAAAAAATTATCAGTAAATTACGTTTGAATATTACAGTGAGTCAGGATTTGCTTGATATTCCGGAGCAGGAGTATGATAGACTTCCCATGAAGGATATTATACTACTTGCGGAGTACAGGGAGCATTTAGAGGTATATGCCAAAAATTTCTTCCATTGGTTATGATATGTCTGATTCAAGAACCAACATCATCTACCTAGTGTGCTTCTACATCCCTGTACTTTCTAATAATATCGTGTTTTTCACAGAAGAAGCATGCTAAGGCATTAAATGTTTCTGCATCAAGCGCAAGGTATGGAAAATAATCGATTTTATTAAGTGCATGTTTCCAGTTGCTTCTCATCTCTTCTTCTTCTCTTATTTCTTAAAAAAATAAACTTTAGTGTTTAAGAATACTTCGATGATCAGAGGAGTTTGCTTTTTGGCTTCATGTACTGATGAAGCCTCTCCTCGATTAGCACTTGTTTTTGAGTTGAATGGTTTAGTCTCAAATTTGTTGTTGCCTCATGAACTGGTGTTTAGGCCAGTTCTTGTCGTATACTTGACTGGCTAGTTTTTCATCATGTCTGGACTAGAGGGCTCTCTGTGAGTGGTGTATTTGTGAATAGTTAAGATGCTTGCAAATATTGCTTTTTAGTTCAAATGCTTTTTGCAGGCACTTGGAACTGTTTGATAAATTGCCTTTCCTCCACTCCTTGCCTTGGGTCCAAGTAGACTAAGGTCCTATTTCTGGTGAACTTCTAGTTGGTGCCAGTTTCATGCATGCCTAAAAGTTGTTCGAAGCTTCCATTGTTTGTTATCTTGCATGATTTTTGCTCAAATGATATTCAAGATACTTTCTGCTGTAGTCAAAACCCGTCTAATGACACTGGTGATCATAACGAGGAGGGCTTCAATGAGTTCGAGCATCAACAAGGGACTGGTGATTATAACACAGACCAGGTGTTTCAAACAAGTTCAGGTTTTTTTAATTATCAGTCCTTCATGAAGAAGGAACCAAGGGTGAAATGGTCAAAACAGGAGACTGAGTTGTTCTATGAGGTATGGTTTGCTCAGAACTTGCATGCTTGTCTCGTTGCTAGAACAATAAATGTTCAATGATCACAAGGATTAGTGCTAGTGGCTGAACTTCGAACCTTAAACGACAAATCGCTCCCTGATCTGATGATATCATGGTTATCTTTCTTAAACTGCTTCTGCTGCGACTTCCTAGGCAATTCAACAGTTTGGAACCGACTTTTCGATGGTACAACAACTTTTTCCAGGAAGATCCCGACGGCAAATGAAGGCAAAATACCGCCTTGAAGAACGTAAACACCCATCAAGGATGTCTGAAGCCTCTGTAACACGTTCCAAAGGTATAATATAGTTTGTGTTTTCGCCTCTTCTTATCTCCATTTAAATGAACATATGCTTTAGTGACCTCAAAAGGCAATGTCTAATCTCGTTACTGGTTAGAAGTATTCTGATGAAACAATATCTTTTGGGCAGATCTGTCTCACTTTGAAAGGTTGGCTCAGCAGCTGCAAGCTGCTTCATCCAAGTCGGAGCATACTAAAGACAATTCCGAGGATATGGCTGACACGGAGCATGGTCCAACCCCTGAAACAAATGTATACCTTGTGTAATTTATTGCTCCTATTCTGTAGCTATGATCTGATATAATATGCTGGTTATGACGTTGTTACAAGTTGATTGGGATTTCATCCCTCTTCACTCTATGCTTGCAGGCAAAAGTACCGGAACATGAGAATCCTGACAGAGATGCAGAAGAGCAAGGGCCAGATGTTGTCAAAGACGGAAGCCCTGGGAAGACGGACGAAAGTGATTATGATGACGATATGTGTACTTACCAAAGTGTTTTTTAGGATCCAACCGTAACCTCCGAGGGTAAGAATTTCTTTAACAATCTGCTTGAGCCATAGAAATTAATATCAGTGTGCTAATATCTTATATTGAGCATTGTTTGTACTGTGCGAGTATTATGTTGTAGAGGGAGCTTTTAAGTTGTCTTTAGAGAGGGGGGAGTTTTAGGAATTTCTAATCTACGGAACCACTTCTGTAGCAGAACACAGTGTGGGAAGCCTAAAATGTGAGAATGGTGCACCCTATATGTATATTCAATAACACATTTTAGGATATGAAGGTGTGTCATTGTAGGAGTGACACACAGAAGTGGTTCCGTAGAGGATTGATTAAACCTTTGTCATTCTTAAATCAAAAGTTGAGAGGATAAAATGATAAACTTTTGTTTGTTGAAGATATTTTGTTTAATTATTGGCAACATTTTTGGATAGTGAGTTTCCCTTTGGCCATGGGATAGATTAGAAAGAGACATAATAAATTGACAAAGGGGCGGATGGCTGGCGCCTCTCCCTGTTTTCTTTTTCTATATTGCGCAGAGCAGAGGATTACTGGTGATGGAGAGGCAGGTTGAGTTCGTCGTCTCCAACTTGCTATTTGCAGATGATACCGAACTTGCCCTACAGCCTGCTTAACTGTACATCAAAGTCAATTAATTATATAGATGAAAGTTTCAGATAATAATACTAAATTCATAAAGTATTCTTTAGTAAAGATAAAAGTTGTGTGAAAGTGTTGAAGTTCGGTTTTTTTGGGGAAACAATTGGAGGTATTTGTGAATTGATATGAAATTTAGAAGAAAATATTTGTTTAATAGAACTCAAATTTTGGTCTTTAAAATGGTTCACATGGAAACAAATTGGAGGTATTTCCAAAAACAAACATTTTCAACTCCGTGTATTTTGAAATTGAGGAGGACAAATCTATATCATGTGTACGCACAACACAATTGAAATCATAAATCTTAACATCTAAAGGGTAATTTCGCTTACATTTCTCTTTTTGTGTTCCTTTTTTGAAGCAGTGTTTTAAAAAATACTTATATATATTAGTTTTATGAGAATGAATGGAATGGAGCAATAGTGAATTAGATAATTTTGATGGTGGACATAAATACTTAGTTAGTTAGTGTGATTTTGGTGAAGTTTAGAAGGTTGATGAAGGGTAATTAGTTTAGGGTGATAAGGAGAGAATTAGTTAGCGTAGGGAGAGAAAGAAAGAAAGGAAGAAAGTGGAGGGTCAACGCAAAAGGCGGCAAATATATTTGACAAACAAATACTCCGTCTACCCTAAGAAAAAGTAAGAGGGGGAGGGGTTGGCTTCCTTGTATTTGCAAACAAAGCTAAAGTAATGATTGCCAAATGACACGCACTCTCTCTCTCATCCACATCTGCCAACTGTCGCCTCTTTTCTTCCAACCTAAAATCTTACGATATTTTCATATTTTATTATATAATTTCATTAATTATAATTCACTCATATGAGAAAAATGTGTCATTTAATTTCTGTGTGGCTTACGATGCTAAACAAAACAATACAATACTATTACTATTACTATTACTACTCTAATCCCCTTCCTTCTGTCACGCTCTCTTTTTAATCTCTTACCTAATTGTTTGTTTCATTCTCTCCGATCCGATTTCCCTTTCTTCTCTCCTAAAAGCTCAACCAGGTAAGAGATACAGATTTCATTCTTCCCTCCATTTCTTCCTTTCTTACCCGCAATTCCTCTTCTTCTTCTTTCAGTAATGCTGCTTGGGTTTTCTTAGGGTCTTCCTCCTCCCATAACATCATTTTCAATCGCCGCCTGCACCATGTCTGGCCCTCTCGACCGATTCGCCAGGCCTTGTCAGTCCTATCTTCATCCTTTTCTCCTTAATTCCCATTTTCTTTGTTTCTTGAATGCCTTTCTTTGCTTATATGAGACTAGTTTAGATCTGATAATAAAAAGGAGGACCACCTTCTTAGGTTTCAGCTCGTTGTTCAACTTAAAACTCATCGACTCGTCTATTCTTGATGCCAGGCTTTGAGGGGTTCTCTGGTAGTGATGAGAGAAGGGAGAGGAGATCTGATTTTGAGAATTCAGAAGATGAAAGGCGGACAAGAATTGGGTCCTTGAAAAAGAAAGCTTTGAATGCTTCTACCAAGTTTAAGCATTCTCTCAAGAAGAAGAGCAGTAGAAGGAAAAGTGATGGCCGGGTTAGCTCTGTTTCTATTGAGGATGTTCGTGATGTTGAGGAGCTGCAGGCTGTTGATCAGTTTCGCCAAGCCTTGATCATGGAGGAATTACTACCTGAGAGGCATGATGATTATCATATGATGTTAAGGTGCTCTTACCACTCTTCTCTCCTCTCACTCATCCACCTTAATGTTCAATTTTTTTGTGCCACGCACTAGTATCATATCCAATGCTCATTACATAGCTTCACGCCGCCAACTGCTTCCTTTACTTCTTTTAATAGCTCTCGGATTCTTGTTCTTCGTACAATCCAACCTGCCTGTCCTGTCCTCCACTAGTTTAACTCTCTTCACGGATCTTCTATGTCATAATTTTTTCATAAGGATATTGATTAGTCTCAGCCTTGCAAGCTAGTGGTTTGCTTGGATAAGATTGTCATGAAATGTTGACCAAGGATGATTAAACCTTCTTTTCTTGAATCTAACAGAAGAGAAGTTGGTTTCATTTTTCAACTGTCTCAACCCTCTTTTTCTCACACAGGTTTCTGCGAGCAAGGAAGTTCGATATTGATAAAGCGAAGCACATGTGGGCAGACATGCTTCAGTGGAGAAAGGAATTCGGTGCGAATACTATAATAGAGGTGTACCCTACCTCACTTGCTGACAAGTTTCATATTAAGTTTTGTTACTTCAGAGTTTCGGAAGAGATTTTTTTTTCTTCTTTAAATAAGGTTGGGAAGTGAGTTTAATTTGTGTTTTGGGCTAAACTTCTTCTGGCATTTTACAGGAATTTGAGTTCGATGAGTGCAATGAGGTGGCAAAGTACTATCCTCATGGTTATCACGGTGTTGATAAAGAGGGAAGACCTATCTATATTGAAAGACTGGGAAAAGTTGATCCAAGCAAACTCATGCAAGTCACAACCATGGACCGCTATTTGAAATATCACGTACGGGAATTTGAGAAAGCCTTTGCTGTGAAGTTTCCTGCATGCACTATTGCAGCAAAGAGGCACATTGATTCAAGCACCACGATTTTAGATGTCCAGGGCGTGGTATGCTGCTTGCTATCCAAAGGAACACATGGACTGCTAATTACATGCTATCTTGCTTAGCAATTGTCTATTTTTATTACCTTAAAATCGTTTTAATTGCTGCTTAAATGTTCAGGGCTTAAAAAACTTCACGAAGTCTGCACGTGAACTTATTTTACGGCTACAAAAGATTGATGGGGATAATTACCCTGAGGTACGGAGAGTACCCATCTTTATTAGGATTTGTTTTTTTTTTTTCCTGAATCAGCCAAAATGATTGTGATATGAATTGTTTCTCTATATCTGACAATTTGTGCAGACTCTTCATCAAATGTTTATTATCAATGCTGGCCCTGGATTTAGACTGCTCTGGAACACTGTGAAGGGTTTTATAGATCCTAAAACAACTTCCAAAATTCATGTATGTATAACTACATTTACACTCCCTTCATCCTCAATTAATTGTTCCAGTTCCATTATTATCTTCTTCTGCATCATTTGTGCCTGAGTTGTAATATTGTGAATAATGATTTTAGGTTTTAGGAAACAAGTACCAGAGTAAATTGCTCGAGATAATTGATGCCAGGTAAATTGGTTTGGACCTTACTCAACCAATCATATGATTCTATTGCAGTTCAATCAGTTTCTTCGTTAGCTTAGCGAGTCTTTGAAATTTTGAATTTCATGCAGTGAATTGCCAGAGTTTCTTGGTGGTACCTGTACATGTGCAGGTGCAGGTGGTTGCCTTCGGTCAGACAAAGGGCCTTGGAAACACCCAGAAATTTTGAAGGTTATATCCTTTACTTGCCAGTTTGTTACATCACTGATGCTGTGAACATTATGCTTCAGTATTTGCTTGTATTGAAGACACACTTTATTACCTGGCATTCTACTAGATGGTTCTCAATGGTGAGGCAAGACGTGGCAGGCAGGTTGTAAAAGTTTTAAACAGTGATGGAAAAGTGATTGCTTATGCTAAGCCTCATTATCCCATGGTATATGATATTTCAAAGTACTGATCACTTTAAATTAAATTTCATGGCAAAGATTCTATTGTCAATTCATTTGTGCTTTTTTTCTGAAACAGCTTAGAGGAAGTGATACTTCCACTGCCGAGTCAGGATCTGAAGCTGAAGATATTGCTTCACCTAAAGCCATGAAGAGTTATGCTCATCTTCGCTTGACTCCTGTTCGTGAGGAAGTACGTATTGTGGTTTTTGTTCTTTTTCTGATCTTGTGGTGCTCATCCATATACTGTTCTAGACAAGCACATACTCTTAGGTTTTTATCCGTTCCTAGGGTTTTTCCTTTTGCGGCCCTAGTTTTACACAGAAAAATCTGAAAGTGATTCCAGCCCCACTTTAATCCCCTCCCTCTTTCTTATTTATATTTTCTGAAGCAACACAGATGTGTTCTTCAGTGCTATGAAACCATCAGTAGCCATCGTTTGTTGAAGTCCTTTTTATCTGATGGACCATTTCTGAACTTTTAAAATTCTGCAGTCTAAGACAGCTGCCAAGACAAGCTATGTTGGTAACTTCTCTGGCTATGACGAATATGTTCCAATGGTTGACAAAGCGGTTGACTCTAGTTGGAAGAAGCAGCCCTTACCTCAGGAGCTTTCCGTATCCAAAGGTTTGTCAGCTGCAGTAAATCCTATTTCTGTCTTCTCTTGAACCATGGAAGATCTGTTTTTTTGTGTGCAAAGAGTTAAGAGCTCATATTGCAGAACTAATGTCTTCTACCTTTTCATTTCTTAATACTGTATGTTATTGTCGGGTCACGGTGGAATTTTTTTTATTTAAATAAATCACCACCATCATCATCTTCTCATAGTACTGCACTTTGTTCTAGCTACACTGGGATGGGTTATATGGTGTCAGTTAGCAATTTAATGTTAATAAACACTATAAGTTCATTGCAAAAGCATAGTGACAAATTTCTGTGCTGGATGCTGTACATGATGGTTTCACATTAGGGAACAAGTATGTTAATAATTCCCCTCATCTGTTTTACAAGGTTGTTTTCTCTCAAATCCATGCATTTGCCTAAACACAATTTATTTCTTTTTTTCCGCTTTTGATTTTTGTAATCAGTTAAAATGAGGTTAGTCTAAATTTTCAGGTGGTTGGAACAGTCGTTGATGGTGTTGAGCATTGTAGGTTTTTAATTCATGTTTTGCTTTCCAGTGTTTAATTGTCATCTGAGTATAAATACAGAAATTTTATGTGAAACTGAAGTGGAGTTGCATTTCAGGACTACCAGCTTTACCAAACACTCCAAAGGCTCCAGAAGCTCTTCATACTCGAATCTTAGGAACCATCATGGCTTTCTTTATCACAATTTTCGCTTTTCTGCAATCAACGACAATTCGTTTAACCAAGAAGCTTCCGGATACATCTCTGGAAGCTGGTCAAACCGGTCCTGCGCTCTCACGTGATGGAGCAGAGAAAGAGGAGTTCCGTCCTCCGTCTCCAATTCCACCTTTTACCCAGACTGATCTACTATCTACTGTTCTGAAGAGGTTGGGTGAGCTTGAGGAGAAAGTAGACACACTTAAGTCAAAGCCATCTGAGATGCCTTATGAGAAAGAGGAACTGCTAAATGCTGCTGTCTGCCGTGTTGATGCCCTAGAAGCAGAGCTAATTGCAACCAAAAAGGTGCTGCATTTGTAGAATGTTTTAGTGATCTTTTCCATGCTTGAGACTTCATGTTGATTGAGATTCGGATTTTGTGGCCGTAACCCCTAGCCTGTATCTGTTTGGCCAAATTGCTATTGAGTCACAGTGTTCCATCTTATGATTGATGGAAATGGTTTTTGCTCTTGCAGGCTTTGTATGATGCTCTAATGAGACAGGAGGAACTGCTTGCATATATAGACAGACAAGAGGAAGCGAGATTGAGGGTATGTTCACTGATAACATATACACTTTCTGGTACTCGAGTTACTTGATAAGCTGTCTCATAGCAGTATTAATCCAAATGGGATCTATTCGTTACCAGTATATGATTATGTTTGTATTTTTCATGAGACTTACATTCTCCTTTCTTCACCAGAAAAAGAGGTTTTGCTTTTGAGAATGGCCCGTTACAGACGATCAAGCTCGATGAGTGGAAAATATCAGCCCTGTTACAAGAGTTGTAGGTATATGGTAGTAGTTTACATGATGTAAAGCCACTGCCGCTGTTGTGCAGCGTGACTACCCTGAACTGCTTGATGTTTGAGACCTGTGTGGGTGCTTTATTATGGTTGAGGGCTTTCATGTGTGATGTGTTTGTGTGCGTTCTCAAACCTTATGTCCAAAGATTTGATACATATCTTTTTTTTGTGTGGATAATTTCCCCCCGTATCTAAATTAATTCTCAAATTGAAGTAGAAAAGCAGCAGAAAACGTTTTAAAAGTGAGACTGAATTCTACGTTGTTAAGTCCATTTTGAGTTTCTGTTTTTAACCTTAGTGAGTGAGACATGGATTAATCGTATCACTCCTTCACCTTCTTCAATTTTGCGGTCAACTATTTCTATTGACTCGAACTAGTCTGATTGATCTATTGGGGAAAAGAAAAGAAAAGAAAAAAAAAGCTCATAATTGTACAAAGGGTGTTTTTGTTTCAACCTCTGTTCCATAAGAATCCTCACACTCCAATCCAGTTCAATCCTTAATATTGTACAAAGGGCAAGTATTGTACATTCTCAAGGGTTCTCACAACAGAAAGACTTGTTGGTTCCGTGAATCAAACAACCAGGCCTCCACCTGCACTTGTGGAATGGGTTCTGCAATCAAACAGAACCAAACAAAACCAGTGGAAATCAAGTCAGTGACTTTGTAACAAGTCTCAGTGCAGTAAAGCAGTTCCAATGTCAGTCATCACTCACAAACTTGCTCTTCTTCCTCCTCCTGTGTTCAATGTAGGCTAGAAGCTCCCCTTCTCTAGCAAGAACCTCATTAAGAGTCTGCATAAAATTGTCTCAGTTACATTCATTTACTTTCTATTCTTTTACAAAGTCATGCATGCATGCATACCTTTCCAGTCACTGATAATTCCCGCTCAAGAACATTGACACGGTTCAAGGCCGCATTCAGCACATCCTCTTTGTCAGCTGACATGGCTGCAGGTTTCATCATCACAGCGCTTACCTTCTCTTCTAGCTCTGCCATCCGCTTAATCATGGAGAAGTAGTCATCTGTGGTGATGGCAGGTGCTGGCAACGCATGAACTTGCCTTGTCGTCTTTGTATGACCTTGATTTCCATACAGGGCAGCTTCAGTGATTTTCTTCGGCACGTTGCTTGTCAAGCGAACCACTGCTGCGATTCCCATCAGTACAGCCATGATACCACCCAAGATGGAGCCAGTAACTCCTTCAGGCTCTCTCTTAGTCTCCTTCATTTGATGACCTTTTGGAGCAGGTACTGCTGCTTTATCCCAAGAAGCATCTACAGTTTTGTCAACAACTGGAACATCTTTGTCCTGATAAAACTGATCACCATCCTTTTTCGTGAACGAAACCTATCACCACAATTAACATTTAGGACCAAGTAGTTATCAAATGAATGATTCTGAGGTTATTCTTTTATCAGGGGGGGGAAAAAAAAAGTGAGTTATAAGCCGTACTTCATCAGCAACAGGAGGGATCTGGGAACGTTCAACAAGCTTATCAATAGCATCCACATGCGTGTCAGAGGATTTGTATCTCTTCATGTCATCACATCCCAAAAAGAAAAGCTACAAACTGTCAGTTATTCTGTTTTTTTTTCCCCCCGATTGAGACGCATAATTTGGTGATCACATGAAATGTTCATGAGTATGCACCTGCTTACTTACATTGCCATCTTCAGAGATCTTCTGTGCTATGTCTGCCAATGTTCTCCTTTTGAATTTGGCCTCTCCATTTTGCACAGCCTGTCATAGAAAGCCAAAGTCTTTAGTAAGGCGCTCCAAGAACGACGCAGAACAGAAAGTAGGGCAAGTTTGAGTAACATGCCTTGATTATTCCTGGATCATTCCATGGCCCCTTATCAGAGATCATGCAGCCTCCCTTGTCAGCACATGTACATGTACCACCAAGAAAATCTGGAAGCTCACTGAACAAACAGTCAAATGAATGAATGCATGATGACGGGTCTTCCATCCAGAAGGTCGAAATTATGTAGGAGTGAGTGACCAGTTTTAAATACAGCATGTAAACATATTATACTCACCTAACATCAATTATTTCAAGGAGCTTGTTCTGGTACTTGTTTCCTAAGACCTGGTGGAAGTATTGTGAGAACATATTAACAAGATCACTGAATCAGCTCTAGCAAAAGACATGCAGAAACCACAGAAACTTACATGGATCTTGGCAGCGGTCTTGGGGTCCAGGAAGGACTTAACTGTGTTCCATAAGAGCCTGAACCCAGAACCCGCATTGATGATAAACATCCGGTTAAGAGTCTAGAATGGGAAAAAACGGAGAGCTTCAAGAAAGGGGAGACCAATAATTTGAAGGCATGAAAATAGTTAAATATTTTGAGGAGCTAAATTAAATTACCTCGGGATAATTATCACCGTCAATCTTCTGAAGTTGTTGAATGAGTTCCCTTGCACACTTATTGAAATTTTTTAGACCCTGAAGTATAATTCATGGTAAACAATGTGAGTTGAAAGGTGGTGCAGGGAAATGTAATGGTTGATTAGAAGTAACAGTTTCACACACACACCACTCCTTGTACATCCAAAATTGTTGTGCTCTGGTCAATGTGCTTCCTCGCTGCAACTGAGCATGAAGGAAACTTGAACGCAAAGGCCTTCTCGAACTCCCTTACATGGTATTTCAGATAGCGATCGATGGTTGTTGCTTGCAACAGCTTTGTGGCGTCAACTAAGCCTAGCCTCTCAATGTACACAGGCCGTCCTTCCTTGTCAACTCCATGGTATCCTTGCGGATATTGCTTTATAACTTCATCATATTCCTTGAAATCAAAGTCCTAATAAAGAAAATCAAGAAGGAAAATCAATCAGATTAGAGCTAGTCAAACATCCTCTTCACCCTTTCCTTTCCTTTCCTTTCCACAATGAGCATTCAAGAATACCTCCATGATTGTGTCAGTACCAAATTCCTTCCTCCATTGAAGCATGTCAGACCAGAGTTGCTTTGCTTTATCGATTTCAAATTTTCTGGCCTTCAAGAACCTGTAATAGGAAAGACACAGTTAAGGAAATGGATATTTGTGTGAAAAATCCAAAGCTCACTTCGGATCACCTCTTTATAACAAATGCACTTTAGCTGACAGGGTATTCCTGTGGGAAATGTTTTTGTTAAATTTCAATGTGTGTGGGAAGGAATATGCATATGAATGTTGGTTGCCAAATTGTTTAAGTTCTTTCTCAACAACATAAAATGCTATAATGTGCACAAGTAAAGGTAATAGAAGCAAAGAATGAAACGGAAGAACCTTAGCATCGTATAATGATCATCATGCTTAGAAGGAAGCAGCTCGTCGAGTATTAGTGCTTGGCGAAATGCATCCACTGCCTGAAGTTCCTCTGCATCAATGGCATCATCGAACGTAACAGATAAAACTCTACTGTTCCTCCGGCCTTTTATCTTCAAAGAATGCTTAAATTTGGATGAGGCATTGATTGCTTTCTTCTTGAATGATCCGAGCTTTTTCTTCCTATCATCCTCCGAGCTATCCAAATCAGATTTCTCAAAACCTGCACATATTTGATCCCAAGGACTGAATCTCATCATCATTTCATCAAATTCTCACACGAGATCATGTTTCAAAGAACGATGAAACTAGCCAGGTAGTTGCTTATAAGCCATAAGCTCATACCGTTGTTTGACAGAATAAAATCATGCAGTGATCGATAGAAGTCGATACATATATAAAATTCTGACCTGGTCTTGGTTCAGCAAGGTGGATAACATCAGCCATGGTTTAACCTAGCGATGCTGAAACATGGAAGCTAAGGAAGAAACTCATGCACTACCACTTTCACAAAAGACCCTGAAACCAGCACCAAACAAGGCTGACTGATATCTGCATAACAAACACCAAACAAGACGCATCACATCAGCCATATATGCCTGCTAAACCAATGAAACAAAACTCAAAATATGCAAAACCAGCTGTTTTCATAATATAGGACATGATTATGTATGGAAATATCCTTTATTATCAACTAAACCAATCAATGAATCAATCATGCATACTCATTTTCACCCTAACATCACATCAAATCAAACCAAGTAAGATGAAGAACACAATAATCAGGCAGACGAAAGAGAAGATAAGGGTCACCATTGGCAATGCTTGAGGGGTAACAGAAATGACAAGGCGGGATAATATCAGAAATGAGGATTTGGAGAAGAAGAAAAGGTTACCAACCAGGAGGATGAAGAGAAAAGGGGAATTCGAAGAGGTTGCACAAGTCGCCCGAATAAAGCCGGGGAACAAAATCTGGGGCTTTAAAGGATTCTAAAAATAAATAAAGGGAAAAGTAAAAAAAAAACATCTTGATTGATTGAGTTGTTAGCAGTTGGGTAACAGATTAGGTTCCATGCTATGCTAAGAATCGGTTGACCAGCTCCAACCCATCCCAAATCTTCATCCTTTTTTTTCTGCTTTCAATCCAGCTACAGACAATAAACCTGATTTGCCTGCCACCCTGCCACCTATATCAAACCTTCCATCCCTTTTCCCGGCAAAATTTAACGCCTTTATCTCAAGGCCTCCTTCAGCTTTTCACTTATGTTCAAATTTGAACCTGCAAAGTAAAGCTCGCGCCTTTAGACATCATCAACATCAATGGCGCCCCTCTCCCCAAAACCCTCAAAAGCCAATACCTCAAAGTCCCCACCTTGAGATTCCTTTGTGCTAAAAAGCTACCCAAGCTAGCCCCTTTCTCTTAAAACAATCCTTTCACAAACCTCCCCCCCCCCAAATGAAACGCCATCTCATTCAACCACTGCTTCACCAAATCCGCTCAAGGGTTTCTTGACTCCAGACTACTAAAGTGCAGGAGGATATCAATCATGGAGATGGTGGAAAAGAGGCCTTTCCATCTTTATGGTAAGCCCAGATTACTTGGAACTCCGGGACCTACATTGAGACCCCCGAGGGCTTGAGGGTGTATTCTTTACACAAAAAACCAACAACTATTTAAATTCTACACATTTTTCAAAAAACATTTCTCTCACAAATCTCGCTCCAATTTTCAAACCAAACCAGTTTCTAACAAAATGTTGTCAAAAAGAAGTTCAATCACCGGTTGTACGATTAATGGTAGTGGGAATTTGAAGATTTGGGAGCATTTTTGAGGAAGTTGGGTGGAGGTGCGGATTTTGTGAGTGGGAATGAGCTCAGGTTGGCAATCCGGACCAACTGCTCAATGCTGTCCTCAAATGTGTTTCTGAATTTGATACTACAATTTGCTAATGTGTTAGACTTGGTGTATACGTACTAACGGGAATGGTAAGCCTTCGGAAGACAATTCGTTGGTGCTGGCTGCAAAAGAAGGTGTGTTTGTGAATGTAGACGTTGAGTTTGATGATTCTAAATCTTTTGTCACCTGCGTGATAACACTTAACGGTGTTAATACGGGTTGGGTTAGATGCACTCTTCTTCCCGGTGCCTCTAATTCAATTTTGTTCTTCCCGGTCGCTTTCTTCATTTTCTAAAGTTGCTTGTATTGTACGTCAGGGTTTCCCTTCTTTTGGTACATCACAGTGCATGTAATGTATCTCTATTTATTGCTTATCAAACTCAACCAAACAACTTAGGTTTATGGTTTAGGGGAAAACAAAATTAATTAAGCTTCTTTTTTTTTTTTTTCTACTTTTTTTCAGACGTTTTACAGATACATGTATACGGAGTAATTGAACTGTATTGTCGTTAAACTATACTCTAGCAAATCAAATTTTGATTTTGAACGAAAGGGAAGAAAGTTTGAGAAACAGATTGGGTCCAAAGTGTAATTAGAAACAAACCTGAGGGTGTTCCAAAGATATTATACGGTTCAGTTATTTTTGGGTTTCCCTCGTAAGTTTGAAAAGATGAGCAAGCGAGGGAGGCAAGTAGTAAAAGCGGTTTTAAGGCCCTCTTTCTCTTTCTCTCTCTACACTACTGTTCTTCTTCTTCTTCTTCAGAAACTCCCTTTCCCGCTAAACAAACCCTAGTTTTCTCTAAGCGGTCTTCGGATTCATCAATCCTCTCGCATTCCTAATCAATTCCTCGTCGCACTCAACCTCAGATCCTTCCGTAAGTTTCTTGCCTTTTTTCATTTTTCGAGATCTCCTCCCTTTCGAAAATCTGCATGTTTCCGATGACGATTTCGGTGCTATAATCTTGAAAGACTGAAAGATTCTGATTAATTTACCGTTCACTAGTCGTGAGATGCTCCTGATTTTAGTTCAGTTTGTTTTTTTCGTCTCCTCCTAAAGTTAGTTGACCTTCTCTTGTTGTTTTAATACGCTGGGTTTTAGTTGGTTTTTTTTTTTTACATCGTTTTCATATCAGTTGCTCGTTCTTCGTCTAATTTCCGGTCGGTAGTCGCGCGACTTTAAAGAGAATTTTAGGGGAACAAAAGCGCGCCCTGTTTGTAACACGTCTGAATTTAGCATCTACTGCTCACTTAAATTCTTTGCTAATTATTCTATCGTACTTGTACATGTCAATGATGCGTTATAAATTTGCCTGATGAGAACTGCTCTTCTTTTTTGGTAGTATGATTGATTATTCGTTCATGATATTTTTTTGTTACCTATGATTTGTTTATTTTCTTTTAACCTTCCCCCAGGTTGTGCTGCGCTTCAACACTAGTTGGGTGTTTGTTTAGCTATCAGAATCACTGTTTCCAAATTACTCTTCTCCTTTGAATTTGACTATGGCTGCCAACCCCATCACAAACATTCCTAATAGAATAGATGACCAGAATGGAAATGTGCAACTCCATCCTCAGCGTACCTATCAGGTTGTTGTTGCTGCTACTAGGGAATGGGGTATTGGTAAAGATGGGAAGTTGCCCTGGAGATTGCCTTCCGATCTAAAGTTCTTCAAAGAAATCACTACGAGGACATCTGATTCTGGGAAAAAGAATGCTGTCATTATGGGTAGGAAGACCTGGGAAAGCATTCCCCTTGACCACAGACCTCTCCCAGGACGCCTGAATGTTGTTCTCACTCGTTCTGGAAGCTTTGATATTGCCACTGCTGAGAATGTCGTAATTTGTGGAAGCATGGCTTCTGCCTTGGAATTACTTGCCGCATCTCCTTATTGCCTGTCCATTGAGAAGGTGTTTGTCATTGGAGGAGGCCTTATTCTAAGGTACTCTCATCTTCTGCTGCGTAGGTTGCATTTGACGGATTATTCGCTCAACTTCCATTTTAAGAACCCGAAAACCCAAGCAAACGTTTTAAGAACCCGAAAACCCCACTTCCATTTTTCTTCATCTTATAATGAATTTATTGATATTCTTTCTTTTGTCTTTGTCTTAAAGCTGGGTAAGGTGATTTTTCAGGAAAAGGTAATTATTTGGTAAATATAGCTTTAGCTTTCAGATAAGACTGGTTCTCGACAAAAGCGAAGTTAACAATAAATAGTAATAATGCACTTATAACTTGTCAGTGGATTATGACCTTAAGGAAAGCCTTTTAGTTAATCTATTATATGGTTTTTAATATTTACTTCCATACAATGCAGGGAGGCCCTCAATGCACCTGAATGTGATGCTATTCACATAACTGAAATTCAGACAAACTTTGAATGTGACACTTTCATCCCTGAAATTAGTTCTTTCGCTTTCCATCCGTGGTACTCATCATTCCCCAAGGTAGAAAACGATATCTGTTATTGCTTCACAAGTTATGTTCGTGTGAGGAATGCTGCTCCTGAATCTGTGACCCTGGACAATGATTTGACCTTTCGGAGTGGACTGGACAATGTTAAGTTTGATGTGAAGAACATTTCTTTCCTTCCCAACATGGTTTTAGAGAGACATGAAGAATGCTTGTATTTGAAGACGGTTCAGGATATCCTCTCAGATGGCACCCTAAGAGATGATAGGACAGGAACTGGTACCTTATCAAAATTTGGTTGCCAGGTGATTACAGACTTGCAATAGAAGTCGTTTATGATCATCCTTGAATGTACGCATCAGTTAATAAAACCATTGCTGATGTTTCTTTTCCACATTACTCACAGATGCGGTTCAACCTGCGGAAAACTTTTCCCCTTCTCACAACCAAGGCATGTGAAGTTGAAACCTTTTCTCTTTTCATTAGAATACATTTTGTTCCACAAAAGCGTATCCAGCCTGTTTTATATCATTATCCTGGAAGTCTGATGTGTTTGTCATCAATTTATTTTGTAGCGAGTGTTTTGGCGGGCTGTTGTTGAAGAGCTCCTGTGGTTCATTAGTGGTTCAACTAATGCCAAGGTAATGAGTTTTAAGCTTTAAAAATGATATGATACTGGACTGCATAGACCACTTTAGTTACATGTTTCTTTTAGTTCTTTGATGTCTGGCATGTTTTGAAATTTGAATGCTCGCCAATTGAATTCATGAGATCTATTGTCTAGTCTGCTTGCTTTATGCTCATAGATGTTAGGTGGTCATTGTATATTGTTGCAAATTGTGTATTGTTTATGTAGAGAAAAATGTCTTACATGTTGCATATTCTGAGTCAATGACAGGTCCTTCAGGAAAAGGGCATTCATATATGGGATGGTAATTCATCTAGAAATTATCTTGATAGGTACTCCCCTATTACGGTTCTGTGTTTGTCGGAGAGCAAACAACTAATGCAGTGGGTTACATATGATTTACATTCTTTTTTGGGCTCCTTTTTTCATGGATCTCAGTATTGGGCTGAAAGATAGAGAGGAAGGTGACCTAGGACCTATATATGGGTTCCAGTGGAGACATTTTGGCGCTAAGTAAGTTGTTTTTCATTACTGCATCCTTTTGGGGATGTTATAGGTCCAAACTTCTAATTTATTTTACACTTTGCAGGTACACAGACATGCATGCTGACTACAGTGGCCAAGGATTCGATCAGTTGTTGGATGTCATTGAAAAGATAAAGAACAACCCAACTGATAGACGGATGATAATATCAGCTTGGAATCCTACTGATATTAAACAAATGGCACTTCCCCCTTGCCACATGTTTGCTCAGGTCTGTTTCCCATTCTATGAAAAAAAAAAAAAAAAAAGGTTTGCTTCCATCATGCTAAGTTGATCCTCACTTCTGATGTTTCAGTTTTATGTTGCCAATGGAGAGTTATCATGTCAAATGTATCAACGCTCTGCTGACATGGGACTTGGCGTGCCGTTTAACATTGCCTCTTATGCTCTCCTCACATGCATGATTGCTCATGTTTGTGGTATGTGGTCCGCAATTTTGTTCCTTTATGTTCACTCTCAAGCATGATAGTATTTTTGGAACAAGCAACTAGAGTTGAGACCTCTTATTTAGGTATCTGGAGGTAACTGATAAGTTTAGATATCAATGAACCTGATATGGAATGGCTCTGTGTTGCAAAACTGTTAATAATTCATGGTTTGCTGCTGGAGCGAGGTACACTTGTAGAGTGCAGGTACCTGCTCTGCAAACTTACTGCTGGGCAGGCGGTTCTCATATGGTTTCAACTCTTTCCACATTTCGCGGATGACTACTATATGCTATAGTTGTTATTGTCTCTATTTCAGGTCTTGCTCCAGGTGATTTCATTCATGTGATTGGAGATGCTCATGTCTATTGTACTCATATCAGACCCCTACAAGAGCAGCTTCAGAAACAGCCAAAGCCATTTCCAGTAAGAACTGCAATTTATAATGCATTGGGTCTTTTAACAGTCAGAAGCCAATCTGAATTGCACCCTGATGGGAATTTGCTATTTTTTTTTTTGGCTTGTTGTACAGATCTTGAAGATCAATCCTGCCAAGAAGAGTATAGATTGTTTTGCAGCTGATGATTTTGAACTAATAGGATATGCGCCTCACCAGAAGATAGAGATGAAAATGGCCGTATGACGAAGGTCCATTAAAGTGATGGTAGATATGGCATCATTCTGGAAAGCGGAGAATTTGTGTCATGTTGTACTTGGTGCTAAGCTGCTAGAGAGTTTTGTTGAAGCTGGAAAATCTCTGTTGATTTGAATTGGAGCGGAGTAGTAGTTTTGCATTTTACTTGCGGTTCCGACTTCTGAGGTGAAAGTGTTGTCTATTTTTAGTCTATTAATTATAGTACTTGTCCTATTTTAATCCTATTTTAAGAATTTATCATGTTTTAGTCTTAAAATTTCAAAATTTATCCTAAAAAGATCTTTCTGTTACAATTTCTGTTAAAATTATTTTTTAATTAAGGATATTTTTGTAAATTTATGTTTTTAACATTTTATCTAATCTTAATTTTTATAAAAATTTACAAATTAACCAAACTATTCAAAAAAAAAAGGTACAAAATAACTCCACATCCACCTTTATATCCATTATCTGTCATGATGAAATGATTCTGGTCATGTTTTATTAAACAAATTGCTGGTCATCCTTCCTAAATCAATTGCTTCTTCATAGATTTAGTACGATTCATTGAAAATCAATCCAAACCAAGTCCCAAAATCATTCGGCCGAATTGTTTGTTTTATTAAAAAAAATTGCCCAGATCGAACCAGGCATGGCTGGCATGC
>JBBYHH010000001.1:895271-908186 GCA_038382905.1 Daphne laureola | reverse complement strand
ATGAATGTTTAGACATTGAAAATTAAGTATTTCATATGTGTATCATAATTTGAAATCCAAATTTTCTAAATATATATATATTTTTTATTTTTTTAAAACTATTTATCTTTGGTAAAATTTGAGTCAAACATTGAATTTTAAAAAATCTAAATCAAATAGATGAATCTTTTACGGACGAAGGGAGTATGAGTTAGTAAGCTGGAAAAAAGTAGTGTGGGGCGGTTGGCAAGTTCCTAAACACTCCATCATTGGTTGCTTGGCATGGCACAATAGACTATCCACAATGGACAGGAGGGCTAGGTGGGACATAAATATTGATCTCAATTGTATGATCTCAATTGTAAGTTATGTATTGATGGCCTAGAATCCAGAGACCATATTTTCTTCCAATGCTCGTACTCCAGGAAGGTATTTCTCGAGTCTATGAAGCTAGTAAATCTGAAAAATTGGCCGGTACAATGGGATAGAGCTAGCATGTGGATTATAAGAGTAGCAGATGGGAAATCTCAGAAAGCTAAAATCAGACGAGTCTTGTTCTTGCCAGTGATGTACAATTACTGGATGGAGAGAAACATCAGGTTGCATCAAAGGAAAAACAGATCATGGGAATGTTTGGTGCAAGAAATAAAGGGAACGGTTGAATGCAGAAATTACATCAAAATTTCTGAAATCTTTTGCTAGATAGATCATCTGGAGAATGTTCCATAAGATAATGTAATAGTTAGATTATTTTGAGATGTATAGCTTCTAGGCTATTCAGAGAGTGCTAGTGCTCTCAAGAGCATGTCACATTTTTTGTAAGATCTCTTTGTCCACAGTAAGTGCCGCTTGGCGTTTTAAGGATATAAAATGACACATGGTAAATCCCCACCTTTAATTAAAAAAAAAAAAAACACGTCGACAGCTAAACGGACTCCAATAAAATCATCAAAACATATAACATATGAATCTTTTTTTATTCCTCTTCTTTTTTTCTTTCCATTAGACTAACTATTTGTAATTTTTAATTATGGTATAAAAAAATATGTATTTTTTTTTAATAACGGTGTAAGGGGAAATGACACACTTGTAAATAAAGAGACAACTAAAACACTTATAATACACATTGAACACAATTTTGCTCTAACTCCGGGTGGAGGAATTACTCATTTCTGCATACGTGACATGATATTATTAATTCGTATTATCACTATTAATTATGGAACTGTTACTATTTATTATAAGATGTGATAATCCATAATTAATTAGAATATTAGTAATCAATAATATTATATCATGTATACGGAAAGGAGGACTTCCTCCATCTTTAATTTGAGCAAAATTTTGTTCATACACATTTTACAATAATGCATCATAACCTGTGCCAACTTTAAATTCCAATGGGGATTTGAATCAGTTTGGATCAGGGTTTGACAAAATAAGTACAATTTAAAGGTGTTTAAAAATGTAAAGTGAAAATATAAAAATACTAAGGAGTAAGGGCACGTGTCCTCAAACTGTAAGTAAAGGGAAGGACATTTCATCCTTCATGTTTTAGAAATGATGGTCTTGTCCTTGTTCCTTATACAGTATTTTGAAAAGTCTTCTAAATCGTAAATAATTTATATTATACATATATAACAAGAATTTATTACCTGTACTTCACAACGGGTGTGAATTACAAAATTTAAAATAATTTAATAAAATTGTAGCATTAAGCAAAGAAATAATTATGAATGATGACCTAATTTCACAAAATAAATGAGAAAATAAACAATAATTATAGGTTAAAAAACAAATTTCTCGGTCTAAACTATTTCAGAGTTTACATATTAATTTTAAAATTTTAAGGTCAAATGCGCAAAAGGTAAAAAATAAAAATCAAAATAGAAAGCTAGTCCTTTTAACAATTATGAATAATTTTTTTTTTTAAACCTCATCAAATTAAGATGAGATGGTACGACCACATTGATGAATATATATTAATCCACAATAATTTTATATGATTATATAGAATTATAACTAGGCAGTGTAAGTAAATCTTAACATTTATGGTCACCCACACGAAAAGGTAAGAGATGACAAAAAACATTAGTGTAAGAATTTAGGTATCCCTTTGAAAGAAGTAAAAAACTCAATTCAAACACGGTAAATGTAAAAAAATGAATACAAATAAGATGATTTTACCATTCAATAAAATAAAGTAAAAAAAAGATAAAATAATAGAAATTACTATTCATTTACAATAATTTTTCATAAATATATAAAAGGATAATTAAGGAATGGGTTTAGAGAGAAACATTATTCAATGAATATAGTTTTTTTCATGATATTTTCAAAATATCATACTAATATTTTGAATTTATCATCCTATGGTTTGATTAATGATATACTAAGTCTTTTACTGTTAAAGGAAAAGCTAGTTTAGGGTGTACCACACACGTGTCCTCATGTCCAAAGCATGCGAGTCACCTCCAGAACTTACTTTATTATAGAGTATGTTTTGAGGGTAAAGTGTATCATTAATTTTTTAATTTTATTAAATATTTTATTTGAGTCCTATTTTAAAAATTTATTTCATTAAAGTTCTTTAATTTTATATTTTATTTTATTAAGATCTTTTACCGTTAAGTTAATATTAAAACTAACAAAATTTTAGAAAAAATAATTTTTCTAGATACCTAAACCTTTTCTTTTATACTATTTAGATCCTAAACTTAGATATATGCGTTTTTAATAAGTGAAAAATGTACTAATAGTCTTGTAACTTTAATTTATGTAACAATACGATCCTATTTTAACTTTTTACACTCATAAAGTCCTTTTTTTTTTTAAAACTTTTTTTTACTTTATGATCATTTTCCATTCTTTAACCATTAAATTTAACAGATTTATGAAAAAAATAATAATTTTAGCAAAAGTTACAGTCCAAACAATTTAAAACTTAACACTTTTACTAAAAAGTTCTCGTCCATTCTTCTCATCACTCTGTCACCGCGAGATCACAAAAAATAATGAGAAAAGACCTAATAAGCTACTAGCAGAGAGCATATATCAGTTAAAAAAACATAGGAGGACCAAGAGTATACGGAAGAAGTAAAGTTCGTTAAAATCAATTTTACATACTGGATTAAATGAAGATAGTTGTTTATGGATTGAGTCAATCAATTAAACTCATTAAAACCAATTCATTTATTCAATGAATATTATATAATTTAAATATATCTAAAAAATATATTATTATTTAAATTAATATATCAATAATACCTTGTAATATGTATTTTCTAAAATTTTAGAGAGCGGGGGCATGGTTCACCCCAAGCTACACACAGTTCCGCGGTTGTTAGAGCCGTTAAGGATAGACAAAATTGAAAATTTTCTCAAATTATTTTTATCACTATTTATGATTTTCACTCAATCTTGAGATTCAAACATGGATTCGTATTTATTATCTTGAGTGTTACTTTACTCACTAAATGATTGAGGTGTTGATCCATCTTTTACCTAATACTACTCTTTTATTGCTGAACTCATGAAGATTGAAAGGTGAAGATGACCAACATATCCCCACTTGTGGTACCTCCTTAGATAGATCCTCCCTCCGACTTTGGAAACCCGTATCAACTAGCACCACGAATTTCACAACAATTCTCATGGTTCACCTCCATTCAGCCTACTATATTTGCACAGATTGCTCCATCCAAAGGTATTTCTATATTTGGTTTGAAAACTGTTGAAGGCGTAGTCGACAAGATGAGAAAATGATAAAGAGGGACGTTGGCTTTGGGTTTAAGACCAATTAAGTTTCGGTTTAGCGAGTAGAGATGGAGAAGTATTTGTTGGTGGAAAAGACAACATGTTTGACCATTAGTTGCTCAACCATGATCCTAGAGGTCAAATTAAGGTTGTCAGTGCCACGTTGTTGAATTAATCATGCATGGCAGCATGGGGTTCTACAAAGAAAGGGAAGAACTAGGTCAATGGTTGGAAATCACGTGTGGATGAAAAATCCTCTCACTACGAGGACTTAAATGTCCATTGTATTACCCGGTTAAAAAAAGTGAAACCTCTATCCTGGGTCAGCCCTAGTAATAGGATGGACGACTAAAGTACTCTAACTAACACTATCTCACTGATGAGGGTGCTCGTGAAATGAGGTTGCATCCCGTGAGGCTTGTGGATATCGATCACCATAAAAAAGAGAAGATGCTTTAGGTTATATCTAGAAACTTAGGGTGCAAAGTTTTGAGTATATTCATCTTAGAGGGTAAAATTTTATTTTCATCTTTTGTTGTTTAATGAAGTAATTTGGTTAAAAATTTAGTCGGGTAAACATGATAGATAGTACTCCCTCCGTCCCACCAAATATAAATCATTTGACTGGGCACGAAGATTAAGAAATGTTATTGATTTGAGAGTAATAAAGTAAAGTATGTATATAAGATAAAAGTAATTTTTTGGAGTCGGAAGAGAAATAGAGGTTAATAAGGTAAAGTTGATGTAAAAAAAATTCATTTTTAGGAAATGAATGAGTTTTGGTGGGACAAAAAAAAAATGTATGAGTTTTGCTGGGACAAAAGGAGTATCTTAAGTTACATTATCGTTTTACATGTGTCATTTTTCCTTTTTTAAGATTTTGATCTATTCAAATCCCTTAATTTCTATTTTTATCTTAATTAAGTTTTTTAGTTACATTTTTCGTTAAATCATTGTTAAAGTTAGGGTATTTTGTTAAATGTCCATATTTTATATCTAAATTAATGTAATTCTTTTAAATTCTCGCAAATGTTGCTAACCTTGTTACGACTCTATATAACTCCAACTCCACCCATCTTCCCCACCCAAATGCACCTCCCTCTTCATCGTTACCTCCAGCACCACCGCATACCGCCGCTCACCACCAACTACTATCACTGCCTGCAATTGACTTCTCTCCTAGACCGTCTGCATCCATCACAAACATCTTCGCTTGGGCCAACAATCCTCATCCTTTCTCCAGCTTTGCCTTGCCTCGGCTCGGCCTATCTGCACCATGTGTTACCTAGCCCAGCACTGCGTCGCCTACATCATCAAATAAGACTTCGCAATCAAAAGCATTAAATGATGAAATGCTTCATGATGGTTCGTGTCGGTGTGGGATGGGCTAAGGCAGGGCTTGGTTGATGTAGGTTGGGTCAGATTGTTAGGTGGGCGACTGGATGGGCAGTGATGATAGAAGAGGAAGAGATTGTGGGTGAGGCAAGAGTCGTGTACCTGTAGTGTTTTACATTTTTAGGGTTGTTTTTTAGATTTTGAATAGAGTTGAGCAAATTGTATATTTAATTTGACATTTGCATAAATGGTGGCATGTTCGCAAACCGCAAACCATGGATATCCGCATCACAATTGATGGTTTTGTCTGTGATTTTATGATTATGGATGGCTAGAGAAAACTATGATCCTGGCGGTTACAGTTGTGATTTAAGGGTATTCGTATCACAGATATCCGCTAACCGCGGGTAGTGGTACCCGCTAACCGCGAAACGTAATTCAATTAAGCTCAATCTGACAATTCCTTACTAATCTATTGAAAATACCGTATAGCCACTACCTTAGCCCATCAAAGCCAAACACATCTAAACTCAATCCCCTTCTTCCTAGTTATTAATAATTTAGTAATTATTGACTGAATCAAAATTGAACTCACATACGTAGGGAAATACGTGGAGGAATCGAATGCTCAATGTGACTTGTGGGAAGTAATCTAGAAGAGTATTTTATATGTGCTGACAATTGATGTATTTAAGATTTTAAGTTGTATTGCATAGTTAAATTTATGTTTGGTGATGAATAAATTTATAAAATACTCGTGGTTAAAACCGCGGGTAGCCGCGGTTATGAGTGACAAGTAAAAATCGCTTGAGAAAATTCACAAAACCGTGGATATTAAAAAAATTATAGGTGATGCTTGTGATTATGCCTCATCCGCGGATAAACCAAACCATTGTCATTCCTATTTTAGACCCAATTGTTTGACGTCACAGTCATCGCATGGACCGGGTTCTCAATGGAGTTGTCATTGATGAGGAAAACCCAGTTGTAGTTGTCATTCTCACTGAACTAAGGGCATTTATTCAACATCTAGCGGCCAAGTCCATACAATTTCGATAAATCAGTGGTTTATTCCATACAGTTTTAAAATTTTAATGGCTTATTCAATCCATTAAATAGTTGTAAATGCTGAAAATGAAATAAACCAATTTTTCGGGAACCAAGGTAATGCTATATAGTAGAAAAATGAAATTTGGACCTTAACGGAAGGATAAACAAAGCTGATGGACCATACTTGCCTTTTCACCCATATAACGAGTCCAACTTAGTAGTAAACGTCAGTCAGTGGCTTTATGGAATCGAAATCCAACGGCTGTAATTCATCAAAACACGTCACGCGCGATCGTCCCAGACAAGAGAAACCCTCTATCCAGTGGGTTAACAAAAAAAGAAGGGAAAAAAAAAAAGAAACGAAGTTCAGCTCCGAGATCAGAGATTCCACCGCAAAATGCTGCCGCCGGAGCTCCAGCCCCGTTCCTTCCGGCCGTACATTTCGTCGTCGGTGAGCGAGCCGTCACTCTCCGCCGTCAACCATTCATCTCCGTCCTACTCCCCCGATCATCGCTTCCCAAACCCTAACTCTGCTTCCTCCTCTGATCTTTCCGGCTCCCGATCCCTCAAGAACCCTCGATTCTCTCCCTCCTCGTTCGCTTACAACGCTCGTATCTCCGCCGCGCTCGCACCATGCGCGGCGTTCCTCCTCGACCTCGGCGGCGCTCCCGTCTTCGCCACGTTGACCCTCGGCCTCATGATCGCTTACATCGTCGATTCGCTTGACTTTAAATCCGGTGCTTTCTTTGGGGTTTGGTGCTCGCTCATTGCCGCTCAGATAGCTTTCTTCTTCAGCTCATCTCTGTATGTATCGTTCAATTCGTTCCCTCTCGCTGCCCTGGCTGCTTTTCTCTGCGCTGAGACTAACTTCCTTATCGGGGTTTGGGCGTCTCTTCAGTTTAAGTGGATTCAGATTGAGAACCCGTCAATTGTTCTAGCTTTGGAGCGGCTGCTGTTTGCCTGTGTTCCGTTTGTTGCATCTTCCATCTTCACTTGGGCTACTATCTCTGCTGTTGGTATGATCAATGCCTCTTATTATCTCATGGCTTTTAATTGTGTGTTCTACTGGCTTTTTGCTATTCCGAGAGTTTCGTCTTTCAAGTCCAAACAAGAAGTGAAGTATCATGGTGGGGAAGTTCCTGATGAGAATTTGATTCTGAGTCATCTGGAGAGTTGTTTTCTTACTCTGAGTTTGCTGTTCTTCCCTCTGCTTTTCCACATTGCGTCTCATTACTCGGTTCTGTTCTCGTCCACGCCTGCAATCAGTGATTTGTTTCTGCTTTTCTTTATCCCCTTCCTGTTTATGCTGTATGCCTCCACTAGAGGGGCGCTATGGTGGGTCACTAAGAATTCTCTCCAGCTCCGGAGTATTCAGGCGGTCAATGGAGGTATTGCATTGGTGGTGGTCGTCATCTGTTTGGAGATCAGGGTTGTATTCCATTCTTTTGGTAGGTACATTCAGTTACCACCGCCATTGAATTATCTTCTCGTGACAACTACCATGCTTGGAGGGGCTGCTGGAGCTGGAGCCTATGCACTTGGCATGGTATCTGATGCGTTTAGTTCCTTGGCCTTTACTGCATTAGCTGTAGTTGCCAGTGCTGCTGGAGCAATTGTCGTGGGACTCCCGATACTGGTACATCTCTAGTTATCGCAGTAAATTCTGAAGCAACTTCTTTCTATTACCACTCTTTACTGAAATTTAGGCAATTGCTTGCATGTTCAGTGTGTATGTGGAGCAGGAAACTTCTGTATGATCTTTTATCAAATTTTTGTTCATAGTTAACAGCCTTAACTTCTTAACTGGGTGACCGAAGCTATGTTTGCTGTTAATGAAGTTGAAACTTGGTCGCATAATTTCCTTTTGTATCAACAGACAATCATGTGCTTCTATGCTGTTCTCTAAAATTTATAAAGGAAATCGAAGGAAAAAAGGGATTTCTAAGCATATTACGTTTCATATCTTGAGGATGTGCTTTGACATCAGTTACTTGCTGTTCTGCCTACCTGAAACCTCTAATACCTTGTGGTCTTTTGCATTCTTTATTGTGTTTTTCTGTTCCTATCTCATCCATATAAATGTAGTGTATTCTATCGTTGATGATATGTGAAATTGCTAAGCTATTTTTTTTTCGTGTTGCAGTTCATTCCACTGCCTTCAGTTGCTGGTTTATATTTAGCTCGTTTCTTTACAAAGAAAAGTGTCCCATCATACTTTGCTTCTGTTGTGCTTGGGAGTCTGATGGTCATGTGGTTTGTGATGCACAATTACTGGGATCTAAATATCTGGTTGGCGGGCATGTCCATTAAGGCCTTCTGTAAGCTTATTGTTGCCAATGTTATTCTCGCTATGGCTGTTCCAGGATTAGCTATGCTGCCTGGGAAACTTCATTTTCTCGCTGAGGTTGCTCTGATCAGCCACGCTTTGTTGCTATGTCACATTGAAAATCGGTTTTTCAATTACTCGGGTGCGTACTTTTATGGGATAGATGATGACACGATGTACCCTAGTTACATGGTTATCCTGACGACATTGGTGGGTTTGGTGTTGGTGAGAAGACTGTTAGTAGATCAACGTATAGGACCAAAGGCATCATGGATTTTGACTTGCCTGTACTCTTCAAAGTTGGCTATGCTGTTTATTACATCAAAATCAGTTGTTTGGGCATCTGCAGTCCTTTTGTTGGCCATTTCTCCACCATTACTTCTTTACAGGTAATATTAAGCACTTTACTTTTAGGTTTTAGCCTGGTCCGTAAGTTATTCTTGTATTTATATCTTCTTTGCATTACACATAGCAGGGATAGATCAAGAGCAGCGTCAAAAATGAAAGCTTGGCAAGGCTATACACATGCTGCTGTGGTTGCTTTAGCGGTCTGGTTTTGCCGTGAAACAGTTTTTGAGGCCTTACAATGGTGGCATGGGAGACCTCCCTCAGATGGTTTACTTCTGGGTTTTTGTATTGTTTTGATAGGGCTGGCTTGTATCCCCATAGTTGCCCTGCATTTTCCTCATGTCCTGGTATGAATTACTCTCTTTTCAAAGTTGACTGCATTTCAATTTAATTTATTTTTCCTTTTATATCTATGGCTCTATTGGGTCCAGAAGACACAATTCAATGCATTGCTTGAATTTTGATGGGGGTAATGTTGATTAGCATTTCATGTTTAAAATATTTTTCTCACTTGAACTGGAATCTTTATTTATGCTTTGATGCTTAAAAGAATATCTATTCAAAGTTACATGAATAAGTTTTGAGTTTCTTTGGATTTCTAGAGCTTAATCATTGCAATATATTAACATTATGCTATTACTAACCCTCTTGTTTTATGCTTCGTGCAGCCTGCTAAACGTTGCCTGGTTCTAGTCGTGGCGACAGGTCTGCTCTTCATTTTCCTTCAGCCTCCAATTCCCTTATCTTTGGCTTATCGATCCAAGCTAATCAGAGCTGTGCGTCAGTCTGCTGATGACATCTCCATATATGGTTTGATGGCATCAAAGCCCACTTGGCCATCTTGGTTGCTTATTGTGGCAATTGTTCTTACTCTAGCAGCGGTTACATCAATCATACCCATCAAATACATTGTAGAGCTGAGATCAGCTTACTCTGTTGCAATGGGGGTAGCTCTGGGCATATATATATCTGCTGAGTTTTTCCTCCAGGCTGCTGTCCTTCATGCTCTCATCATCGTGACTATGGTTTGTACTTCCGTGTTTGTGGTATTCACACACTTTCCTTCTGCCTCGAGCACGAAGCTGCTGCCATGGATATTTGCCCTACTTGTGGCTCTATTTCCTGTAACGTATCTGCTGGAGGGACAGGTCAGGATTCAGAGCTCTCTCGTTCATGGTGGTATTGGCAACATGGAAGAGGAAGACAGGAAGCTAACAACTCTATTGGCTGTTGAAGGGGCTAGAACATCCTTTCTTGGTTTGTATGCAGCAATTTTCATGCTCATAGCATTAGAAATAAAGTTTGAACTTGCTGCACTTATGCGGGAGAAGTCATTTGATCGTGGAGTTCGGTATAGTCAATCAGGTCAAAGCAGTTCTAGTTTCCCTGCACGAACGAGATTCATGCAGCAGCGTCGTGCATCTACCGTACCAACTTTTACTATAAAGCGGATGGCAGCTGATGGGGCCTGGATGCCGGCTGTGGGTAATGTTGCCACTGTAATGTGCTTTGCTATATGCCTGATTTTGAACGTTAACATCACTGGGGGATCGAATCAGGCAATATTCTTCCTAGCTCCAATTCTACTGTTACTCAACCAGGACTCGGACTTCTTTGCTGGATTTGGGGACAAGCAGAGATACTTCCCAGTGACGGTGGCCATATCCGTTTACTTAGTCTTGACTACACTCTACAGCATATGGGAAGATGTCTGGCATGGTAATGCTGGTTGGGGCATTGAAATCGGCGGTCCTGATTGGTTTTTCGCAGTCAAGAATCTTGCCCTCCTTATCCTCACATTCCCTAGCCATATCCTCTTCAACCGCTTCATGTGGAGCTACACGAAACAAAGTGATGCTGCACCGTTGCTTACACTTCCCCTTAATCTGCCATCCATCATCATAACAGATCTGCTGAAGATCAGAATTCTGGGTCTGTTAGGAATTATTTATTCCTTGGCACAGTATATCATATCCAGACAGCAATACATTTCTGGACTGAAATACATCTAGAACACATGCTCTCTGTACCATACCAACAGGGATTTCTAAATGGGATTCTCAAGGTAGAAGATGTTTCACTGTTGTTTCTTAGTCATTCTCAGATGATGATGATGATGACTCTGAATTCTTGTAGCAAGCAAATGAATCCGGGCCTACATGGAACCTCATGAACTAACTATATTGCCAGTTAACTTACTGACTTGGCCTTGCTGCAGAATTCGCCATCGCTGCTTTCCATGTTGATGTTACAGTGTTGGAGAACCTGCACCCAATCGGGCATTGTGGACTGGTCATGTTAACATGAGCTATCTTGGGTGCCTAGTTTTGGTTAGTTTAGAGACTCCACTTTTTGGTTTCAGAAACTAGAATGTCATGAATGATGCAAATGCGAATTTATACTTGTTTTTATGTGAGAGGAAGAAAAATAAAAAATTGAATTCACCACATTATAGATCAGTTCCCGTCTTCTGCTAGTCTGTTTTGGTATTTACTAGTACTTCATCAGGAAAATTGGCGGAAGTCACATGTAAGAGGTTACTTGTTAGGTTAATTGTTTTTATTTATTTATTGATGGAGGAAGGGAGGTACTAATGTGATACCCCGAAAAGCTTTTCAGAAACTGCGAGTATCCATCCTAAATATAACCTAGGCTTGATTCGCTAACATGTGAAATACAATGAGACAAAAGAATCATTTCACATTAGACAAAAGAATTAGAAAGAAAATCTCTGAGATTAAAAAAAAACAAAAAGAGAAACTCGCAGTGAGAAGCATTAATTGCAGCTCACATCCAAGGCAACAAGATTCTTAAAGAATATAGGTATGAAATCAATCCACATAGAGCAGTCCGCTTTCACTAGAGCTTGTCGTGCTAACATATGAGCAAACTGATTAGTCTCTCGAAATATGTGATGAACTTTCCACCATTGCAAGTCCTGAAGGTAACCTTGGATGTGTCTAATGAAGAGAGCTGCTTATGATTCACCTCCACCTAATGCAAGAATGACATTAGTGACCGTATGCGCATCCAACTCCATAATAATCTTTGTCGGTTGAACTCTCTGAATCAGACACAAACTCTCCATCACAGCCATAACTTCACCATGAAAAGCGTCCAGAAGTCCACGAAACTCGACCATCAGAGCCGAAACTACTCGACCCCCTTCATCCAGCAGCACAGCTCCAACACCGATCCATCAATCCACTCCAATGGTTGAATCCGTACTAATTTTCAACCATCCTGCCGGCAATGGATTCCAACGCGCAAAGTGTCACGAGGATGGGTTGATCTCTGGTAAGCGCTTCATCTCCATGAACAGTTGGGATAAGAACCCACCAACATATGCACACCCACCACGTCATGTAAGCATCTATAAAAATGATATTAAAGGGATATTAACCGTTGCTCCACGTTATATTGCTTTTGTGAATTAGTCAGGTGACATGTGTTTAGGGCTGAGATATCAAATAAAAATCTAAAGAGATATTATAAGAAATGGGATGAGTGATTAGATATGATTCATCATTACCTATCATCATTACTTATACATATATATATATATTATCTCTCTTTCCAAATAAATAATACATTTTTTTTTGCACTCAAATTAAAAAGGCACAAGGTTCGATTTTATTAATGATGTATACCTAGTGGCTCGATTTTGCCACTCAACAATTTTTGAGCACTTTTTTACCACTAATATTTTCAAGTGGGATGACGTTTGACACTAAAGTTTGTTTCAGGAGTGAGTTTACCATTCTCTTCGTTAGCAGATAGAATATTTCGTCATATTTCGTTAAAACACAATATTCTAATAATCAATTTGATCTTAAACTTTTAAAAATTAACAAATTAACTCTTAATTTTTTTAAAGTTTACAAATTGACCATCTATCTACCCAGATTTGTCTCCACTACCCATTCACATTTCAATAAAAGCTTGGATCAATATAATACTTTATCCATCCGGTAAAAAATATATTATTTGACTGTATTGTTTCAAAATTTAATGTTTCCTTCAATTTTTAATAAAGATAACCAGTATAAGAAAATTAAGAAAAAATATATTTAAAAAACTTAGATATCAGATTATAATTCACATATGAATTTTCTAGTTTT
>JBBYHH010000001.1:879339-891514 GCA_038382905.1 Daphne laureola | reverse complement strand
CCTTCCAAGAAGGTTCTCTTTTAGTGTCACATGTACATTCGGCCATGTAACATATACATGTGCCATTCATGTAGCATAACTTTATACTATGATCTCTCAACTCCTTAATTTCATAAGTACATTCCCAGGAAAGATAGAGGGGTCACATTGGTCCCGCTTAAAATCCATCTCCTTAGACAGAATGCACATTAAAAAAACTTTAGACTAAAACCTTAGTGTAAGATTATATGTGAGATATGTATATGAAAAACACATACATACTTAAGAACATGTATTTAAATATACAAACAGATTTGTATATTACAAGCCACTAACACATTAGTTTACATGTTCATACATTCATATGGATCATTCAAGAATACATACATGTTTTTCAAACATTCATCTTTTGATAACTTGTACTTCAAGTAATCAGCCATACATTCATGCACACATGCATTTTTCATGTCATTACTTGCACTACAATCATATATAGCCAATCATATAAGCATGTTTCAAATTTAATACAATTTCACTTAGGTTTCATACAAAATTACGTGCTTTCTTGTCAAATAAGTTATCGTGCAACTTCATCATTTTCCAACATATGGCTGAATTTAACATGTATGTTTATACACATGATTCAACATCATTCTCAACAAACATAAAACAATTCATTTGCAATTTTAATCACATACATGAAATTAACAACTTTCAAATACCAAGTTCAAGAGATAGTTACAATTTCATGTTCATGTTGATTTGTCCTTAAACTTTCAGCCTCATGCATATTGTCATTTAAACATGTTCCAACCAAAATAATATTTTGCATATTAAAATGAAATAGATCCAAACACGAAGCTCTGATACTATTTGTTGATTTTAGATCTTCCTAGAATCTCATTTCATGCACAAAAGTTCACAATTTCTCACTTTTAGTGGCGGATTCATAGGATGATGTTTCTTTGGTTAAATCATGCCTCTTTCTTATGATCAAGTAGGAGAGAAGAACAAAATATATGAGTACATGTATAGGATTTGAATTGCATACCTTTCCCCTGGACAAATAGCTTAAGGATTATAAATCCTTGCTCCTAGAAACGTATGCTCAAAGTGTTCTTCTTTGATGTTGGATGAATTCTCCACTTGATTCCTTCAATGGTGTTGGTGCCTTTTATTCAATGGATGAGGGCTGACTTGAAGTTATGTTAAGGGGTTGGATGTGTAGAAGAGACACACCAATGATCCACTCGAAATACTCCTGAGAATGCTACTAGTTTTTGGCCAAAGTAGAAGAGAGGAAGAAGATGGAGATGAAGATGAAGAACAATTCTTGTGTGTAAGCAAGTGTTGAAGCCAGGCCCTCATCCCATCTATTTATAGATGAAGAGGAGAGAATTAAGGGTGGTTGTAACTTCTCTTTAGGGCTAAAGGTTTCATCCTTTTGGCCTAGCGAAGTTACTTTCCCCTTAGTACATAAACTAGGCCTCATACACTTGGTAAACACCCAAATGGCAAAATGGTGCCTTCCTGCGAGGCACCCCTTCGCCTAAAATTACCCGCTTTGGTCATCCATGAGGTAGTAACCACCCTAGGGGTGTGTCTCATGTGGTATGCACCTTGACATTTCATTTTACCAAAGTACCCATACTTTTACTAAAAGGATGTCATTAGGTGTTACCACTAGTGAAACAAGGTGAAATATCACAAAGATATTCCAAATGATCATTTCACACATGATTGAGCTCCCTTGAGCTCCTTTCAGCTCAACTTGAACTGAAAGTCACTTCTTTATCAAGACTAGCTCACTTAAGCTGAAATTAGTTGCTTCTAGCTAACTTAAGGTGGAGTTAGTTACTTGTGAACTAACTTGAGCTAGTACTAGATACTTTTAGCTAGTGTGAGCTAATGTTAGGTACTCCTAGCTAACATGATCGGAAGTTAGCTGCTTCTAGCTAACTTAAGCTGAAGTTAGCTACTCTAGCTAACTTGAGCTAGAGTGGAGCTGAGTATAGCCACTACAAACAAAATGACAAATACTGACACACATTTTTGTTGACACACTGAAAAGTTTCAAAAGAATCTACCACTTGTTGACACTTTATGTGTCAAGAAAACATTTTTACTTCTCTTGACACATTTATATTGTGTGTCTGCAATTACATTTCCTTTCCTAACACAATATTAAATATCAGTGTCAAGAAATTAGTGGTTTAGGTATTTTTGACACATACTTTTATTTTATGTGTCAGCAATACTAATTAAGTAAAAAAATGTGTTGATAATGAAATATTAAAGCGAGAGATGCTAAAAAAAAGTGGGAGTTATTTATACTGTGTCGACTCATCACCCAAATCCTTCATCTTCACTTCCAGATCATCGACTCGTCACCGCCATCAGCGACCGAAGCTTCCATTTTCTACAAAAATGACTGTGATCTTCGCATTATCTTGTTTAGGTGGGAGGATCTAGCGCGGTTTAGGTTGGATTGGATTTGAACTGTTGTTTGCTCGTGAATTTGTAGATTTTTGTGAGTGAGGCACTGTGACTGCGATGGCTACTGAACAACTATTTTCTAGGATGATGCAGGCTTTATTCTACAACTACAAGCAGCTTCTGATTTAGCAAATGCTTGATTTTGACTTCCTTTGCAGTGCATGTTTTATTATCTAGTTTGACCTTTCATTTAACTTCGTATTAGAGTCAGTCAATGACTCGATTTGACTGGTGGAGTGAAATTGTCTATGCTAGGTTCATTTGTAGGGATGGAGACACCGTCTGTTACTAGAATTGTTAATCCTGGTGCAGAAGGATTTCATAAACTCTTCTTTGGTCAAGAGGAAATTGCAATTCCCGTTCATTCAATGTGAGTTTTTGCCTGATCCTTGTTTCTTTATTTTTGTTTTCTTTTATCTGTACCTTAGTCAATATTAGACCCCAGGTAACGTGGACTTAATTCATCCTAATTTCCGTTGGGGTGTTACCTGCATAAATTACTTCACTCCTTATGATCATGTTAAATGTATATCTAAAAGTTTTACAAATTGTGAAGAACAATTGCCAGACTGTACCTTTCTTTTAGCATATCAGTCCTTGTTGTATGATCAATAATGATGTTTACTCTCTAGAAGGCAAGTTCTATTGGTCAAATGATTGATGACATGCATTTTGGCATCAGCCTCTTTTAGCATGATAACTTGCTAGCTTCAATAATCTCTTATACTTCATATGGTGTAAACAGTGGAACTACTTCTCTAAAAGCTTATATTGCCTAACACTTGCCTTCATGTGTTGCACCATTGAAGCTGCTTATGCTGCCCACCCAACTGCTGATGTCTTCATCAACTTTGCATCATTTAGAAGGTAGGCTTTCGTTTATCAAGAAATGCAAGTCCTTATTCTGTGCATCACTTAGTTGGTAGCTGAGTATGTTAAAGTTCTTGATTCTCTTACAGTGCTGCAGCATCATCCTTGGCTGCTCTGAAATAGCCAACTATACGAGTGGCTACTATTATTAGCTGAAGGAGTTCCAGAGTCAGACACTAAGCAACTGATTGCATATGCTCGTGCAAATAATAAGGTATTTTTCGTATATAGAAGATTTTTCTCACATGTACATATGTAACCCTGTCTAAATGGTCCTGTAGGTTGTAATTGGCCTAGCTACCGTGGGAGGAATTCAAGCTGGAGCATTTAAGATTGGTGACATAGCTGGAACTATTGACAACATTATCCAATGCAAGCTTTATCGACCTGGATCTGTTGGATTTGTCTCAAAATCTGTATGTAGTCATTTTTATACTTCTAACAAAACTATTAGCATATTATTTTAGTTCATTGACTTGCTCTGACTTAGATATTATTGATTCAAAATTAGCGTGCTGTTAACCTTTTCCCTTCAATTCTTTAGTTTACTTTGCATATAGAATGATTACAATCTTCAACATCTTTTGCAAGTAAAAGATACGAAGAATATGTTAAGCTGCTTTATGATTCACTGAACAGTGCTATACTTTATTCACGTCTCATGGATATGTTTGTGAAATATGACAATTTGTGCTTGATCAAGAGGAGAGAATGGAACTCTCTTATTTATTTTGTAAAATTTCATTTATGTTATATGATGCTAAATCTTTGTTTTAAGTTTTGCCTCATTGACCTGTTATATTTTTAAGAAGCCGTAAACTCTTTTGACTTGTATTTTCTCTCTGTTCTGGATGATCGCAGGGTGGGATGTCCAATGAAATGTATAATCTAATTGCTCGTGTTACTGATGGTATTTATGAAGGTAACATAATTCTCTCTATTCAAATCTTTCTGGCTCCATACCTATTGGGTTTTTTGGTACTTAAGTTCTTTGGATTTATGTTTTAAGTACTTATCAAGGGTTATATTCTCATTCTGCAGGTATTGCTATTGGAGGTGATGTTTTCCCTGGCTCCACTCTATCAGATCACGTTTTGCGGTTTAACAACATTCCACAGGTAAATTGTTGCCCATGTTTCTGTTACTTGCAGTACCTCAATCTACAATCTAACCTAGCTCTTGATGACTTAGAATAGCTTGCAATACTATAAGAAGACTGTTTGGAGTGTCTTTGAACCTAGCTTACAAACTGTGATCCTAATTCTCGTTGCCGCCCAACTCTCCAAATGTTAAGCAAGAGGGCTGTCTCAATGATTGGTTGCATTTATATTCTTATATGCAACTTCAAGGGTTGAATAATTATGTTCTTTTTTTATCTGGAAAGATGGAAATTCCATCAACTATATGAAATGCAGAGTCCTTGGTCCTGAAAAGAGAGCCTGGTGTTCTTGCTCTGTGCAGGTCTGGAAAGGTTCAGACTTCAGACTCACTTGGGTCTATTGTTTGAGCTGTTCCCTGCATTTTTGTAGAATGCTGTCTCCATTATTGATTTCTTTACTTTCCTGGTCTGAGTCCTAATAATGTACTACTCCTTCCATCCCAAACGTGTTATCCCTTTTAGTTTTTTTGTATAGATTAAGATTGTCTGTGGTCATTAACTTATTTTACATAAATTTTCATTATTACCCCCTTCCATACCCATTCCCACCCCTCCCACCCTACTCCCTAAACTCTTTGAGTGAGTACATTTGTAAGGGTAAAAATGGACTAAAATAAAACAAAATTAGAAAAATGCCATTTCATTTGGGACAATTTTTTTTTGATGTTGTGATAAACACCTTTGGGACGGAGGGAGTATTAGTAAAAATAAGATTAGTAGGCAGCTCAAATAAAAATTTCTAACCACTAGGGAACCCTGCTTCTTGTGTTTAACAGTCTCCTGATTTGGTTTCATGAATTTCAGATTAAGATGATTGTTGTTCTTGGTGAACTTGGTGGAAGGGATGAGTATTCTCTAGTTGAAGCCATGAAACAGGGGAAAGTGAACAAACCTGTGGTAGCCTGGGTTAGTGGAACCTGCGCACGACTCTTCAAATCAGAAGTGCAATTTGGTCATGCTGTAAGTTTTCACAAGTTTGATTTTGTGAGGAACTGCTGCGTTTTCCTTATTCTTTTTTCTGGGACAGATAATGAAATCTACATGCAGAATCTCTCTAACGTCTTTTCCATTAATTTGTTCAGGGGGCCAAAAGTGGTGGTGAGATGGAATCTGCACAGGCAAAGAACCAAGCATTAAAGGACGCTGGAGCTGCTGTTCCTACATCGTTTGAAGCTCTTGAGGCTGTAATCAAGGAAACGTTTGAGAAACTAGTAAGTTTTTTGTGCCTCTCATTGAAATTTGTTGAGGTCAAAGATTGGTATGGCATATTTAAATCTTCTCTTTTAGGCTGAGCAAGGAAAGATTGCACCTGTTAAAGAAATCAATCCACCCCAAATTCCAGAAGATCTCAGCAGTGCAATCAAGAGTGGGAAAGTTCGTGCTCCAACTCACATTATATCTACCATCTCTGATGACAGGGGTATGTTGACTATTCAGGTGTTGTCTATTAGTATGATTGCTATTGTGATGACTGCACTCAATGCTTCTTAAAAAATTCTGAAGGTGAGGAACCATGCTATGCTGGTGTGCCCATGTCTTCCATTCTTGAAAAGGGTCTGAATGTTGGTGATGTAATTTCCCTCTTGTGGTTCAAACGCAGCCTTCCTCGGTACTGTGCGCAATTCATTGAGGTATGAATCTTTAAATGTGATCTCAGCTTTTGACATGATCTCTTAGTTGACCGTTCCTGCATGGTCATAGTCTAAATTTTTACAATTATCATCTATAGTTGACTGAATTGTGAATTTTATCCATTCAGATATGCATTATGCTCTGTGCTGACCATGGTCCCTGCGTCTCCGGTGCTCACAACACTATCGTCACAGCAAGAGCTGGAAAGGACCTAGTTTCGAGTCTTGTTTCAGGCTTGCTCACAATTGGTCCCCGGTTTGGTGGAGCAATTGATGATGCTGCTCGATACTTCAAAGATGCTTATGACAGGGTAAGATTTAGAGATCATTTGATGTTAAGGTTAGAGACTTCTGTCTGATAGTTGGCTCTAATTGTTCCATTTTTAACTCCTGTGGCTTGTTCATTCATAGGGTTTGACACCATATGAGTTCGTTGAGAGTATGAAGAAGAAAGGCATTCGTGTACCAGGAATTGGGCACAGGTAGATACTGGTTTTCTGTGTGCATGCAATCACTAAGTGGTATCTGTATTATCTTGGTAGATGCTAGTGTCTATATTAATCACGGGCCTTTGTTTCGCATGATTAGGATCAAGCGAGGGGACAACAGAGACAAGAGAGTAGAGCTTCTACAGAAATTTGCTCGCACTTATTTCCCTTCAGTGAAATACATGGAGTATGCAGTTGAAGTTGAAACCTATACACTGTCAAAGGCCAATAATTTAGTCATGAACGTAGATGGTGCCATCGGGTCACTTTTCTTGGACCTTCTTGCTGGCAGTGGAATGTTCAGCAAGCAAGAAATTGATGAGATCGTTGAAATTGGTTACCTGAATGGACTATTCGTGTTGGCACGGTCGATTGGTTTGATTGGGTAAGTAGTGAATAAGGCTTTCACGTCGATTTTTGTAGTTTCCCTACGTTATTTTTTTTTAACTAGAAAAAGAAATTGCACATCCCTACTAGGCTATGAATGGAGTAGTAGCTGTGTTCTTACTTGTTTCTTTGTTGAAAACAGGCATACTTTTGACCAGAAGCGATTGAAGCAGCCTCTATACCGACACCCGTGGGAGGATGTCCTGTATACCAAGTGATAATATTGTTTGTTTGGTCATTGTTCATGTTGGCTGAATTTCTTCTTTTCTGGGAGGGAGGGAGCTGTTGTTAGATTTAATGTTGCCTGCATGCACAACATCCATCTTGTTGATTGTAAGGATGAGCCTGCGTGTAATTTCTATCCTCCGTCCCATCCCATCCCATCTGGAGACAAGTTTCAAAGGATTTGCTTCATCTCAATCCATACTTTGTCGTCTAAAACAACATTTTCATAATCCCCCTTTTGCACGCTTCTTTTCAGATCTTCTACTTTTCTTCTAATTCCATAATACTGAAGGAAAACACTTGTTCAGGTCCACATTATGCCTATCGATTACCCCTCCTACAGCCTTTCTGCTTAATTGTGTAGTGCTCTTTTTGATCCACAGCGTGTGTTCGATACACAACGTACTGCATGTTCATACCTCTGCAGCTCATACTGTTATATCACTCTCTTTTTATAACAAATATTCACTCTAATTATTGGATTCTTTCAATCATTTTAGATGAACAATACTCGGGAGTGCCCCGTGTTTGATATACTGGAATTGGAGTATCGAACTTGTTTACTTTTAAAAAATATCATATTAATTTGTTATTCATATAAATTATTTGATTTTATATTTTAAAATATTGAATTAAACTTTTTTACAAATTTTATTGGTACAATATCGATGCATATGAAATTTCAAGAAAAGATAATACACAAAATAGGATAATAAAATTTGCGTTTAAAGCAAACCTATAACGGTTCTAGCCTCTAGGTAAACTAGGCCTAAAATAAAAAATGTAACCAATTTCTTCAATTTGGGATATATTACATCGATTCCATAAAAATTGAGACATTTGATTTTTTATCTTATATTTTATTTAATTTTTAATAATAAAAAAAATGTTAAATTTTTTTTAAAAAATAGACACATTTAATTAATACATGCATATAAATTATTTAACATTATATATCAATATATTAAAAAAAAATTATAAATTAAAGAGTGGAAAAAAAATTATAAAACGGTGGGAATACTTGATTGGCGTTGGTACTCCCGTAAGCAACTATTTGACTATTTGTTGACTAAGAGCCTTTTGAGGTGTCAAATTTTAACTCCTCACAAAAAATTAACATATTTTTAAAATTTTCTTCTCTATTTCTCTCTTCCAAAATAAAAAAACGTTCATTTTTTAACCAATTAATTTTGCTTTCGAACACACTCTAAGTTCATAAAATCCAGCAATCAAGAACTTGAGCGCCGATAGAAAACCCTGGTTGTGTTCTTTTAGAAAGCAATTTTCCAAGATCGGAAAAATGAAGAAAAAGTAGAAGAATTAATACTCCCTCCCTTCTAAATTAATTAATCCATTTAACTTTCATATTTTAAAATTTAATAATTGATCCACATTTTCATAAAAATAAATAATAATAAAAAAATTAAAACATATATTTAAAAAAAATATATTACAAATTATAATTGACATGTACATTTTTTAATTTTAAACATTTAAACATCTTGTGAAATAACAAAATTACAATTAATTCAAGGACGGAGGAAGTATAAAATTTCTCTACAAGTGTTTCTCTGCAGAACATGACCTTACCTAATGGTGAAATGCATTCTTCATACAATTGAGTGACCAAAACACAAAATAGAAACCCAAGAAAAAGGAGCTGGAGCTCAGTGAAGCAATGACCGAATAGCAGCAACAGCATGACCTTTATGCTCACGTAGCGTTCTCTCAGCCACCTTCTTGTCCAGCTTCAACAGAAACAACAAACTCTTAGATTCATTAGCAGACAAAAATGGATCCATACAATGCTACACAAAACTAAAATAAAACCTCAAGTTCGTTCGCAATAATATCCACTTCAGCCGAGTTTATCTTAACAGCTGCTAATTCTTTCTCCCTGCAGTAAGTTAAAACATACATGTGTAATCATTATTTACATGTACTAATATTGAAAAGCTATAGTGACACTGAACAAAATGGGCAGTGGCATAACACCAGCAGCTTCTTCCATCAAGTGTTTGTATTGATTCGAGTTATGTTGCAACCCCATTACAGTTATGACAGAAATGAAAACTATATCCAGCCATTAAAGAAAGCTCCATAATTAATCAATATAATTCTCAAATTTCTAACAAGCCAACATCTTATATTGTTTTAATATGATCAGGCTGTATTTTTCACTACAGCGTCATTAGACCGTGACATGCTATCTTTTCATAAATGTAAACAACATGCTTGAATCAAATAAATGCATGCAAACATTAACAGACACTTGATACCAGTGGACACTGCTCTGGAAACATGAACAATTTAACATTCAAATTTTCATACATTTAGACATTACAAATTACAAGTACATAGGAAAAGTGGGTATCAGCCCTTCAATTACCAATCTTAGTGAATTGAAACAAATCACCAAATATAAGTGGCCAACATCCCTTTAGATCAAGTTTGTCATAGAAGAAAGTGGCGTACACATCTACAGAAGATGATAAAAACTTACATATCAAAGGTGAATATCATTTCAAGTTAGATTACAGTCTGTTCAATTTTAACTTACTAAGACAAACTTAGAGCTTTAACCAATTTGGCTAGAGCCTATTAACTTACGTAGTCACTTTTATGTTTAATCATATCACTCTTGTAAAAGCACTTCAGTACAACTTCTAAGTAATTAACCACTATTTACAAGAATGGAATTGGAGGCATATAAACTACTACAGTATCTTTCAAGGATAACTAGGCTCATTAACTTGTAGCCGAAAAACTTAAAACCGGTGGCAATTTCTATTAACTAGAAGAATGTAAGTAGGTAATATGAACAACCTACCCTTACAAGCTCGATTCAAGCATAATGGTTTTACCTTATTGATCAGAAAAAATTACACAGAAAATTTCCAAGCAACTACATTAATTTTAACTGGGGTGATATGACAAACCTATCTTTACAAGCTTCAACTAACCACAATGCTTTCCGTTACTTATCGACCAAAAGACTTGTTGGTTAACAAGGTCCTCACCTCATTCTCATGGCGTTTCTGTCCGCTTCCGCAGCGGCAGCAATCGAAGCCATCGCCTGAAGAGTTTAAGGTATCCACAGAAACTCGGTTCAAAATTCAGAACGAAACCCATAAAATTCAAATACCAGTGTTGGAATTCAGACTCCGAAACAATAGTACTATAAATCATACCGTTTGAACGCGAGAAGAATCCAACTGACGATCTTCGACTCGATCGGTGAGTTTATCGAAAGCTTTGCTCTGCTGCTGCATGTCCTTGGAGTCCACCATTCTTTCCACTCCTTCGTCTCCACCCTCCATCGCCATCTAACTCGCTTTCACCTCTCTCACTCTTGGCCTTGATTTTCTTTCTTCAACAGCTTCGATGATCAATTCTTCTCCTCTCCAGAACAATATCAAAACCCTGGGACATGAAAATTGAGCTGAAAAAAGAAAACGAATTGGGCTTTATGGTCCATTAAGGTAGAGATTGGACCGACATGCCCGAAAGCCCAGTTTTTATAGTACTTGCCAGGTTCTATCTAAAATCTGATTTTAGTTTAGGGAAATTATCATATATACCGTGAGGTTCGACATAATTTTCAGTTTATCCCTATATTGTTTATATCCTCTCTTTTACTTCATGAGTTTTGATCTATATCCACTTTCCCCCTTTGATTTCTAAAATGTGTGGTGACTGTTAATTTTTTAGAGATAATGTTATAATTTAACCTTAAATTTTATAACCCTAATTTACTCCCTAAACTTTACATTCAAGATTTAGACTCCCACCCTCTTTCGCTTACCTCACCGACGAGCCCCGCCACTACCTCAAATTTCGCTGGTGGCTCTAGAGCCAACGGCCCTGTCCTCCTCTCCCTCTCTGTCGACTCAGGTCTAGGCCTCGACTAATTAGGTGAATTACGTCGATTGTGCGCAGCCGAGGTGGTCAGTATCGGCCTTAACCGCGCGACTTAACCCGCGAGTCGAACTCCGGTGAGAATGGAGTTTTCCGACGAAATTTTAGTGGCAAGAGACATGGGTGAAGACGACATGTGCTGCTTGAAGATGTTCGACGCCTACGGAAGAGAGAAGCTTGTGACCGAAGGAGGTTGGAGAAAGAGAAAACGATTTAGCGAGGCCGAGGAGAGAATGTGGGGCGAAGCTCGATCTTCTTCAGCTACAAACTTGATTCACGAGGCATGATCGATTGGGATAAAGGTAACGGAGATCGATGACATTTTCAACTGTGAGTAGCGTATTTGGAGGATATGTCGCCGATGGTTTGGCGAGAAACTCACAGAACGAATTCCGGCAATGGGAGAACAACATTGATTCTTGTTTTTTAGGTGAGATCCTTCCTCTATTTTCCCTTAATTTATGGAGTTTGCATGTTAGAATCATTTTTCTCTCGTTGATTCTTTTTAAACTTGTCAACTAATTTCGTTGATCTACTTCTTGCTTTGGTTGTTTACCAACGTCATAGATCGAGTAACTGAGACCGACGACCATGACCACCAAATCTTGGTAAACATTTGTGTGATTTACAGATAGAGGATGAGCGAGCAAGATAATACATGTACGTGAAACAGTCAGAGCATTGGAGAGAGATAAAGATTATAATTCTCAGTGATTGGTAAAAATGTGTAGATTTAAAATAATTAGGTTAGAAAATTTAGCATCTAAATTTTGTAATTAAAGTCAAACGAAAATTGTATAGCAGTTACGGGTTTTTGTATTCTTTATCATACCTCAAGAGTTAGAAGAGAGGATATCGAAAATGTTGAGGGGAAACTGAAGTTATGCCAAATCTCAGGGGAAACTCTATCGAGTAAATTGCACCAGATATATCTAAATTATAGCATTCGTTGTAAATCTATACCTGAACTAAAATTTGTTGCAAAAGTGGCTCTAAAGTATGAGTACGTTGCAAATCTATAC
>JBBYHH010000001.1:855075-865276 GCA_038382905.1 Daphne laureola | reverse complement strand
TGCCTCTGGAAGGAAGGGTAAGGTGGGTGAGCTTTACTTTTCATCAGCTTTCACAAATTAAGTTTAACTTCTCTCTTTCTGATACTAATATATAGCTAGTGGAGTAGTAGTAGTAGTAGTATATATAATTGCAGCTTTGAATATATATTATTGACTCCCAGGGAAAGGGCGTCTACCAATTTGTTGACAAATACGGTGCAAACGTCGATGGCTACAGGTAACCTACCTAATTCTCATAGGAGTATATGTAATGTAATGTACACAACAAACTTCATACCTTCAACACTACTACTAGTAGCTCCTGTGTACAGTTTAAACAGTTTTATCTTTGAATATATATATATAGAGGGAGAGAGAGAGCTGTGGTAGGTTAAAATCCAGCAGAGTCACCTGCCATATATCCCAATTCCCAAGTGATTAACTGATGAACGAGTTTGGTGTTGTTGATTGGCAGCCCCATTTACAACGAAGAAGACTGGTCTGCAAATGGTGACGTTTACGCTGGGGGTACGTTACCAAATCTTGACAAATTCTTTAAGAGGCTGGCTTTTTGTTTTCATATACCACCAGAATAGTTCTACATTCATATTATTTTATACAAAGATGATAAATAGGATCTGGCAGTGAGTATATTTTTAGAGGAAATAGAGTAGTAGAAAATGATGAGTGTGTATGGATTGGCATTGGCAATGGCAGGGTCTACCGGGCTGGCAATTTGGGCAGCGACACTGGCGGGAATTCTAGCTGGTGGAGCACTTCTTGTGTACAACACAAGTGCTTTGGCACAGTAAATTACTACTTACTGCTCTGCCACCATGTAATATACACAACTTATTTCTTTCTGTAACTCAAATCACGCAATCACTACTCATCTCCATCCCAAATCTGTTCATATCTATTTACCGTTAATTTATTTATATCTTTAGTAGAAAAAAAATTCAAAAAATTAGAATTTTTTTAATATTAATTAATTAATTAATTGAGAACCTAAAGTCCACAGGTATATGTTTAAGCAGATTTTGTTACACAGAATTCTGGTCAAACGAAACGAGTAGGAGTATAATGAGTATTTTAATACTTACTCGGTCGTCTTACAATTAATATGTCAATGCACGTGTGAAGAAACATGGAACCAAATGCTACTTTTTTCACCCTCCCCCTTTATAGCATCATAAAGACCACAACTCACGTCAATTTCAACTACCAATATTTGTTAATAACAAGGCTTGAGGTCTCACATATTCTTCATCTTTTACTACTGACCCCTAACGTCCGTTAATAATTTTGTTAAATTTTAGATTTAACTATAAAAATTACATCCCTATTTTTTAAACCTTAACAATTGCACCCTAAACTTTTTATCCCTTACATTTTTACTATCTCCTACCCCAACCCAATCCTCCACCCTCAGAGACACACACACCCTGATGCAGAATACTTCAATCACTCAAGTTTGGTAAATAGAGACAACAAAAGCATGGTACCACGTTAAGAAGCAATATAAGAATCCAACAGAATCTACACACAAAAATTGCAACAAAATCTAAAATGAAGCTTAAGAAAAAGCAACCAAAATCCTAATTCAGAAAACTTCCAAACATAAATTCTCTAACAGCAGAATCGATCATAGCCATCGAAGCTCAAAAATACAAACAAATGGCAGAGGACGCTGGTTACCTGCTTGTTTACCTCGAGGCCAACGGCGCGCTTGGTGACTTTCCAAATTCTTCAACAAAATTTTCACCGCCATCCACAACCAACCCGTCCCCCAAAGCTCCTCTGTAAACGACGTCGTTACCTCCTTCACCGACTACATTCTCCTCCGCAAATCCGCGTGTCGCTACTTGCAGGCCCTTCAAGCTATACCACCAGCCCACCCAATGTTTGCCGCCTCCGACAACGACACATCATTCACCGATGAAAATCTTGGAAATTAGAACCACAGTGTGCCTACAAGTGTGAGGATTGGGTTGGGATGGGAGATGGCAAAAATGTAAGGGAGGAAAAGTTTAGGGTTCAAATAGGGATATAATTTTTATAGTTAAACGGAATTATTAACGGAGGTTAGAGGTCATGAGGGAAATTGTAGATTTTTTTAAACTTCAGGGTTTTTTTGTTTTAGAATTTTGAAAATATGAATGAAAAAGTGAAGAATATATTAAACCTCATAAAGGTCTTTGATAATTATCCTTGTTAACTTAAGATGACATAAGAACCCAATGAGCTTTCGATAATACAAGAAATTTGAAAATTTTAAATACACATCAGTATTCTGAATTATCTTAACTATGATAAAATAAATAAATAAAGATCTAGAAAAAAAAAAACTAATGCAAATAAAAACCTAAACTATACTGATTTGAAGAAGACAAGGATCTCATTAGACCATTCTTTACATTATTTTCCAAAATTCAGATCTTTATCTATAACATTTTTTATTTAGACCTCTTATTTATCAACTTTTTTTATAATTCACAGTAGTAATGTGTATTTAAACCATATTTAAATTTTAAGAACATTGAGTAATTTTTTTTTCTTTTGTGAAATTTTTAATATTTATCTTTATAAACATTCAAAAATTACAACAAAGTAATTGATTGAAGATTCATCAAAAAGAGTTCTGTCTTTTCCATTTGAACAAAAAAGGGGGAAATAAAATGAAAAAAAAAGGGGTGGGGTTTCCTTGCCTCTCATTGCCCACATATAACTCTGGTAAGGGACTGTTCATCGAAATAGAAAATGAAGAAAGAAATTTTTATTTCGTCAAACATTGAATCTAAATTAAACGGCCAATTTTTTTTGAGGATTGGTGGAGATATTATGTTTGGCTAGAATTACTAACTCCTTACATGTATAATACACATTGAAATGTTATTTCATACAAATTCTACCCAGGCAAATTAAATGCAGTTTTTATCAGTTTGGTTCAAACTTACATAAGGTTTTTAATTTCTTTCTTCCATTATTATAGATTCAAGTTACATTGTTATACATTAACTTGTTAAAACACAATTCAAATCCCTATAAATTCCTGTATTCTAGCAGTGCTGTTTTACAAAGCTGATTTTTGTTAACCTGTTTAAAATATTATACACGTAAAGTATATTGGTGGCAGAAAGTTGAAACAAAGTACTAGAATGGTAATACTAACAAATTTACTCTAAAAGAATAAGACCAAGTGATATCCGGTGCGAGCGAGCCAATAATATATATAGGCTATAAGGGCTTACCGATGCAGATGCAGAGAAAGAACACTATCTCTACAAATGCAACACAAATACACACATCATTACATTAGTATTAGATTGCAACAGGCGTTGGCACAAAGTAGGCGAGATTTGTGCATCTCAGGGAAACTGAATAGTTCAATTCAGTGACCATTATAAAGGAATGCAATGACAAAAAATGTTTATGATGAGAATGCTAACAGCACATGGCAGGGAAACTAGAGGTGGAATGCAATGCAGTTGTAATAGCGCTTCCTCCGTCAGCAAAATATACCCCAAGCACGTACCTCATGGCGCAGAGTTTCTTCCATGTAACCATGTCCAGTACCGTGTTCTTCATCCGAGACAATGCAGAACAAATGATTCAGCGATCCCTCATTCATCCCCCTTATCTGCACTCTCCATACTTTCTAATCATGCAAAATTACACCTCTTCCTCTTTTCACTCCGTCTCTTCATAAACATTTTCATTCTGAAGGGGCAATGCTGAGTTCTTGTCATGAGTGCTTGCTAGTGCAGTTCCGTCAGCCATCTTTGAGCGAACAATCTGTACCACAGATTGAAACTTTGATTGTTAAAGAGAAAACAACAAAAATGTTTGCCCATGTCACCACAGAACAGAACACACTTACCCAAGTTCCACATGGAATCAAGATTCTTGCAGAATATATTTCCCTTATGATTGGAGTACAAATTGCCAAGTCATTACTAGATACTATATCAAATTCACAAATCCTGACTTAACTAACACATCTCATCTTGATGTTTAGCTAGACAAGACAGTGCTGTTTCTTGCACACTACACTCCTGTTATAAATTACTTCCAAATTTCTTCAGAAACGAAAAGAAAATGAGAATAGTTTCTTTTCAAACTGAATTACTCATCAACGAGAGCAGGACATCAGTCATCTCACAGATTTCCAGATGGATAACAGTTGCCAGCAGTCTACTAATGCCTCGTTTTATTTCCAGTTATCACTATGCATATTTGCTTTCCAAATAATACAAAGCTCGGTATCAAGTCAGAAGTAACCAACCTTTTCTATTTCATCAAGAAGAACAGGACTCTCTCTCAAGTACTGTAGTGCCTTTTCCCTCCCTTGTCCAAGCCTTCGATAAATATGCAGGAAACAAAGTGCAATAAAGCAGTATAAATATTACACAGCACAAGTCACCTTAAGATGAAAAAGAAAGTAAAACTGTAAAGGCAAAATGTTGCAACACTACTAATAATGGCAAGGCAGTTATAGGTAATTGAATATGGCATATTCAGGTAAAACTAAAAATTGCAACTTCTCCGAATTATTGCAGGCCCCAGGTAGACAACATTAATAGGCCTGTGTATTGGTGGAGAATATACTATATCCTTAACATAATCATATATCTAGGGCAGTTTTTTTACATAACGTGATAAACTACTGCAAGATAATGCCACTAAACAACAAATTATGTGAAAAACTCTGCACCGAAGAAATACACTCCATTGAAAGTGGACTTGTGGAATGATACGACTGTAGTCAACACCTCAAACAGCAAACATTTATCGTAAAGCATACCTAAGTTCCCCATAGCTATACCAAGAGCCCTTCTTTACAACAACATCCATCATTTCAGCACAGTCTAAAATGCAACCCTGCAAATAAAAGATGCCAAAGATTTATCACCTGGTAAAGAAAAGGTTCCAAGTTTTTATTTCAGTACTTACCAGTTTACTCACTCCCTCTCCAAACATGATCTCAAATTCTGCTTGCTTGTATGGTCTTGACACCTATCAAGTAGTTAATCATCATAGAGGACTTCACGTGCAAGAAAAGAGCCATGAAAGAACCTTATGCACCTAATTTAAGAATGTGCAAGCTTCAATTGTATCATATCGTTGCCACTATGAAAGTATGAACGCTATGCTTTACATATGCATATTGTAGGTGCTTTCTCAGATCCATATCCTTCTAGCAGTAAAGATGTCATTTTATTTTTCTTACAAAAAAGGCCACAAGACTACTAAACAGGAGCTCAGGGACCCTATTACATTTTTCAAGAAACTGCAAGACACGAATTAACATCAGATATACTTTAAAATTTACAGAATTGGCAATATTAATTAGTCAAAGCCAAGGATACATGCAGTTCCCACTATCTTTATGAGGCTGGCTTATTCCTGAGTTACCTTACTCTTTTGCACTCTTACACGAACTCGAACACCAATGTCTTCATCTCCTTTAACCTACAATGTTCAATCAGCATCAATGCAAGATGCATAGAAAAATAGAAATAACTGTTGACTGTTTAATCTAGATAAATTACCCTAAAAATGAAGAAGACATGAATTGAGATCTAGTGCTTACAGACTTTATCTTCCCAGTTGAACGTATTTCAAGACGAACTGAGGCAAAGAACTTCAATGCAATTCCACCACTAGTCACTTCTGGGTTCCCGTAATATACTCCTATCTTACAAGTTTGTGGGAAAGAAATATCAATTGATTGGAACAAAGAAAGGAAGTAACAAATCTGAAAGCATGACGATTCAATAATCCAGCCATGCATTTTACAGAATTTTCAAGCTGTTCATGTTCTAGGGATGTACAAGACTAGTTCCCAGACATCAAATGCACACAACCATGTTAAAAAGCCAAAACAGCACCAAGGTATTCAATATCTAAACTATCTGAAAATTCTATAACTGTATATGCTAAGAAACAAATCCATTGAAGATGAAGCGGTCCAGCTGGCTATTTCTATTGATTGTTACCAGATGAGCTGTCTAACAACATGATAGGTTCCAAGTAATATATTCAGCAGAGGCATCCTACTTGAATGATTGAGACATGGTCTTTACTCTTTTGCTTAAATGTGAACCCAAAAACATGGCATACTAATACATGTAAAAAATAATACGATGACTACCTTGTATCTTATTTGGTTCAGAAAAACTAAAGTGCAACCAGCTTTGGAAGCATTTCCTGACATCTTACGTAGAGCTTGACTCATAAGGCGTGCTTGCAAGCCAATTTGCTGCATTCCAATCTCACCCTAGGCAATGAATCAGTCCAGACTTGAAATGAGCTATGAGATACATTTGAATTGCAAGAGCAACTTAGAAGCAACGCGCAAAACCTAAACCCAAGAAACAAAAACAAATAGTGACCATACTTCAATCTCTGCTCGAGGAGTCAGAGCTGACACTGAATCTACGCATATAAGATCTACTGCACCAGATCTGCACATTCGATCTGCAACTGAAACATAGAAGATTTATTACTTACACAAGAATAAAAGAGGATGTGAAACATCCAGTTGTGCAAGAGACATGGAGAGGGAGAAGGGAGGATTACTTTCTAATGCCATCTCTCCATTATCAGGTTGACAGACGATTAAATTTTCCACATCAACTCCTAATGCTTTTGAATAAGACGGATCAAAAGCATGTTCGGCATCAACAAGCATCGCATTCCCACCAAGCCTCTACATAGTCATAAAGCAAGCAACAATAGCACTTAAGCAGATTTTCAAATGTAAGATAACGTTTTATCCAATTGGACACTACCATACATGCATACAGATAACAAGTTAAAAATTAAAACCTGAACTTCAGCAATTGCATGCAGTGCAATAGTGGTTTTCCCACTGCTTTCAGGCCCAAATATCTACAACAGGAAAATAGTTAGGAGTATTTGCTATTTGGTACTGAAGAAAGAGAAAATAAATAGCAGGGGGGTATATGAGAATACAAAATGACATCATAGCGCCATAAAGGCAACTGTATGTCATAAATTATTCTTTAATACTATCAAAATTGAGTCGGTAAAAGAAAAGTAAAAAAATTATCAGACGAATTCTGATAACACTTCAGCGTAGGTTACTCATAATGTTGACAGTTTCAGACTTTTTTTCTTGATTTTATATTTCTCCCATAAGATTCTTTCCTAAGGGTCATTATTTTCAGAAAATTATGCCATCAACATAAAACTGTCTATATTCTGATGTCACAATCTGATCAAGGTAAACCATCAAGCTAAATCACTATGCTTATCATGAAGCTAAGCTGAATGCCACCTCAAACACAAGTAACAGAAATTGAAATCATATTAAACTCAATAGGGCCCACACCACTAAGCAAAATTCATATAATTATGAGTTACTAGAGTCTCAAAACAAACAGAAACAAATCTGATGCTTCAGGGTTGTACAGAATTAGAACATTTGCAAGCTCGTGTACATGCATCTAGGTAGAACCTGACACTGCCTACGAAAAGAGTTATGCAAGTCCATAAACAAAGAGAGTAGACTAGAACAAGCTCAAGATCTATGGAATGAAGACTGAAAGCAAAAGCTCAAACTCAAACATCAGCAGAACAAGAATCATACTTCTTATACTTATTCATAATAATTGGAAAGAAATTTTGTATATATAAAACAACGAAGTCTATCCATATAATAAAGATCATTTTCTTTTTTACTTTTTTTTTTGTAATTAGCAGTGTTCTTTTCAAGTTGGTCTACTTGCAAACTGTACACTAAGACAATACATTATGCTTGTATTAATCACTTTATTCAGTGGTATGCTAATGGTCATGGAAAATTCAGTGGTATTAGTGAAAGTGACATTGCAGTCTCCTTTTAGTTTGAGTTACATTTACATGCACATCGACACCAATTTTTTTTTATCTTGTTGCAATCGCTTCTTTAAGAATCACATACAGAATAGGTGAAGGAGTCAGCTTATGAGGGAACTGATACTAGTGAAGAATTCAGAAGTATTGCGGAAGATGGCCTTGTTTATAAGGAGCCTCCATTTGTAATCTCCTTCGATTTTAAAAGTGCACCCGTGGCAAGCTTCTTTTGGTTCTTCCAGGAAACACTTTCTTTGGATAAAAAATGTGAAAACACAAAAGTGAGACAGCTATTGCCTATGAAAAGCTTAGGAAAGTTAGGCTGGAGAATTTGGTCGCAAAGTTCAGATTGATCATATTCAAAACCTGGGAAGCAGCAATACATTCCTGAGCTTAAGCTTATACCAAGGAGAGTAGTTCATAATTTAACTGGCCCAGTACATCAGAAACACCACCAGCTGCAAATACTTTTTTTGTGCATAATGGCTCTTTAAGATTCCCATTTACAAAGTTTCTTTGGGACAGAATTAAAAAAATAACAAGACTCGGTATCCTGGTTTCTTTAGCAGCTAATTTGTCTATCAATGCTTCTAGGAGCCTTGCAGTCAACATGGACTAAATTAGATCACTGAAAGCCACATTCCAAAGAAGAAAAATCATGGGAAGTTCGGAAAACCAATACCTCAACAATCCTTCCTTTTGGAAGCCCACCACCAAGGGCCAAATCTAGCGTCAAACAACCACTAGGAAATGTTTCACTGAAACCGGATGAAAATGTCACATGCAACCAAGAACACATAAGCTGTATGCGGAGTTTTTGAAAAGGCTAAACTTCACGAACCAAGTGATGTAGTAGAACAACAAATAGAGAGAACAGCAAAACTATATGGATTAAAGAGTAAGGAACAAATTATTACATGAGAAAGAAAAGCGGCAACAATAGGAGTGGATAAAAATCAAATGGAACTGATGGGAAGGAAGATGAGCTTGACATCATACGAGGCATTCTTCATAAATTTGACCAGAATATCATCTCATCATCAGCACCTTAATCCCAACTAAGTTGGTCGGTGGCATGAAATTTATAGTAGCAAATAATTGTCAATAATTAGTTGATACTATAAATTAATGCAAAAGCATAATTGCAAAATTTTAACTCAGATGCCCTTCATGTCGCAACCTTCTTTCAAATGAATAATGGAATAAAATTTCAAACCGTATCATCATAGATTTTTCCACTTTTATAAAAAATATCATGAGCCGGTTATGAGTCGAGATAAATTTGACCAGAAAATGTGAATTCGAAATCCCACCAAAACAAACAGTCCCCATCCACGTCAACACATACCCTAGGGGGTACCCTAGAGTCAGAAAGCACCAAAAGATAGGCTGGTTCACAAATTATTCCTAGGGGTTATGCCTTTAAAAAAGAAATGGAGAAAACCAACGGCAAGGCCAAGAATCTGTGAATACATAATGTTAGCTTAGACGAAGAATACATACACTAGCGCGCCGCCTGCGCTGCCCAACCTCGTAACACTTCCTCTTCCGAACGAACTATTGATGTCATTCATCGCTGCCTCCAGTGCTTTTTGCTGAAACAAGAACAGTAAGCCGACTCAAACTCAATCCATCGTAAAGTAGTCGCACCCAACTTTTCCACGTTAGGAAACATCACCATTGGAAACAAATTTGAGGTGAATCGTAGTAAAGATGAGAGGAGAGAAGGTACCCGGTCAAGGAAGCGAGAATCGAAATCGGGAGAGAAAGCGCCGTCGACTTTACCGTTGAACTCGCAGTGAATGTTTGGGGCTCTCCGTCTGGCTGCCGCCGACTGCGACGAAAGAAGGCGCGGCCGAGCTGAGCGGAGCCGAAGACATGGTGCTGGAAAGAGACTACAGGTGAAGAAGCGGCCCACTGCGGCGTTTGCAGGGGACGCAGAGCGATCCATTTGGCGGAGCTGAAGCTGAATTCACAACGGCAAGCAATCCCACTGTCGGATGGGCTGACCGCCAAAACCTCGATCATAGGTTTAGGTTTATTTTATTCAGAGTAAATTACAAAAAAAAAAATTAATGAAATCTTCATGTTAAGCCATCTATTTTTAGAAACATCCAATTATTTATTGAGATTTAATAAAACTTTCAATTATCTTCATTAACCAATTGTTTGTGGTTTTAGTTAATTTTTAAAGTTTTTATCTCACTAATTGATTCCAAAATAGTTAAAGAGCAGGGGCAAGAATAGCACGAGCTCACATTTATCGCAATGATTCTCTTGCATTTCTGCGGTTTGAACTTATTTATATCAGGACAGTAATCAGATAACGAACGACGTATGCAAGGTAGTCGGTTAGGAAGGG
>JBBYHH010000001.1:834134-845357 GCA_038382905.1 Daphne laureola | reverse complement strand
AAAACTTTACCTCTTTGGTGTCACACATGTATATTTGGATGATTGTCAATAAAGTGAATTATTTTCATCATCTGTTTATTCAATCTATTTGTTATCACAATGAAAAAATTAGAACATGTCAAACACGGACATTAGAAAGAGCTTTCTCACACGAGCCTTTCTCCCTCAATCTTACGTAGATTAGAGGATGAGACTAGTGAAGGACTCAGGGTATGTAGTTTTTTAAGAACTTATGACCTATTAAGTCATACTTCTGAGTGAGAGACATGCTCCAACACATGTCACCTTAACTAATTATTATCTTGGTTTTATCTTAACCAAGATAAGATGACCAAGTTCATCACATTTATATGATCTCCATACATCTCATCCTATGTTTTGGTAGTAAGTGTGGACTTACTTGTTATAAATTTCATGGTTTTGACATGTCATCCTATTATTTATTAAATGGAGAACACTATGGTGTTTTAGGATGGAGAAATGACACACTCCTCATCCATTGACTGGATATCATTTTGAGTAGGAGCGATGTAGATAAAACACCCACTAGTGTTATTTTAGAACTTACCAGATGTGTTTTTGAAGTTTCCATATCCATGAAATACGACCAAATAAAGAAGTTAAGCAAGTTGTCTTTGTTCTTGCTTAATATGGGGTTCTTTGGACTAGACTCTTAGTGAATTTGGCTTACTATTAGGACTTTACATATACAAATCTAGTTTGATTTGATGTTTAAGGTCTTAGTGAAAAGACTAGAATATCTTCCTTTTGGGTTGTATAGTTGATGTAATAGCCTAAGTAGTTTAAGCTAATAGGAAAGACACTGTTTAAAATGATACACATACACTAAATTCAATCTTGGGCCCACGTGCTTTGAGTAGTACTCCATCCGTCCTAAAATTATTGAAACGCTTTCCTTTTTGGGCCGTCCCTAAATTATTGAAACATTTACTCTTTTAGTAACTTTTTACACATTCATTTACCCTATTACCCCTTAATAAAATGACTTTTAGTTACTTTTCTTACTCCTTTCTCTTTATAAAGTTTCATTTTTTCATTTCCACCACTTTTTATTTTTGAATGAGAGGGGTATATTTGTTAAATTTTATCATATCCACACTCACCTTAATCTCCGTGCCGAAACAAAACGTTTCAATATTAAAGGGATGGAGGGAGTATATAAGAGACTAATTGAAAGTGCCAAAGTGCCAAAGGTTCTACATTCTAATCAGACTAATAGGATGACTAAACACTATACCTGAATTCCATCCTCTACGGACATACCAAATAAAAAGTTTTCGTAAAGTTCTAACTTTCGAGGTATGTAGGAAAGGACAATACTTTTTTAACTGGCAGAGATTAGCTGATAAACTGAAAATTAAAGACATATACTCCCTCCATCCCAAACGTATTGTCACAACATCAAAAAAAAATTGTCCCAAATGAAATGGCCATTTCACACTTATGTTTTATTTTAGTCCACTTTTACCCTTACACATGCACTCACTCATAGAGTTTAGGGAGTGGGTTGGGAGGGTGAGAATGGGTTTGGAATGGGGTAATGATGGAAATTTATGTAAAATGAGTTAATGACCAAAGACCATCTTAATCTATACAAAAAAGTTAAAAGTGACAACACGTCTGGGATAGAGGGAGTATAACATATCTAACATATCCGTTACCATCACATGCAAAAAATAATACAGAATATGATGAGCTAGAAGACAGCCTCCTAAATGAAAAAGATAAGAAAAGGATAAATGGCCAAATAATAAGAGAGCTGAAAAGAACAACCTTCAAGAGGAAAAGGTACAGACAGTCCTCTTGACAAGCATCCATTCTCAGTCTTCCTTGGTAGTGATACAAATGAATTAATAATAAAACCTACAAATTTCTGAAAATTCAGCAGAATGAAAAAACATCAGAAATATAATAAACCAGGGAGGATGAAATCCTGAGCTGTAACTTTAAGTGAGCCTTGTTCAATAAGTCCTTATAAGCATCGATTTAGCATGATTATTATGAAACTTATAATCATATATAAAAAGGCACGAAATCTAATTTTTCCCCTTTTCCTTTCCCGAACTGAATCGACTTTTAATGAAGACTGTAGAAGAGCATGTACCTTGGCATCTTCATATGTTGACATGTAACCAAATGATATTCTAACAGCTCCAGTTGGCTTTCCATTTATTATATCATTATCATCCCAACAAACATGCCCTGCCTGAATTTGAGGAACAAGTAACAACTTTAGTGATTTGCATACTTTCTAACTTGATCAACTTGCCGAATACCTAAAGCTAAGAACCAAAATCAGCCAGAAGATAGACATACCTCCATGTTTGAGAGAAGATCCAGATGAGACAAGCCAAGATATTTTGCGCATGCACCAGGATTGCAAAAGCATCCTGTCTAGACCAACACAGCACACATAGGGGAAATACGTGTCAGCGCTCAGCAGGAAGATGAATGGCATCAGAAACGTTGAAATCTCAGCACAGAAGAATTTAGAGAGTCTACACATCTTTAAAAAGAAAACCTTTTCTTTTTCTTTTCTAAAAGCAATGTAATAAAAAAGATTTTTTCTGTAAGATTTTGATAAAAAATTAGGGGTGCAGATGACAATAGGATGGAGAAAAGGAAAAATATTTCACCAACAGCAATATATCCACCAAATGATGCCCACTGAATATACTGCTTAAGCTTACATCATACTTGTATCAACATAGCACAACATCAATTGCAACTCAAGCAACTTTAATAGGAGTGTAAAAGAATGCTGCCTAGGCACATAAATTAAGTTAGAGGTCACACATGAATATTGAGTAGTTTCCGACTTAATGGCCCTTGTGTCTTCAGATAACCTAAGACTAAGAGCCCTAGAAGAACATGAATTCATACAGTCAGCGGAGCACCTAAAAGAGTTCTGACAAGGACTTGAGCCTAGCAAGACTCAAACCAATCTAGCTTGAATGATAGAATGGACAGACAACTTCTCCAAACACATACTAATGATAGAAGGTCGTCTCCACAACCGAACTAACACTTTTAAGTCTAACATTTAAAACCACATGTTAATTCTAATTGGCCATCAAAGTTATGAACTGAAAACTAACAATGGGATCCTAAAAGACGTAACCTGATCAGGTAAGCTGTTCTTTAACAAGGGAAAAAAATAACTGATTGCTTTCTGTCATTTCTCATAATTTACCCGCAACTGAATTCCAGACAATGAGGCCAATTTTTCCACTTCTCTGTACCCAAACCAAGAGCCATCAGGCCTTCTCAAATTGAATGAGATTATGGTGCCTAAATTGTCACAAGCAACCTACAAAATAGATTTATAACATTAGAGAAAAGGAGAATAACAGCTATTAGCAGCCTTACCATCATAGTAACAAAAAGACATGCCCATCTCAGCAATGTAGAAACGCATTATCACTCCGACCAAAACCTTGAATTGCTAAGGTTGTAGGAGAAAACTTTAGGATCAAGGTTCTGCTAGCGGTATCTAAAGTTAGCAATGAGTTAATCATAACATGACAGAGTGATTTTTATTTATAGATAATGCAACCGAGGACTCAGACAAACATTCTTCTCATTCCTACAGCTGACTTGACAAATATAAAAAACCAAAAAGATAGCATAAGTGCTAGACCAAAGTCCGTCACACCGAAACATGTCATATAAGCTTTTAAAGCACCTAGGAAATGTGGCACCCCCAAATGTGAGGTGACTGATAGCAATCAGAAGAACTTCATAGTTATAACACGTGTCTGCATCATGAACCACAAGATAACCAAGCCAAAAGTATCGTAGGTAATGGATTTTCCCTTTTTGACAAAGTTCAATTCCATTGGTAGCAAAATGAAAAAAGCCCGAGGTCTTCAGAATCTAAGACAGTCCTTTTTTTCACATGACGTCACACTATGCTACTTTACTCGTACAGTAGTAAAAGGAAACCTTGCTGATTCTAAATAATCAATCTTTGTTCCAGAGACACCTTCGATGTATAGAATTAGAAATATAGTCAGCACCAGTTGCATTACCCTCTCTTTCACCTTGGAAAGCATCCAATTATAACAGCTAACCAAAACATTTGACATATATGGTTGGAAACTTAATAACCTTAGATGTATGACTTCCGTACAGTGTACAGACTCCAACGCCATTCTCATGCTGCAAAGATAAGAGCACTTTCCTTACATAAGAAGCAAGAGATGTTGTGTGCCTAGTTGAAAAAGGAATTAAATAAGGGTCCAAATACTCATAACAATAATAAATATATTCAAATTATTATGAGTATAGGAGGAGCAAGAGCATAAGGAAAATGGGTGGGTTTCAAGATCTGCAATGTTAAAAGAAAGATGATAATAACTGCTGCATGGACAAAGACTCTTCTAAAAATTCACTCTGGGACAACAGCAACTAGCATATTATGCAGAGAAAAGGTCCCATACCGGCAAATGGCAGATGGTGTTAGGGAGTTTAGTATTTTAAATCCATGATTGATCGATGCTATGCTGAGAAATGAATTTGTTCCATCCTCGAAAAGCTCCTCTATACCCTCTCTTCTCTTGACAAAATCAACGTCAGCAATTGAAGCAGCAACTGTGCCTGAATACCTTACAATTAATTAATCTGGAAGTTTTGATTAACTACGAAGCAAATCAATGCATTATATCCAAGGAAAAGGGGATATAGTTTATGATAGATCAAATGCCAACCTCCACTAAAATAAGTCTTCTTCAATATCTTGGCAGCATCTGTATTTACAGAAAAATGAATAAGAGTGTGACTTGTTCTGAAGTTTTACTTGAGTGAAGCATCAAATTGGAAAGCTTCCATTACCGAGTTTCCTTCTTACAGAATCATATTAATGCACTGACAAGCCAAATAGCTACATTAACAGTAATCGCAAGTATAATTTAAACAATACTGTGAATGGAACTACAGAAGAAACATGAAAACAAATCATGTTGAAAGAGTTGAGTTATCTTGAGTTGGGGAAAGTAGGCTAGGTGGTTCCATGCAAAGCATTAATACATTAATGAAGGAAACTAGTAGCTTCTTCTATAGCTCTCTGCTCCGAGTTTAAAAAAGAACGGATAAAAAGGTGCCAATAGCTTATTCTGAGTAATTCCTCAACAGCTTGTTTTCCCAGTGACCAAGAACATACTGAATGCCTCTCTCATCAAGGTTTCTGTAAAACTTTAAACATTGCAGAGAACTTGATAAGGACATCGCATGTCATCAGTTTCGCCCAGGAACTTGACCTGGTGTGGTATGTGGAAGATAATGGTTGGGACCAGTTCATAACACAAAATAATGCGAGTGCCAATGACATCTAATAGAAAAACCCATGATCACACAGCACGTGGAAAAAGTTCCATTAATATGCTTGAAGAACCTGTTCAGAGATAAAGATTCTAAGGGATCCCCATGTCTGTGTAAGTGAAGAGAATAAACATAACTATTACATACTCCCTTTTTTTCATTTTTTCATTCTACCTGTTACATACTCCTAAATTAAAAGGCACCAAAATAGATCCTCATACAAAAAAAATATATATATTCAAAAGTGAAATTTTCTAGAACTGATTTGTTGAGAATACTAAGAAAAAACAAAAGAACAGTCCCATCTGCAAACACAGAAGCAACCATACTCTCAGATCAAGCATGTTCAACCAGAAGCAGTGCGTGGAACCCTAAAGCTCCCTCGAAACAATTCAGGACAGAAGCAACCATACTCTCAGGTCAAGCATGTTCAGGAAATTTTTTTCTCTCTTTTTTCTTTCTTTTTGTTTGGGCCTACCTAGTATTTTCTTCAGTTTAGATTTTAATTGCAGCATTCTTTGTAGATTCCATATGGCCTTTGTTCAGGTTTTCTTTGTGTGTGTTGGTGGTTGGTGGGACACTGCTTCAACAAAAAGAACTCACCAGCACGGATGATAAGAGCACCGAGTCCAGTTGGATACCCAAATAACTACAGAAGAAAACACAACAGAAAGATGAAATGTTTATTTCATGTTATCATTAAACCAAAATTAAAATTAAAAAACTTGCCATTTTCCAACCAAATACTCTTTTAAGTTTTAACCTTCACTAACCTTATAGAATGAGATCGCAACAAAATCAGCAGGGAACCTTGAGAGATCTGGTGGGTGCGAAGCACATCCTTTCGCAGCATCTATGAGGACCATCCAGCGACCCCTAGGGATAAAGTATAGATAACTTTAGGCTCCTATATTTCAGATTCTGGTCTAAGCTTCAAGCAATGCCCTCTAAAAATTGCTTTCTTACCTCAAGAACTAAACTTTACAGAATTGCTTATGATTTCAACTACCAGTATAGAGTTCATGCCACTGATAATAGCAAAATGTAAGGTTCGAATCACATACTTGGCGGGAGGGGATGCCTCTGACAACCTGTCCTTATTTTCCTTCACGAGCTTCACCAAATCCAGGCTAAACTTCATTCCAGAAAAATTGCATTCAGAGGGAAAGGCAAATAAGTTATAAGAATCACCTGAAATCATTCAAACATATTCACGATGAAGTATGACAAGTAACATTTCACGCATAAACATGGTTCAATTACTTTCGAAACACATAAAGTTGTACTTAAGTATCGGATTCCTCAATGTGCACATACAAACAAATTCACTTAACACCAGGACTAGTTATCATAAGAAATTATCTGACACATATATCCAATAGACAGAGGGGTGAAAGGGATCAAAACGGACCCCAAAAGAATTTTGGTGACAAAATTATTAGTAAAAACATACAAACCAAAAATATTACAATTTTCCTTTATTGTGTGTGGCAATTATCTTAGGGGCATTTTATTTGCTTAGTCTATAGAAAGTTTTAATTAATTTGAGCCTCTTGGATCTGGTGTCTTAGCTAGATTGTATTAGGATTGGAAGTTTGAATGTTTTAGGAATAATTTAATTAACTCATAGGCTGTCTCAACTCTCAAGCCTTTCGGTCTTCAGGAATAGGTTTTGCCGCTCAACGCTATTGACTATTGTACTTTTAATCCTAGGGGTGGGAAAATAAGTTATAAGAATCACCTGAAGTTATTCAAACCTATTCAAGATGAAGTATGACTAAACATTCACACATAATCATGGTTTAATTATTTTCAATTCCACATAAAACTGTACATTAGTATAGGTTTCCTCAATGTGCACATTCAAGCAAAATCACAAACACCGGGACTAATTATCATAAGAAATTATCCAAAACATATATTTATACACAGAGATCTCTGTGTTCAAGGCTTGAAAATTTCTCTGGAATTTTAACTTGATCTGTGCGAGTTTGTTTCTCTTTCACCTTTCCATGTTGAATCAGAAATGTATTAAAGCAAACCGCCCGGTAAGAGAACCAGCTTCCGCTAATTGATTAGACCATATCAGCGAAACAAAGCTTCAACCCATAAGTTCAAGATTTTTCTTATTTTTGTCCCATGTATGTGTGCCTCTCTTAACCAAACCGCATATACTATAGCTATTTGCAAGACATATCAAACTCTTGCTGACGGGTGAAATCTACCTGGAAGATCTTCAGAAAGAGAACTAGATTCAGTTCTTCTCTGAACTGGATGGTGTGATAGCTTCAAAAGAGATAGTGAACTTTGAGAAGACCCATCAGCAGGCACTGAATCATCAACATCAACAGAAAAGGCTGCAGCACCTTGATTGAGAGCATATCTGAGGAATTTTAAAGAGCATCAATTAAAAGTTAAAAAACGCTTGCCGTTAAAAATGCATACTTCCACATACAACATGTGGAAGATGAATGTGCAGGATCACTCTAAAGCCGTTATAATATACTAACATGAAGAGTTATAGATGTCTAATATGTAGGTTTTGCTGAAAACAAAAAGTGCAAAATGCTATTTTTAACACAGGAGGATACTCTCTGATGCCAAGTACGCTGTTGTGATTTTCCATGGTATACATAAAACTGCTTTTAGGACTCCATGGGAAATTTTCCCCCACCAGCTTCAATGCAGCTGTTGCCCCAGAAGTGAATATGCACCTATACTCTTTTGGGGAAGCATTGCAATATTTGAGGACCTAAATCACCATGGGAAATTCATGAACTTAATGTTAAAGAAAGATGCAGTAAACCATCAAAAAGGTTATGCACTGACAATTAAGACAATGTTTACTGCTTCATCTACCATAACAGCAATATGCAATTACAGGTAATCAATTTGCTAAGAGAAAGTACTGGACTGGGGGGATAAGGAACAAGGTAGAAGCCAGGATAGAAATGCTTTACTTGTTGACGCGCATTCGTTAAAATATCAGACGTAACTGCACTAGAATCGCTCTGGCTATCTACTCGGAGTTAAAGAGAAACATTAAATTAAGCCATAACAGATTACAAATAGGGGGACAGGGGACGTTTGAAATCAGAAAATTGCAGCCCACAAATCACAGCAATCACACAGTGAAAATAATTGGCACTCCCGGCTAAACCCAGTGCATAGTTTATGACCTTACCCTAAACTCTAAGTGAAGCAGCCATCATATCAGGGCTGAAAACGCTACAGATTTTTCCTTCTGACACTTTTAAAGAAAGACCATTTCCAAAATGCATGATCTTCCTTTTACCTTTCAAAATTATTTTATACTGAAAAAGTGCCCTGGAGAGAGTGACAGGAGCCTTTGGTGAATGTAATAATTCACCCGTTGAAAATATTTCCCTTCAACTCCGATAAAACCAAATCATATTATGATAAAATCTTCACTTAAAAGTTTGATCATCTGTCTCACAACAGGAAAGAAAAGGACATGTAAACTTCTCCTATCTTTGTGAGAGCAATTCAAACTTTCTAAAACTTAAACCTTAAGAAGACCTTCCTAATAAGAGGATACGAGGATTTCCATAGACTCCAGCCTTTAGATCGTTGAATATGGCATCTAACTGCAATTCAGAGTACAGAGTTGCTCCAGCATGATCCAAGTAGACAGTCCCTATATTTGTTTCAGCAAGGGTGACAAACTTAAAACTTAACAAAACAAATATAGTACAGCATAAATATCAAACAGGGTCATCTGAATACTAAATTCAACCATGGAAATATAGATTTCCAAGCTCCCTCTTCCTTTTGTTTTTCTTATTTTACTATGCAAGGGCTTTATGCCTTTCAAATCCATAAACTTTTCAGTAAAGCAGGTGCTATATGGAAACAGCTAGCTACCTAGTTTTATGTTCTTAAAAATCATCAAATTGTAGAATGGAGAGTTAGGAGAAAAAGATTAGGGGCACTGAATGGACAATTATTTTATTTCTTACAAAGTTTTAGCCAGGCAATATCAATTTGGCAACAGATACTATTTCTGGTGCTTAATGTGATCGTTTGTTTCTATTTTCCTTACTTTTGTCCAGAAACAAATAAATGCCCTGACTTCTATCTCCATTTCCACGGTTGACTTAATAACAGTGATGCATGACTCCGGCTCCCGATAGCCTTCAGATTTCAGATAAAAGAAATCGTAAACAATAAAAAACGAAAGAGAAATGCACCATCAGCATCTAAGCGCTTAAACTCTGTAGCTCGAATCTGATCAATGCCCTTTACGCCATTTGGGTAGCCATAATCTTCACCAAATTCCTTGAGGAATTCCTCCTTGTCTCTGTCAATCTCCTTCCCCTCCATTATGGTCACGAGTGAAAATAGGTACGAAATTCCTGACAGAAGTGAAAGTACAGCGCCTGAGTAGGCTAACAGTTGATACCACAAGCAAGCAGGACAAATTAACTGAATTCGTAAACTTCGTCATTCGGAGCAAACGATCATCGGAACTGGCAGTTATCAAATTCCAATACAGTCAAACAAAAACTTACAGAAAACAAGTTGAGGAGCAAAAACCGGCAAAGAGCTGCTTCCTATCCAAGATGGTCGGAAGGTTCAGAGGGCGGCGGGCGGCGGGAGATGGTGGCGGTTTGAGAGAGGCGGTGCGAGCAAAGGCACTAGTAAGTTAGCCGTGCCTCGTGGAAATGGCTGAACTCTGCCTGAAGCCGAAGAAAGTCCTGACGAAGGGGATGAAGGAGACGCAGCAGCGCCGATTCCTTCCGAAATATCGTAGAGAAACAAGAGAACCGAACGAAATGACAGTCGCGAATCGCGATCAGGATGAACCAACCGCCAAGCTCAAACCTGTGCAAGTTTTATTTAGTCCAAAATACATTTTAGTATCTTAACTTTAGTAATCCGGACAGTTAAAACATCTGAATTATGATTCAAATGCAGTTCGGACCCTGTATTATGAGAAGTGAGACATATTAGCCCCTCACCACCTGCGACTCCCCCGCAGGCCCACCCCACTCAGTTCTGACAAACCCTTCCGACTCTCACCGATCATGAACCTAGCCGAAGCTAGATCATATGGGCTTTGTGCTACTCCTCCCTACTCTCCCCACCCCTCGCAGATCTAGTTAGAGTTTGTGTCACCCTAACGAGGGAAGCGAGGCAGGTTAGGATTCGCATGACTCTAGTTCTGGATAGGGGTGAAAGTTGAACGAATAGCTCGAGTTTTACTTGATTAAAGGTTCGTTCGTGACTCGTTCGAGTAACTATCAAACAAAACTTAAGACTCCATAGACATTTCAAGTCTAACATGAGCAATTTAGTGCTCGGCGTGCCTTTATTTTATAGTATTAAATTGTTCTATTGATTTGAATGAACAGCTCAACCTCGATTTAAAGCTCATTCGTAGCTCGTTAATATTTTTTTCAAGCTATGTTTGAACAAAATTTCAGACTCGATACAAATTGCAAGCCTAATATGAATAGTCTAGTGTTTGACTCGACTCAACTTGTTTTCAACCCTAGCCTAGGCTTCACGCAAACCCTGGCACTAAAGGTGAAGTCGGTGATAGGCTTCACGCAACGCTGACACGAGATTAGGCCGGAGATGCGATTCTTGTGACTCCTCCATTGGAGGCGAGGTTGATGTAAGGGAGAGGCGGGTTGGGGCAATTACAACATTATTTAATCATGAGCACATAAAATATGATTTAATTTGTAATAACGAAAGATTAAAAGTGCAAGTACAGTCTAGCATAGAGTAAATTGCACCATCTATACCTAAATTATAGTCTGTGTTGCAAATCTATACTCGAATAAAATTTTGTTGCAAAAATGACTCTAAAGTATCAGTACGTTGCAAATCTATACCTGTGATTTAACACCGTTA
>JBBYHH010000001.1:811876-822783 GCA_038382905.1 Daphne laureola | reverse complement strand
CCATTCACAAGCCATTTCGAGCTCGAACAGTCGAATCACGTTAAACGAGCCGAGATTCACAAGCCACGGATGTAAGGAAGATGATGATTTTGAGATAATTGATAACTTAGTACTTATTTTTTTTATTATTTTAATTAATTAAATACTTAAGTTTTTCGAGCTCATGAACTATCGAGCCAAACTTGAACATTAGACGAGCCGAGCTCGAGCCGTTTTTTTCAAAATCGGCTCGAACAAACTCGAACTCGAGCTTACTCTCACGAACTCAAACTCGAGCTCGAACTAGTGATGTTCGGGCTTGGTTCGGTTCGGCTCGTTTACACCCCTGACTAATCTATTGTCATTTGTCATGTCATGGAATGGAAGGGCTTATTTTTCAGCATCTAGAGAAACGTAGGGGTGAGGCGCAAAATCTATAAAAGTGTAAGGTCCAAATGGGGAAATAAAAAAACTTGGCTATCGCTTCAGCAGATCGAAGAAGATAGGCTTCTCTTCTCCGCCTTCTGCTTCTCATCCCTAATTCTGTTATCTTCATTGCAGTTCTGTACGCGTCGCCGGAACGGATAACGTACGGCGGCAATTGTTGCCGGAATTTCCGATACTAACATCTTCATTTATTAGTTGGTCCTCTGTCCTGTTTCTCCCAGTATGAGCTCCTTTCCTGTTAATAGTTCATGTGGTTCCTCGTGGCTGCGATCTGGGAGCTTGACTCCGCCGTCGGAGTTTCAATCCGGTCGAGCTTTCGGTTCTTCGTGTGGAAGACGAACTCGGAAAAGCACTGGTTTTAGTTCCAGAAAATCATACGTAGCGTGTTCTACTTCTTCGTCAATTACAGGTAATGGTTTATTTTCCTTCATTTGGGATTTTCGGTTTCAGTTTTGGTGCATTACGATTGGTCAAGTATGTCTGCAGTTTCCAAATTCTTGTATCCTTATAATAGAATTCATGATTGTTATTAAGATAGCTGTTTGCTTAATATTTTACTGGGGTTAATGGCTTAGGAGGTCGTGGCATTTCATAGCTGTTTCCGAATCTTGTATACTGTACTCTTTGTGGTATAAGTTTGAAGCTGCTGTTCTTTTTTTTTTTTTAGAAATTTAGAATCAATTGCTGGTCTAGAGGAACATACATTAATGGACTGAGCTCCACTCAAAAGAAAATATAGAAGATCAAGCTAATTGTTCAGCTCACTAAAACTCTCATGCAAGCGGTTCTTATCATGTGTCTCATTTCCAGGAACACCACTATATTGCTTCAATAAATGAAGGGAAGTCAAAGTTTTCAAGCTTCTATAAGTTCCTAACAAAGTTTCATTCAGGCCTTATCCCATTTAAACCATGAACTGGTTGAAGAGTTGTCTAAATCCATTGCTAACTTCTGAACTGTCTCCTCCAAGTTACTTGTCCATGCACTCACTTTAAGTTTTAGAAAATGCCAGAATGATCCCAGAGTTTCCTCTGTCTGCAGATGTTCTCTGCTCAGTTCCACTTTCAACTTCCCATCTTCTGTTTAACATTGAAAAGTGGCCTACATCCCCTCCTGATATAACTGTCATACTTTTATCAGTGTCATTTAGGTCCCAAATTGTTTGGTCACTCTATTGTATGCGGTTTAACCTAATCCTCACCCTGTTAATTGGTCTGAATTATGTATTTTCATGAACTACGCTGCAAATCTACCCTGAATTTTCTAGGTTTGCCAATGTTTCTTTGAGATTTTAGGAATGTCTTTCACTTTCTTTTGAAAGTCCACAGGTTCCTTTTATTTATCATTCATTTTTATTATATTTAGATCCATTGTTGGTGAAGGCTGCAAAAGGACAGAGTGTTAGCCGGCCGCCAGCATGGATGATGCGCCAGGCAGGAAGGTATATGAATGTCTACAGAAAGCTTGCAGAGAAATACCCTTCCTTCAGACAGAGGTCGGAGACAACTGATCTCATTGTCAAAATTTCTTTGCAGCCTTGGGAAGCATTTCATCCTGATGGAGTTATTATTTTCTCAGACATACTTACTCCACTACCTGCATTTGGTGTTCCTTTTGATATAGAAGAAGAGAGAGGTCCTGTCATTCAGTCGCCAATCCGTTCTGAAGAGCATTTGAGAGCTTTGCATCCTATAGACTTGGATAAGCTTCAATTCGTTGGTGAATCCCTTAAGATATTGCGCCATGAGGTGATTTCTCTTTTCCGCTTAATCCTTAAGATAGTACTTGTAATTATTTTTTATTTATTTACTCAATTTGTATACAACACATTTTTATCAAGTTGCTTATTTGTGTAGGTTGGTAATCATGCTGCAGTTCTGGGTTTTGTTGGAGCACCTTGGACAATTGCGACATATATCGTTGAGGGTGCTACAACCCGAACTTACAAAAATATAAAAAGCATGTGCCATACAACACCAGATTTATTAAGGGCTCTTCTCTCACATCTAACTCAGGCAATTACTGACTATATTGTTTATCAAGTGGAATGCGGGGCTCAGTGTATACAAATTTTTGATTCATGGGGTGGACAACTTCCACCAGCTATGTGGGAGCTTTGGTCAAAGCCTTATATAACAGAGGTAATATTGATGTGTTTTTTTCTTTTGAAAAATAAACCATTCATTTACGAGCCTTCTTATTCTTTCACAAAAGCTGCTACCCATCTGGTTGAGTTTATGATTGCAGAACGTATTTTAGACCATAATCAGACCCAAAAAACAAAAAAATCTTTAGTTGAGCTTCTTACTGCTGAAAAGTAGATCTCTCTCACACACGCACGCTCGTGCACACACACACAACACACACTTGCAGATATCTTTTCATTTAAAGAGAGGATTCTTAAAGAGTTATGAACATTGTGTTTTCCAATACTAAAACTGTTCCATTATGCCTTCCCTTTCTTCCGAATTTCAGATTGTTGCAATAGTTCGGAGAAAATGCCCCGGTACCCCACTTGTTCTCTATATCAATGGAAATGGCGGTCTCCTGGAACGTATGAAAGGAACCGGAGTTGATGTAATTGGACTTGACTGGACAGTGGATATGGCAGATGCGAGACATCGGTTGGGTAGCGAAACAAGTGTACAAGGGAATGTTGACCCTGCTTATTTATTTTCGCCACTTCAGGCCCTTACTGACGAGATTCACAGGTCTGTACATTGTGAAACTACTGTCCTTTCTAGTTGTGAGTGTGATCTTAGAGTGTTATCTGGCAATACGTTCGATTTCTTTCCATTTACGATTCCTTTGACATATCCAGATATAATTTCAACCGTTTTTCAGGGTTGTTGCTTGTGCTGGGCCGAAGGGACATATACTCAATCTAGGACATGGTGTTCTTGTTGGTACACCTGAAGAAGCTGTTGCACATTTTTTCGATGTTGCACGGAATTTACAGTACGACAAATCTGGTGAAAACCATGCAATTCATGGATCTGAATTGAAAGTCTGAGTACATTCTGGTGTGAACCTCCATCTAACTTAACCTTTTAAGTTAATTTTGTATTGATGATTGAATTTTCTTCTCCTTAATGAATTATAACTGCTCAAGATTCTATTTTAGGTGTAATTTGGTAAAGATAATGGTGAAAAAAAATTATATTTTAGGAAAGTTGATAATTTTTATGAGACAATCCAATGTAACTTTTATGGGATGGATAGAGTAAAATATAAAAATGGATGTATAAGTACATTTAGCCTTTTTGCTTAGTGATGGGTTTTTTTTATTTTTTTGATACAAAAAAAAGTAGGGAATTGAGATATCAAAAATTCGAACTCGAGATTTTTATAAATGTACTTAAGAGCACAGATCTAATGAGAGTGATGGGATTTTTGTTCCTTTGTATGTTGTACTCCTCCTTTCCGTAAAATTGATACATTTTTATTTTTTGATTATACATTAAATCGGTGCTCATGATAGTGATGGGATTTTTATTTTATTATTCCTAATTTTCATTTTGATTTAAAAAATCTATTTTTATTTTATATATCTATTTTATAATTTTACCCTTTAATCAATAATATTTTTTTATCTCAACAATATTTCTTTATCTCAGTCACGTCACCGGTCAAATATTGTATAAGTTTCGTGGGAAACAAGGAGTGTTTTGTACAAATAATTGACTTGTTATTTAGATGCTAAAAACCAATCAATTAATCCAATTTAAATAAAGATATTTTTTCTTCTTTTATATATATATATATATATTATTGTTATTATATTTTATTATTATTATTATTATTATTATTATTATTATTATTATTATTATTATTATTTATTCTTCATTTTGTTCCTTGTTTTTTCTTGTCGTCTCTTTGTACGTGGCAGCTACCTCCTCAGTCCCTGGCTTTATCTTGCGTTGTAACGTGTAATCAATCCTACAGATATCCAGAGCGCTACAATGGAGGACATAACTTCTTCTTCTTCTTCTCGTCCTCATGTCCTCATCTTTCCTCTGCCCGCACAGGGCCACGTCAACTCCATGCTCAAGCTCGCCGAGCTCCTCGCCCTCTCCGGCCAACTCAACCTTACCTTCCTTAACTCCGACCACAACCACCGCCTCTTACTCCACCACACAGACATCCAATCCCGCTTCTCCAACTACTCCGGTTTCCAGTTCCGTACCTTCCCGGACGGGCTACCGGAGCCTCACACCAGATCCGGCCACCTCTTCATGGAGATTTTCGAGGCCATGGAAACCACCGGAAAGCAGAGCTTCAGAGACCTGTTGGCCGGGATTCAACCGCCGGTGGATTGTATCATCGTTGACGGGGTTTTGGGGTTTGCTTTTGATGTTGCTCATGAGTTTCAGATTCCGATGATCGCTTTCCGAACAGTCAGTGCTTGTGCTGTATGGGTTTATTACAACATACCTGAAATGATAGAAGTAGGGGACCTTCCGATTAAAGGTGATTTCTTTGGAATTATTTCCCTTCCTCTGTTCTTGCTACTTATAAAAGATTCATTTTTGGCTTCTTTTAGAAAGATCCCATCTTTCTGAAATTAGTTTTCTTGATGCTTGACTGTTAGTAAGGTGATTACTTGTGAATATTTCACTTCCTAATTCTTGCTACTTAAAAGATTATTTTTTGGGGGTACTACAAAGAGCCATCGTTTTTAAATTGGGTTTCTTGATAATTAGGAGATGGGGACATGGACCAACTTATAACCAGTGTTCGGAGCATGGAAGGCTTTCTCCGGCGTCGGGATCTTCCTAGTTTCTGTCAAGTCGCCGACATCTCCGATCAAAACCTCCAACTTGTTTCTGTCCTGACTCGTCGGTGCTCGGAAGCTCGCGGTCTCATATTGAACACGTTTGAAGACCTCGAAGGTCCAACCCTCGCCCAAATCCGCACCAGATCCCCCAAAATCTACACCATCGGACCGCTCCATGCCCACCTCACGACGCACCTCTCCGCCGCAAGCGCCGCCGCCAACAGCCTCTTCGAAGTGGACAGAAATTGCCTCGATTGGCTGGACAACCAGCCGACGGAATCCGTTATCTACGTGAGTTTTGGAAGTATTGCGACGTTGTCAAGGCACCAACTTTTAGAGTTTTGGGCCGGACTTGTGAACACCAAGACAAGATTCTTGTGGGTGATTAGGCCCGATTTACTGGGCCAAGGTGGGGAGGAGGAGCTCCAAAAATGGGTTCCACCTGAGATTCTAGAAGGCACCAAAGAGAGAGGGTGCATGGTGGGCTGGGCTCCCCAAGAGGAAGTCTTGGCACATCAGTCTGTTGGCGGGTTTCTAACTCACAGTGGATGGAACTCAACATTAGAGAGTATAGTTGAGGGAGTGCCCATGATTTGTTGGTCATTTTTTGCTGACCAACAAGTGAATAGTAGGTTTGTGGCCCAAGTATGGAAATTGGGCCTTGATATGAAAGATTCATGTGATAGGAGGATTGTGGAGAGGATGGTGAATGATTTGATGGTGGAGAGGAGAGGAGAGTTCATAGAATCAACAACTAGAATGGCCAGGCTGGCCAAAGAGAGTGTTAGTGTTGGTGGCTCTTCTTATTGCAACCTAGAGCAACTTATTAAGGATATTAGGTTGTTGAGTACATGAAATTCCTTTCTTATACTCATATGAAGAAATAGGATACACTAAAACAAACATGCCCTTTGTATGTCAATTTGTTGGGTGCAATGATCCATGGAGGCATTCCTAAAGTTGATGGTTAAAAGTGAGTAATAAAAAGAAACACTAAATTTTTTAATATGTTACGAATTGATCATTAAACTTTTTATCCGAATAAATAAACCAGCAAAAATTTGAAAGTTCCATGTTTTCTTTTGTTAACTTTTACCAAGATGGGGAAAATGTATCATTTTGTCATTAACGTTTGTATAAATGTATCATTTTATCATTTTTTTAGTTTACGAATTTTGTTTTGCCACTGTTTTATATATTCTTGTTGCATTTTACTAGTTTTTTTATTTATTGATCGTTTTATTATTTGACTGAGTGACGGTAAGAATCTGATGAAATATTCCATGAGGAGACGTTGATTAGGTGAATTTTTTATCACATATGGAGTCCACCGAAGGTTATGACCACCATCTACCAGTCCACGTATTTCATCCTCTACTTCTGCTCTGCTCCACAACGCCGTCGGCTCGAAACCGTCAGCCACCTCCGTTCCGACCTCCTCCTCCCCTATTTTGAAGCCCTATGGTTGGTGGAAACTTGAATCTCGATCAACACGATCCAATTCACCTAGTTATCAACACACTCTGAAAACCCCTAAAACTTGAAACCCTCGCTCTTAACCAACTTCCCCAGACTAGGTAACAACTTCCTCAATTGCTTCTCATCTAGCGACGACGTCGCCTCTATAGCTGCAGCTAAACACATCGCTGCCTTGAATCCTCGTTGCAGATCTGGGTTGTCGGGACGACGAAGATGGTGGATAGCGGAGCCGACAGTTTCAGAGAGAAGTTTGTGTTTGGACTTTGACCGGAGAAGATGGTGGACCCAGATTTCATAGCAATAGCAACATAGCATATGCAAATGGAGCATCCAGTGACCAAAATAAGAGAAAAAACGTGAGCATTCATTTTTAGGCTTAACTATCTATTGCTCCCTAAACTATATTTATTTGATCATTTTGGTTCCTAAACTATAAATCGATGTCACTCAGCCCTTCAATTATACCGCATTAAACACTTTGCATCTCTGACCATATTGTTGTCACTTGACCTTGGATATATATATGGTAAATGTACTCATAATTCCTTAATTTTAAATTATTTTAGTATCATAATCCCGTTTTTGTATTATTGAGATCCCATTTTAAATGATTTTCTTCATTATTATACTATGATTTATGTTGATAAATGTTTAGATATATAAAATTTAATAATTTAGATGTTTATCATAATTTGAAATGTAGTTTTTTAAAAAATATCTTTTTCACTATTTTCCTAATAAAATTTTAAGTTAAATATTAAAATATGAAACATCAAAGTCAAACACAATAATTTGGTGGGATGAAGAGATACATTAATTCAATTTAAAAAAAAAAAGTATCCTTCACATGTTTGCAGCCACTGTCTCAGTTCCTGGTCTCCTCTCGCCTCCACCGGTGTCACGCCGTCACAACCAAGCTTGGTGGCGCTTCTCGCTCGCAACGGCTCCCTTGTGCGCAAATGATCATCGTCGTGCGTTCTTGCTCGCCCTCTCGCGGGCTGGGCTCTGTTTTTCCGATCTGCTACTACTTTTCGGCCCTGCCAGACATGGCTCGTCGGCCCACCTCTTCGACAGGGTGCCTTGACCGGCGTTGGGGGTGTTGTAGGCCCAGACGATGCTTCTGGATCCCGCCTGTGCTCGCCAATGGCTGGGTTGCGCTACTCTTATCGGGGGGTTTCTCTTCACCATCGTTTAATTCCCGGCAAGGGCTCCTCTGTGCCACGGGGAAGGTTTTGGAAGGCAATAAATTGGTGTTTTGCTGGCGGACAGGGGTCGGGCGACTCCGAGCAAAATGGCGATGATTGAGTCCTCTTCTCTTTGACTGGACGGTTGAGTGGGTCAGCCGTCGAGTCAATTTTTATTACTATCTGCCCTGTTTTTTCCTTATTCCACATTTTTTGTCTCCATTTTGCTGCTTTCTTTTCTCTTTAGTGTGGATAGTGGAACTGAAGTGGTTGGGAAGATTTGGTGGATGGAGACGCTTTGCTCCTTCGCACAATCATAGTGTGTCAATATCGTTGTGCCCAGCTGGAGCCCGTTTGGATGTTGAGCTTATGCCTGAGGATCTATACCATATCATCATGACATTGACGTGCTTTATAGCCTTTCAATTGACATTCCAGGAGTCTCCGTGTTTGTGCTCCTAGTCTCCCTTTTACTACTTTTCTACTTGCCTAGACACTTGTGTTCTAATTTGGTTTCAAGCTCACATCGCGGGTCGGTTTGTGACCTTCCAATTGTATTTTACTTTCGTTTCTCATGATTGGTGGAATTACGTTTCGTAATAAAATCAGTCTTATTTGTTAAAAAAAACAAAGTATCCTAGCTGCGATAGTAGTACACTATCATTTTAAAAGTTGCACAAATAACAAATTTGGATTATACTCGTACACTATGTTTGGTTGCACGAATGATGAGGAATGAGATGATTTTCATCCCATTCTTTACGAGTATCCTTTTGTCACCACCACCCATGTTCCCAGCGTGACGGAAGCGTTTGCGGAAGCGAATGTCGGTGGAACCGGGCGGCGGTCGGTGATGCGGATTCTCTTAAAAAGCGTTTGCGGTCCAAAAACTCGTCCCTAAAAAAAAATTCATTCATTTTAATGTTTCTAATGCGTTTACAGTTTTTAAGGCGTCTTACTAGCCTTAATCCTGCACCCGAGACACGTTAGTGGTTAAACAGATAATCGCACGCGTAGATATAAATACAGATATGAATACAGTAGAAGGAGCCCCGCCCACTTCGTTGGGCTAGAACTCCCCGAGATTAAGTATTATACACACCGGAGTATCAAAAGGACAGAAAAACATAAATGTTGTCTATATGCAGTCTACGCCTACAGAGCCAGAGTCCAAAAGAAGGAAATGTACCTTGTAGCCTGAGTGATAGACACAACAAGCTACAATACTACTGCTGTTGTTAAACATAAATAGGAGTTAAATGTCAGACCTATAAGATAATTAAACAGACAGATCTCAGAATGAGTCTGACGAGACTACCTCCAGAAATAATCAGAAATCACTAATAAAAGCGATTGAGTACCTCAAAACACCAAAATCATAATACGACCAATGCACGAATCTACTCCGCAGGCCGTTTCCCTGGGTCTCCTAAAATATTTAATAATGTGGAGGTCAGTCCTCGAAAGAACTCAGTAAGGGGGTAGGTATAGATAACGGATAAAATTTAAAAAATATTTTGCCTGCAAAAAATGGTCAGTATGCAGTGGACTAACAGATAAACAATCCTAGATATATCAGGAATATGATATGCAGATGACGTGATATGTAATAATGAGAAGTCCTGTCGGACATGTTTGGTACAATCCCATACAGAAGGTCCCCGACCTCAGATAATCCCAGAATGACGACATCCTACGATGGCTTATTAGACTCACACCGATCAAAGGGGTCAAAATTCGCGTGGTACTAGCGAGGGGTGTACGACCTCTATAACTGTCATAGTCACAAAGTGACAAGTAACCAAAAAAAAAACCCAGAGAAGTTGATCCGTTCTCGTTCACCGATAGTTATAAGCCGATATGATAAAAATCCTGCATACCGTTACCCTACCATGTGATTAGCCCCGGGAGTCACTGGACCCACCCTCGACCCGAGTACTAGCCTTGCATATTAAGAAAGTTAAACCCCTTACCTTGAAATATCAGATTATCTACTGAAGCCACCGAAAATACTAACCAGGAGAAAATCCCATAAATATCGAATCTAAGCTGACATTCACAGAAATACAAGAATTCTAGTCAATCAACTAAAATTCTTATCTTACGGTGATTTACCAATAATTAACACTTAGCCCCTGAACCGTTTTCCAAAAGTTCATTTTGGCCAAAAACATAAAAAATGACCTTTTCACTTAAAATGTTTACCAATTCCATTTCTTACTTTAAAAGAGGCTAAGTTAACTTTATTTAACGAAATTACACAATAAGCCTTCAAACGTTTTCAGAAACTTACAAAATGGCCTAAAACTTCACAAAATGCTAAAAATGCTTAAATTCCATACATAACTCCAAAAAGGCCCATATTTATTTTTCTTGAGCTCAACTTTCGGCCCAAGCCTAGAATTACTCCACACTCTCAGATCTGAACACTTTTGGGCCAAACGTTTTACCAAATTCACTTGTGTGATTTATACACCATTTTTTTTCAAAAAATCACAACTTATTCCAAATAATTCCAAATTAAATTCAGCCAGCCTTCCAAATTTATACTAAACATATTTTACATCTTGTAACTTCATAAAAGAGCTGAAAATTTGGTTTAACCAACCATTTATAACCTTTTTCACCATTGTTTCCATTTCTAACCCTAATTAGGGTTTTAATCACAACCATAACCAAAATTCATCAACGTTTCTCAAACTTTTAACCGTACGTCCAGGAGGTCCTGAACATCAACATACTAATTTTTCAGAATTTTTATCAATAAAAATTCACATAAAATCATAACTTTAAGTTTCGGCCTTAATCGAAAATTCATGATCCTCAAGGATTTTCTACATGTTCCAAGTATCAAACTTTCTCCAAATATACCCAAGAACATGATTAAAGCATAATAATAATTTTTCAACATGCTTTGAATTTTTACATAATTCCAAAAATCCATAAAACTTCAACCCTTCATGAAATCATGTAGTAAAATTTTATACTACTTCTCAACAACCAAGATAAACTTACCTCAAGCTATTTTCCAAGAGTTGGTT
>JBBYHH010000001.1:797945-811776 GCA_038382905.1 Daphne laureola | reverse complement strand
ATTATAATACATTATGAAATCACTACATTATAATATAATTTGCAATCACTTATCACATTATAAATATATATTAGATTCTCATGTCAATCTCAAATTAAAAATCAATTTAATAAAGAGTGGGTATTAAGACTAGCACCTTAATATAGAAATTAAAGTTCTTTGTCTCTCTGAAAAACTTGTCTATGACTTTGTTTCTAATAATCCAATTTAAAAATATAAAATTTTAATTTAAAAATAATCTTTAAACTATAAACATAAATTAACTCATTAACCCAAATTCTCAAATCATAATCTTAACTCTTCAAATTTGATTATCAAAATACTAGATACAAATAATATATATTTTAAAATATTGTAAAGTGCAAATAATATACATTTTTTAAAATATTAGTAGTGGGTTTTTTTTTTTTAAAACAAATAGGCTATATTTTCTAAATACTAGATACAATATATGTTTAAGGTAAAAATTTTTTTACAAAGGGCAACCCTACCTGTAGATCCGCCTCGGATAGGGAGAGAGAAAAAATACCGAAAATGGCGGATTCTCTCTCTTCCCCTCTCTCTATATATCTCCACTCCCCTCCTCAGAACCGACTCACTTCACTTCTGCATTCCAGCTTTGACTGGTCTCTGATCCGAAGATTTTGCCTTTTCGTCGCCAATATTCAGGTTCGCAACTGTCCAATCTCTGCCTCTGAATCTAATTGTTCTTACAATCTTTACCCCTATGAAACTTGCTCCTCCAATTTCTCGATTCCCTTGCCTTTTTCTTTCAGCGTTTCGATCGGATTCCTGTATTGCACTGTTTTTCAGTTCCTGTTGTAATCTGTTGGTTGTGATCCGCAGAGGGAGGGAGCTGAAGGTAGCGTTGCGAGTGATCAGCAATAATGGCGGCCAGGAACTTAGAGAAGCTGGCATCGATAGATGCGCAGCTTCGCCTTCTGGTTCCAGCGAAAGTGAGCGAGGATGACAAATTGGTGGAGTACGATGCGCTTCTTTTGGATCGCTTCCTCGACATTCTTCAGGACTTACATGGCGAGGATCTCAAAGAAACGGTTCGTGCGTTGTTTATTTCTGTCAGATCGTTCGTACAGACCTGTTTTTGACTTTGAATCCTTTCATTAGTTTAATCTCATTGATTTTTCCTGTTGTTTTTTGGAAGCTTTGTAAATTTTAGGCTCTAAGCGATACTCAATTCACAATAGAAAAAGGCAGATCATGATAATGTGGCAAGTTAGATCATCCAGGAATTAGATTGGATCTGATGATAGTTTTTATGTTAGTGAGCAGAGTTCTGATTTAGCAGATGCTTACGGAAAAACTGGTAATTGGAATCTGTAGGATGAGTTGGGTACTTTTATCCACTCTGTGTGTTTTATTGGTTAGGTCCAAGAATGCTATGAGCTCTCTGCTGAGTATGAAGGGAAGCAAAATCCACATAAGCTGGAGGAACTAGGAAATGTTTTGACGAGTTTGGATGCTGGTGATTCCATCGTTATTGCCAAAGCTTTCTCTCACATGCTTAACTTGGCTAACTTAGCTGAGGAAGTGCAGATTGCTTACCGCCGAAGGATCAAGAAACTGAAGAAGGGTGATTTTGTTGATGAGAACTCTGCAACTACTGAATCTGACATCGAAGAAACTCTTAAGAGACTAGTGGTGGACCTTAAGAAGTCCCCTCAAGAAGTTTTTGATGCCCTCAAGAATCAGACTGTGGATCTGGTTTTTACAGCTCATCCTACTCAGTCGGTGCGCAGATCATTACTGCAGAAGCATGGAAGGTTTAGTCTTCTGTTGCCTAACTTTCATACTTAAGTCAACATCAATCAAGTAGCTGTTGTCAAATCTTGGGGTAGTGATGATTTGACTTATATTTCATTTGATCCTTGTTCTCCAGGATAAGGAATTGCCTGGCCCAGCTATATGCTAAAGATATTACTCCTGATGATAAGCAGGAGTTAGATGAGGCTCTGCAGCGTGAGGTAAATGTCATTTACAGTGTCTTTTTTGTTGTAGATAGGTGGATCATTTTATAGGTGTCAAAGCTCGTTGGTCTGATAAGTTGACTTCACACCGGATGGATTTATATCATATTGAATGAAAGAAAGGTTTTAGTTTTCTTGAAAAAAAAAAAAAAACAAAGGTTTTCATAAAATCATATTTCTATTAATTTCACATTTTATAAAAAAAAACACAAAGGTTTTCATAAGCTGCAGGAGGAATGCTAATTTCACATTTTATAATATCATATTTTCATGCTTGGTTATACTTCCTCTGTGCCAAATTTCATTTTTTTTTTATAAAAACCTCTGAGCCAAATTAATTGTTAACTTTGAGGTTTTCATACTTGTGTTTTATTCAAGTTATTACCAATCGATTTTCTCAGGAAATGAATTCTAAAAAATTATACTCTATTAAGCAACTACAAACATTCATCTATCATTTACACAAGGTATTTGTCTTTGTATGTATGTTGAAGAAAAGGTCATAAATTAAATTCTGAACTGAACCTAACAATTATTTTAGGATGGAGCAGTTAAAATTTTCACATTATTTTTCCTACACTTATATGTACATGCATCAAATATACAATTATCTACTTCTGCTTCTGTATCTTGCTCCAATTTTATTGAATAGGCTTAAAAAATAGACTGTAATGCTGTTAATTAATCCAGCATTTTGGGGCTCGTTGTAATGTTAGTTAACATGGTCAATTAGAAGGGACAGCTTCATGCTTTTGGTACTCTCCTATTGGTTGGCAATGGTCTTGAGTTGCATATTTTAATGCTTTCAAATCCTATGTTGCCCTTTTTTCCTCCATTTGCATTAGCAATCACTGAACAGGATTTCACTATTGGTTGCCTAATTTTCTTTTATAGATTCAAGCTGCATTTCGTACAGATGAAATCAGAAGGACTCCTCCTACACCACAAGATGAAATGAGGGCTGGAATGAGTTACTTTCATGAAACAGTTTGGAAAGGTGTTCCTAAATTCTTGCGTCGTGTTGATACGGCATTGAAGAACATTGGAATCAATGAGAGGGTTCCATACAATGCCCCACTCATTCAGTTTTCTTCTTGGATGGGAGGTGATCGAGATGGTATGCTCTTTTGCCTTAATGATTAAGGCAGCAGCCTCCCTTTTGCTCCCTCCATCTAGCTGATGGAAAAACTAGCTCACAAGCACACTTGAACAATGGAACCCTGGAACTCAAGTAATTTTTTCTTTTACATTTTCTTGTATCTAATGTAGGTAATCCAAGGGTAACTCCAGAGGTCACAAGGGATGTTTGCTTGTTGGCTAGAATGATGGCTGCAAACTTGTACTACTCACAAATAGAGGATCTGATGTTTGAGGTACTTGATACCCTTTCATATGTTTTTGTGCTATATATATAGACCCTCTAAATGTTTCCTCTTTACAAAATGATGGGCTAAACTTTGTCAGTGTTTCATGGCAGTTGTCCATGTGGAGATGCAGTGATGAACTTCGCGTCCGCGCTGACGAACTTCACAGATCCTCTAGGAAAGATGCGAAACACTACATAGGTATAGTCTGGAATATGGAGTCTTTTGCTTAACCGTAACTATAGTTGTATGATTGTCCTGATTTGCAGTTTGGGTTCACAGAAGCTGATCATTTTTACTTTGTTAGAGGAATGCATATGTAGAAGTTTTATCTCTAAAAAATCAAAATGAAAGTGGTTTCGAAGATAGAAATACAATGTGTTACTTTACCAAAGACTTGGTAATTGAAATTTATGTTTTGTCTGATTGGCCTAAAATTCTGTGTAGAATTTTGGAAACAAGTTCCTCCAAGTGAACCATATCGTGTTATTCTTGGTGAGGTGAGGGATAAGCTGTATCAAACACGTGAAAGGTCCAGACAGTTATTATCACAGGGTATGTCTGAAGTTCCAGAGGAGGGAACTTTCACGAACGTTGATGAGGTAATTTATCTTTCAGCGTATGTAAGATGGTTGATAATTACACTTGGGCATTCTCTGTCTCCATATCATAAGATGATCAGTGTGTAGCAATGCCTTTAATTCACTGTTGGCTAGCTGTAGTCTTCTGTTATTTCCTCAAACATTTGTGCTATGCTCTTAAGATTTTGAATAGAATTTGAGGTGGTGTTTGCGTTGCTTTTATCTTTAATTGTATGACATGAATTGAATGCAAAAATAGTTGTTGAAGAACATATTTCTATTAAGAGGAGAGCGTGGCAAAACTCAGTACCTATAAATGTCGCATCAAGTCTTTCTCTTAAGAGGGGGGCTTATTTGCATCCTATCGTTCCCCTAAGATGTTGGAGACAGTAGCATACTCTTCTTTCTTTACTTCCAAGCTATAGGAAATTACTTGTTTTCAACTGCTTTTTTATTCACTGTTCACACCCTTCACTTCATTTATTTGTTTTTTTATTTATTTTGGGTTTAGTTCTTGGAACCTCTGGAACTCTGCTATAGGTCCCTCTGTTCCTGTGGTGACCGGACAATTGCTGATGGAAGCCTTCTCGATTTTTTGAGACAAGTCTCTACTTTTGGACTCTCACTTGTCAGACTTGACATAAGGCAAGAGTCAGATCGTCATACTGATGTCATGGATGCCATAACTAAGCACTTGGAAATTGGTTCTTACCGAGAATGGTCTGAAGAACAGCGTCAAGAATGGCTGCTATCTGAACTTAGTGGAAAACGCCCACTGTTCGGCCCGGATCTATCAAAAACAGAAGAAATTGCAGATGTTTTAGACACTTTTCATGTTATAGCAGAGCTTCCATCTGACAGTTTTGGAGCATACATCATCTCAATGGCAACTGCACCTTCTGATGTGCTTGCTGTGGAACTCCTGCAACGTGAATGCCGTGTAAAACAACCTCTGAGAGTGGTTCCACTGTTTGAAAAGCTTGCTGACCTGGAAGCTGCTCCTGCTGCCTTGGCCAGGCTTTTCTCAGTTGATTGGTACAAAAACCGTATAAATGGTAAACAAGAGGTCATGATTGGATATTCAGACTCTGGTAAAGATGCCGGTCGGTTCTCTGCTGCCTGGCAGTTATATAAGGCCCAAGAGGAACTTATTAACGTCGCTAAGAAGTATGGTATCAAGTTAACCATGTTCCATGGCCGTGGTGGGACTGTTGGAAGAGGAGGTGGTCCCACCCATCTTGCTATTTTGTCTCAGCCACCTGACACAATTCATGGTTCTCTTCGAGTTACAGTACAAGGTGAAGTTATCGAACAATCATTTGGAGAGGAACACTTGTGCTTTAGAACACTTCAGCGTTTTACTGCTGCCACACTTGAGCATGGTATGCGTCCACCAGTTTCACCAAAACCAGAATGGCGTGCTCTGATGGACGAAATGGCAGTTGTTGCAACAGAGGAATATCGTTCCATCGTCTTTAGGGAACAGCGTTTTGTTGAATATTTCCGTTGTGTAAGTTCAATCCACAGTCTTTCTGTTGATTAAATTTGAATTATGGAAAACTCTATTGTTATTATTATTATTATTATTTTATATTCTCCTGTAGGCTACACCCGAGTTGGAGTATGGCCGGATGAACATTGGCAGTCGTCCATCAAAGAGAAAGCCAAGTGGGGGTATCGAATCTCTTCGAGCAATTCCATGGATCTTTGCCTGGACTCAGACAAGATTCCATCTTCCAGTTTGGCTTGGGTTTGGAGAAGCTTTTAGACATATGATTAAGAAAGACCCTAGAAATATTCAAATGCTGCAGGCCATGTACAATGAATGGCCTTTCTTCAGGGTCACCATTGATTTAGTTGAAATGGTGTTTGCCAAAGGAGACCCCGGGATTGCTGCCTTGTATGACAAGCTTCTTGTTTCTGAGGATCTGTGGGCTTTTGGACAAAGACTGAGGACCAACTATGAAGAAACAAAGAGCTTTCTCTTGCAGGTACACTGACTGGGCCCCCTCTTCTCGAAAAACCAACTCTAATGAAACAATCAACTGATGAGTGTTTGTTTTTATTTATTCAGATTGCTGGGCACAAGGACCTTCTTGAAGGAGATCCCTACTTGAAACAAAGGCTTCGGTTGCGTGACTCGTACATCACAACCCTCAATGTGCTGCAGGCATACACGCTGAAACGAATCCGTGACCCGAGCTACAACGTGACCCTGAGGCCGCACATTTCAAAGGAGATCATGGAATCGAACAAGGCAGCGAACGAGCTCGTAAAACTAAACCCGACTAGCGAGTATGCCCCGGGTTTGGAGGACACCCTCATCTTGACCATGAAGGGTATTGCCGCTGGGATGCAGAACACAGGCTGAGCGCCACAGTCCGATGCTTCGTTTGCTTTTATATATATATATATATATATTTATCTTTCCCTTTTGCGTAATGAGAGAATGGAACCACACACCCATAATCAGTTGCTCATGTGAAGTATGGATTAGGTCAAGTGTTTGTGTGACCTGCAAGTTGTAAACTTTATGCTGCTGCTGCTGCATTGGCTGGGATGTGGTCAGTTACAACTCTGTTTAAGTTTAGTATAATTAGGACATGAAAGCTGAGCTTCATGAACTTGGCCTAGCCTTAAGTCTTAAATACCATGTTTGAATAATACCTGATGGAAGTAGATGTTCTTTCTTTTTAGTGGTATATTGTCTTGCTTCCCCTTGAAAAATCCAGGCATTTCCTTTTCACACCCTCACAAACACCCACTTGAATTTTGATGTGCATAGGATGAATGTGATAACTTCTAAACACGTTCATAACTGTCGCTAGCATTTTATCGAATTCTAGAGAAGGCAAGATTTTATCTTCTCTGCAGCCTATAGGTTGTGTTTAGGAAGTAATTTTATGAAAATTTGGAGGGTTTTGCTTGAGAAAACAGTTATTTTAAAATTCTCTGATATAAAGTTCGTATTTTTGCCTCAAACCAACACAACCATAAGTTGCATTTATGAGAATTATAAAGTAGTGGTGTAAACCCGCTATATGGGTGTTTGTTTGGTCGGTTTGGGCATAGTTATCTTAATAGAGCAAAATTGATCGGTTTATGGACACTAGAATTAGAAATCACACTGTTTGAATAAGAACTAATAACCGAACCAAATCTTTTGAGTAATATTTCGGTTGAGTCGGTTTTAATTTTGGTTTGTTCACCTAAAATACAATGAAAAAAATAATAATACTAAGCCTTAGAACAGTAATGTCGTTGAAGAGCAAAAGTTTTGGTTAAGATTCCAAATTGTGATGAAAAGCATAACAAGAAGAGGACTATGAAACATATCCTTACCTCTAAGATGAAGGGAAATGAAGAAGAAAGAGTTGGGCTCGAAAACAAGTTAGGTTAGTCGTAATTGTTTCTTGTTCAAAGTTTTGAATCGGCATAGAGTTGGCCCCAAAGAACGAGGAAGCAAGGTTTTAGAGTGTGTGATTTAAAATTTCAATATATACGTAGAGACTATGATTAATTACATATATGTAGTTATTCATAAACTTTATTAATAGTTACATTTTGGTCGTTTCGGTTTCTTCGGTTCCAATTATAATATTCATAACCAAACCGCTTAATATTTTTGATTTTTAACTAATCCGATCCAAAATATCGATTAACCAATCCACACCATCCAATTCAATTTGGTTATTTGGTTTTTTCGGTTTTATCTAAATAATGAACACCTCTAAAACGAACCCATCTGAGCCCAAGGTTGTTGAGTTTGTTGAGCTTGACAAATAAAGTCTCAAGCTCAGCTCATGAAACATTTGAGCTTCACTCGAAAGTTCGGTAGACTTGAATTTTTATAATACTCCATTGGCACATCATAAATTAATCAATTTATTTTTGTTATTTTACACTATTTAATCTATGATTCGTTTATTATGATTTTTTAGAAATTTAACGTTAAATAATTCATAGAGCAATAAGAGAGTTGAAGGGCAATTTCGTAACTTCATTTCTAAAAATTTACTAAATAGAAAAATGTTACAAAAATTAATAGACGTTTCAATGAGAAAAGTGTTGTAAAAATTAAGAGACTGTAGGTATGAGGTAGAAAGGGAAAAGGAGATAGACAGAGAGGAGGGCAGAAAGAGAGGGAGAGGCAGAGCAATATTTTCTCCTTGTTTCATTCCATCACATGCAGTAGCTAAATAGAACGTAAAATCGTAACAAACTTGGCCAGCTGGCCCTTACAAAATTCCCTAGGTAACAATCCTGCAAAACGGTTATGAGAAAGATCCCTCCTTCTAGAAGATATCTAGATGAAATCCTGATATTTGTTGGGTGGACGTTTAGCCCGATTGCTCTTCTTAGTTGCCTGGGTCTTGTTGTGAGTTCCTCAAGTTGTGGGCGGCAACATTACTCCCCTCTCCAAGATTGACCTTGTCCCTACGGTCAAAGCTAGGGTAATCCTCCTTGATGTCATCCATAAATTCCCATGTAGCATCAGAGTTGGGCTGTGACTGCCACTGTATGTGTACTTGTGGATCCTCCTTACCCAAGTGAAGAATGTTTCGATAACCCAAAATTTCTCAGGCTGCAGCAAGGGGTGATTACCTTGAGTTCTGGAGGTTAGCGGTGCCGGGTGGAGTGAAGGATCAGAGTGACCCTTCTTCATGTAGGATACATGGAGGACATTATGTATCCTAGCCCCAGGTGGCAGTTCCAGTTTGTAAGCTACTGTCCCAATCTTTTGCAGAATTTGATATGGCCCGTAAAACCTCTTGGCCAACTTGTGATTGTTGCGCTGAGCCACTGAAGTTTGTCGATACGGCTATAATTTGACAAATACCCAATCTCCTTCCTTGAATTGCTTCTCAGTGCAGTGATGGTCGGCCTGATTCTTCATTCTCAATTGAGCTCTCCGTAAATTCACTCGTAGTTGATTGAGAAGCTGCATGCGATGTTCCAGCAGCTCTTCCAAGGAGGCAATAGAGGTAGACCTATGTAAATAGTCGGCCAAGGACAGCGGGGATGCCAATCGCTGAATGTTTGGCCGTATTGTAACTCCACTCGGCCATGGGAAGGAACCGAGTCCAGGCTTTCGGGTGGTCTTCTGTGAAACACCGTAAGTAATCTTCGAGGCAACAGTTCACCACCTCTGTTTGGCCGTCGGACTGAGGGTGGTAAGCACTACTCATTGATAGATGTGTCCCCTGAAGCTTGAACATCTCCTGCCAGAACTGACTCATAAAAACGAGATCTCGGACAGTCCGAGACTATATCCATTGACATACCATGGAGGCGAGCGATGTCTCGAGTGAAGGCCTCCGCCATTGTAGGTGTTGTAATATGAGTCCCAAGAGCGGTGAAGTGTGCATATTTCGACAGCCGATAGACCACTACTAGAATAATAGTTCGTCCTTGGGATGGAGGTAAGTGTGTGATAAAATCCATCGATATACTCTCCCAAATATATCCAGGAATCTTGAGAGGTTGCAGCTGGCCTTGGGGAGCCCTGTTGAAAGGTTTCACTTGCTGACAGATAGAGGAACTGTTAAAAATCCCAAATTGGTCCGCTTAATCCCACCGTGTCCCCCGGCTTGAGTAGTGTGATATTCTTCGATCAGCAAGTGTTAAAGGGCAGAATCGGGTGGGATGAGGATACGATTGCGAAATAGTATAAGACCTTCTCGGACTCTATACTCTGGGTATTTTTCTGGCGATTGTTGGATGTCACTTCGCAGCTGAGCAGAGGCTTCATGATGCTGAATAAACCCCCTCAATGCTTCGAGAAGCGCCACTACCAGTCAAGAAGTTCCTATTGTTGCCTTGCAGGCCATCTCTGGGAGGCGGGAGAGAGCATCGGCAAGAGCATTCTCCTTCCCAGGCCTGTAGGTGATCACAAAGTCATAACCCTAGAGCTTGGACACCCAGAGCTGCTGTTCTGGCGTCTGAACTGTCTGATTCAATAGAGTTCCTAAGCTCTTGTGATCCGATTGTATTTCAAAGCATGCCCCCAAGAGATATTGTCGCCATTTTCGTACTGCCTCGAGAATAGCCCACATCTCGCGGTTATAGGCCGAAGCTACCTGCATCTGGGGCCTTATTGCTTGCTGAAATATGCAATTGGGTGTCCTCCATGCAGTAAGACCGCCCCTACCCCAGTGCCTGAAGCGTCTGTCTGTAAAAAAAATGTCTGGGAGAAATCTGAAAGCTTCAATACTGGGATATGTGTTAACGCTTTCTTCAAGTTTGAGAATGCTTGGTCAGCGTCTACCCCCCAGTTGAAGGCGTCCTTTCAGAGCAATTGAGTGAGTGGAGCTGCAATAGATGCAAACCCAGCTACAAATCGACGGTAGTACCTTGCCAGTCTGAGAAAAGCCCTTAATTGTTTCACAGTTCGTGGGGTTGGCCAGTCCTGAATTGCCACAATTTTGTCATGTTCGACCGACACACTTCCTGCAGAAATCACATGCCCGAGGTAGGAGATGGATTCTTTGCCAAATTCGCATTTACTCATCTTGGCATGAAGCTGATGAGATCTTAATACTTCCAAGGCTTGCTGCAAATGAGGTAAGTGCTCTTCTGCTGAAGCACTATACACTAGAATATCATCAAACAAAACCAGGACTGTCTTGCACAAATAATCCCGAAATACTGAATTCATAAGACTTCGGAAGGAGGAAGGAGCATTAGTTAAGCCGGACGACATTACCAGGAATTGGGTCGTGCACTCGTAGTTGGTGGGACCCTGCACGTAGATCAAGCTTGCGGAAGACTGTTGTACAACACAGTTCATTGAAAAGCTCATAGATTGTTGGGATTGGGTAGCGGTCGCGGATGGTGACGGCGTTGAGAGCTCGATAATCAACGCAGAACCGCCATGACCCATCCTTCTTTCGAACCAGTAGGATAGGAGAGGAGAAGGGGCTCCTGGACGGGCGAATGATGCCCTCCGCAAGCATCTCCTGAACGATGCGTTCAATCTCAGCTTTGTGAAAGTGGGGGTAGCGATAAGGTCTGACATTGACCGGCTTGGCGTCGAGCAGTAACGGGATCTGGTGGTCGCTTTCGCGAGGTGGCGAGAGGACCTTAGGTGGTTGAAACACATCGGAATAGCATTCCAGTAGGTCGAAAATAGCCAGCTGGAAAGAAGAGTCAGGGCCGCCATTACTGTCTGGTGAAACGGTCTCATGAGAGTCGCTGATGAGCTTCACTTGGTAGAGGTGACTGATGTTGCCTTGATGGACCTCCTTCGACAATTAGGCCATTGACAGTTGGGCTGGGACATATACAACTTTTCATAATCAAACACAGTTGGGCCCAACTTCCTTAGCCATTGGACCCCCAACACCAAGTCCGATCCATGAAACGGGATCAGGTGAAAGTCTACTAAGAATTCTTTTTGGGCCATAACGAGGGGTACCTGGTGGCAGAGGCCTACGCACGGGATGACTTGCCCATTTCCCAGTGTAACCGTCAGGTGGTGGGCTGGTGAAACAGTGAGGCAAAATTTTTTGGCGATTCTGGGCTGAAGGAAATTGTAAGTGGACCCGCCATCGACAAATGCAACAAGGCCCTGACCCTGAATGGTGCCATTGATGCGGAGCGTGGCCGGATCATTTCGCCCCTCTATGGCGTACAGAGAAATCGCCACCGTGTCGGATGTGTTGTCCGTCGAGTTGGTGAGCAATGGGGCCTGAGCGGTCGGGTACTGGTCCGCAAAGTATGGCATAGTGGTATCCTCCTCGATGAGCATACAATGGAACCGGGGTGGGGAGCACTGGTGACCGCGAACAAATTGCTCATCGCAATTAAAACATAGCCCCTTTTCGCGGCGAGCGACCATCTCCGCCGGAGAAAGAGGACGGATCGGAAGGCGAGCCTGGCCCCCTGGAGTTTGTCCCGCTAGAACATAGTTGGGGATAGGGGGTCGCGGCGGCGGCGGCGGCGGCCGTGGTTGGTGTTGCCTCGGTGGCTCCAGCTTTGCTTCCATGATTCGGGCCTGTCCCATGGCCTGGGAAAGCGTCTTTGGATTGAGGAGCATCATGTCTCGCTGGATGTCATCGCGAAGGCCAGAGAGGAAACAATTGAGGAGATTCGAGTTGGCCAGCCCTAGAGTGCGGGTTGACAATGTTTCGAACTCGGTGATATAAGCGATAAGGCCGAGTATTACTGGGTTCGATCTCAGATCGTAAACTTATCAAGCTCCGTTTCAGCTCAAACTCGGTACATATCGAATCGATAAGTCCAACTCGAGCTTAACTTAAAGGCCCTACCATTTACACCCTAGTAAGCAAGAATGACACCGTAATGTTTTTAGTTTATAGGGATCATTATGAAAACCCGTCCATACTTTAGTGACTGTTGATGCTTTTGGTTCAGACTCAGAGTGAAGCTTTACCGAGAAAACTTCGCTAAGAGGGAAAGCCATGATTCTTCCTCGACTGAACTCCACTTTCTCCGACGCCAGAGAACAACGCTGAAAACGCAGAACGAATTACCGTCTTCAGATGATGCCTCCATCAGCACGGCAGAGGCGGACGCAGGCTTCTGATCTTCCTTCTTCGGCGGCGGAAGCGTCAGAATCAGACTCGTATTCGAAGCTCAATAAGCGGGAATCGGCGAGGTCGAACAACAAGGAAGAGTCTGACGCAGGTCTTCGATGGTTCCTTCCGGTGTTTGCCCTGGGAATGTTGCGGTACCTGAGCGCCACATCAAACATCATCCATGACTGTGATGAAGTCTTCAATTACTGGGAACCGTTGCACTATCTTCTGTACAAATCTGGCTTCCAAACTTGGGAATATAGGTAGGTTTGAATTTCCAGAAAGATAACTCTTGATTTTCTTTGTTAACTTCAAGTTCCGTTGGTTTGGGTTGGGATTTGCTCAAATGTCACGTTCAGTTTTTATGATTACTTCTGCTTTCCAAATTTGTTATTGGTCAGGGGTTTATGTTCTGAGTGCTTCCAGGGACTTAGGATTTCTTAGCATTGTGAAGTCGATTAAGTAAGGTTTGTGGCATTGTTTGTCGAGGGAGAAATTCCTTAGGCAGAGAAAAAGAAATGAAGCTGGAAGAAAGAGTTGAGAGAGAGAGCATTATATGAGGTTTAGAGTTGGTGTTGCAAGTGCGTAGCTGTTTCTACTGGCCTACCTACCCAACAAGGTCTAAACAGGATTTTCATCAATGAAATTAAGTGCACAAACTGAAGATACAATGTTGTTGCTTGTCCAATGGAGAGAACCTGTACAGTTAATGCTGGCCAGTGCTCTTAGCCCTTGAAGTGAAACAATGGAACTGTCATGAAATCTTGCATAGTATGATTATTTTTGCCCTCATTTTTTTGTTCCTCAATTCTGGGCTAGAAACCCAGCATTGCAGCTGTATGTGTGGTGGATGTGAGACACTAGTGTAAGAAAACATCATTACGGTAGGCTTCTTATAGTTTTACATATGCAATCCTCTGTACCTCATTCATTCCTCACTGCATCCACAGGATGCCAGGCCACTTACAGCTGTATATTGCCTTTCATGTTTTTCTCTTTACTGTTTTTGGAGTATGTTTTTCTGAGGCATGCATCCTGTGTGACTGATGCTACTTTGTCTGCTTAAGTTAGTTTAATCTATTTGTCTTGTTTGAATGATTGCTAAAAGCTCAAGCCTCAAGTATCTTGTTCTTTCCTGGTAGATATTAGTTGATTGAATTTCTATACTCTCTGCAGTTCGTTGTTTGCACTGCGATCATACCTGTACATCGTTTTACATGAACTAGTTGGGCTGCCAGCTTCATGGTTATTTCCTGATGAGAAAGTAAGCTAAAGATTTTAGAAAAATCCCTCTTTTTTCCTATTATTATTACTATTATCAATTATTGCACAATCTTATGCTAGTATATCTTTCTCTTGAT
>JBBYHH010000001.1:781568-797845 GCA_038382905.1 Daphne laureola | reverse complement strand
AACCGGTCCAACCGGCCGGTCCGGTCCGGTTCTTTTAACCATGGTTGTGATACGATGTCTTGCTCGTATTATGGGACTTGGGGTGGGAGGAGCTAGCCGTGCGCGGAAGAATATGCGTGTGTTGGAAGCAGTGGTTGCGGTAGTTAAGCATGGCTTGTTTGGTTTGGGGGATTCTGAGCTAGACAACGAACCCTAATGGTTCATTGTTACTGCATGTTATGTGGGAGAGCCTCTTTTTAGCTTTTTTGTTTGTACTTTTTCTCCGGACCCTCTGTTATTTTTTCCTAGGTTTGTTTTATGTTTTGGTTATTGTTCTCTGTCTTGTTGGTTGGTGTTCTAGGTGGTTACTACTTATTGTGCAAGTTTTGTGACTAGTGTTACTGTAAGCACACTATGACATGCCGATATCGTTTAATCTATTTGGAGCATTCTGGGATATCCAGATGTCTAATTAAATATCTTTTTTTTGCCATATTGACTTTGTTACTGCTTAAGCTCTTTAGGCATATTCGAGAGTTTTGGTTGTCAGTGTTTGTTTTGGCATAGTTCTTTTCTTGACCCTCTTTATTCTCGAGTTTTGAACCCGTTGCCTTGCGTCCGACAAGGGTGCTCGCATCTTAGATTTCCTTCGATTTATTTTATAATGATTTATAAAGAAAACCTGAGTTGTACGTAGTTCGGGCAGTAAAATGCATTTTAACCCTTAAAAACAATGTAGAAGGTCGGCCTAAGTATATACAAGTCAACTTAGTGGCATTTATCAGTCTTCCATCAACAGGCACCGAAAGGATATTCTACAAGGAGAAATGGGGGAAAAACAGGAGGGAGAAAAAAAGAAAAGGAGATGACTAAATAAAGACGGACAAAAGCACTTACCTGGTATCAACCGTTAAATATTTTAGATGCAATGAAGCCGAATTGTGCATTTTGTCTCATAAATTAACTCTTTGGTAATCTTTGAACAATCCTAACGAGTTGAAGGGGGTGATTTAAAGTTTACCACAGAGGGCGAAAAGCTGAGAGAGTAGGGGCTGTAAATGCATTCTTTAGAGATGGAGGGCCGAAATGTAAGATTTACGAAACCCCGAGACGTTGACCGAAAACTTCCTCTGCTCCTCTCCTTCGCTGGATCGCCATCCTGCCGCCCACCAGACAGAGCTGAGCCTGAGATTCCCTCCGACGACACAACTAAAAGATCCAACCTTTCTCACATCTCCGCCACCAACTTTACTCAAAACACCTGTCTTCCATTGAAACACTCAAATCAGTTCTGTCGCACTCCGACACAGCTCTAATTCTTTTGCTAAACCCTCGACAGAACCCAAAAACTTTTGTCTGTTCGTTGCAAGAAGCTGCTAGGTAGTACTCGTAATTGAAATCGCCTTCTTTGAGCCTGGAAAAACTAAAACTTTCAGGTTCTGTTTCTTTGGTTGGTGTTTGCTTGGTGTTCGTTTTACATGAATGGCGACAGAGACTGTTGTCGGTGAAGATTCGAGGGGTAAACAGAAGTCGGTAGATGGTAACAGCAAGGTTTACAGCAGGAAAAATAGTATCAACAAAGGTAGAATTCGGGAGAGCCTCGCCCAGCAAGATCCTTTGCAGACCCTAGCCGCCGCCGACGGCGGCAACAACGCTTCTCAGCATCACGCGGCGGCGTCGGATGATTCCTCCAGTCACAACCGCGTTGAAGGAACGCCTGGGTACGTCAAACTCGGTAATCTTGTTCAGATTCGGTTGAATTCTTTGAGAAAAACAGAAGCTAGAGCGATGAAGAGTAGACTAGTTGATGAGCTAGATCTGGTTAGGAAGTTAGTGAAGAGACTTGAAGCTAAAGAGGCTAAGTTCAGTAGTGAGAATACCAATCCCCAGGTTTCAGGGAACCAGATTGTTGAAAAAGCAGGAAAGATTGCTAGAGTGAACTCTGATGTTGGTTCTGTTGGACCTCCAATTTCAAGACCATTTCCTGGACTATCTGTGTCTGTTGTTGAGAATGATCTTGGCCATCCTGCTCAAGTCGAGGTATGTGAGAAAGATAAGAGAACTCCCAAGGCAAATCAGTATTATAAGAATTCAGATTTCCTAATGGGGAAAGAGAGGTTAACGATGTCGGATGGGAAGAAGAAACTAAAGCCAAATGGAAAGAAGAGTAATGTAAGGGAAACCACTGGTGGGCACAGCAGAGATGTGTTTTCGAGCCACTTGCTCAAGAGTTGTAGCGGTTTGTTGTCCATGTTAATGAAGCATAAATTTGGATGGGTGTTCAATGCACCGGTGGATGTCAAGGGGCTGAAGTTGCACGACTACTACACGATTGTAAAGCATCCCATGGATTTGGGTACAGTGAAGACTAAATTGACAAAGAAGCTGTACAAGTCTCCAAAGGACTTTGCTGAGGATGTGAGACTCACGTTTAACAATGCACTCTTGTACAATCCTAAAGAACAGGATGTTCATGTTATGGCTGAGACTCTGTTAAAGTTTTTTGAGGAGCAGTGGGCTGCCTTCGAGGACCAGCATAAAGCTGACTTTAGTTCACCAACTGTTCCTGCAAGGAAAAAAATCCCTGCTTCTGCTGGGACTCTAGTTCCTGCTCCCTCTACACCTGCTCCCTTTGCACCACCACCTAGTTCTGAAACCAGAACTTTGGAGCCAATGCTCTTGGATTCTAACCCAATAGAGGCAAGCTCAGCTCCATCAGGCAAAGGTCATGTAGCGAAGAAGCCAAAGGCGAAAGATGCTGACAAGAGGGATATGACATATGAGGAGAAACAGAAGCTCAGTGTGAATCTGCAGAGTTTGCCCTCAGACAAGTTAGAGAGCATTATCCGAATTATCCGGAAAAGAAATTCAGCACTTTGCCAAGAAGAAGATGAGATCGAGGTGGATATTGACAGTGTAGATCCTGAAACACTTTGGGAGCTTGACAGATTTGTCACCAATTACAAGAAAAGTCTTAGCAAAAACAAGAGGAAAGCTGAAGTAGCTCTGCAATCTAGTCAGGAAGTTGAACCCACGAGGGATGCTCAAACTGATATTCAGGAGACGGTATTATGATAAATATGTTGTTATTTGATAAACATGTTCTACCTACTTTTATCTTATCTAATCTCTTTCTATTGTTTTTCTATCTTTGTAGAGCATTGTGCCACCAGCTCCTGAAGAACCAAGAACTGTTGATCTAGGTGATCATTTTTAAAATGCCGCACTATATATTTCATTGTGATTCATGTCTTGGGCCTTGATAATGTGGGGGTCTGTGATTACTGTCATGTTTATAGGCTGTTGATCGAATTGGCCCCAGGTAGCCGCCAGCAACAATTGACAGTGCCACCGTATGCGTGATGGAGCATCACATGAAGATTTTTTCTTCTTAAATCTTCATGTAAACTGAATCTTTTTTGTCAAATTTGGTTTTGCTTTCAGTGGTTGAAGAGAGGGTCCCTGCACCATCTCCTGTTCAGCAAGCTGGACAGCGAAATAACAAGAGTGGATCAAGTTCAAGTAGTTCAAGCAGCGACTCTGGATCATCAAGTGGTAAATGCTACTTCTCTCTTCTTCTTTTTTTCCCGTTGGAACATGATGGCTGTACTGCTGACTTCTCATCCTGTTGCTTTGACACAGATTCTGAAAGTGATAGCTCCTCTTCCTAATGGTGATTAACCATAACAAGTCTGAGGTACTTAACCAAGGTCCTTTACCCCTCTTTACTGCCTTGGACGTCAATGATATTTAGATGGATTATTATGCGCTAGCATTTCTTTGGTTGGTAAATTTCATTTCTGCACAATTGATCAAGGAATTTTTTAACTTTGCACGATGTTCCTTAGCATATCAACCGGTTGATATAATGCATTTCTCATGTTCTTCTTAGAGTGGCCTGTTTGTGCTTAGTGTTGCAGCTCTTAAAAGACTCTCTTTTAACAGATTTTAGCTTTTAGCGGTTTAAAAAGTTTGTATCTCTATCTTTAATTTAAGTAGCACTCAACTTTGGCACTATTGTTGAAACATGTGTAGTGTAGGGTTTACCGAATCCTGATCACAACACAACCTTCTCATTGGGGATGCTGTCTCAATTCTTTGTTTTGGATCACATCGCTTCTGCAATTTTATGAAATATCTGATAGTTCTGTGGACTGGCTCTCCTAAGGAATCGGGAGTTTGATTGTTTGCCGCGACACGCAAGCAGTGCTTTAATGTTGTAAATCTTGTGTCAGTTTGCGAAGAAAGTGACCCTTCTGTTTATAAGTATCTTTTTTTGTTGTTGTTTTGGGTTTCAAACGATTGAACTGAGGCTGTTGTTTGCTCTGCAGGTAGTGTTGAGAGTGGTAAAAGCTGGTGAGCCCTTGAATGGCCAATTTGTGTAGGTTGTGGGATGCAACAATCAATATTTTTGTTATAACTCAGGATCCTGTAAAGATGATCGCAGAGTTGTAGACGTAAAGATGAAGCAGCAGCCAGCTCCATTGCTCATTAATATGCTTTATTTTGTTAATGTCTCAGTTTTCATTTCATGCAACAGGAGGAGTGAGTGATAAATCGTGTAGTAATATGGAGGGTGTTTAAAAAAAAAAAGGGACAATGAGTGGTCTTTGCCACTGAACTATACGGGAAAAGAATATTAACTTTTCTATTTTACCATTATATCGGAATCAAATACAGAAATTGATGAAAAATAATAAAACAAAATCAAATTATAACGATAATATTACCATAAATAAAAAACAAATAATTTTATGATTGATTGGAAAAAGAGAGATCTATATTGATTTTGTTTTTATTTTATTTTATTTATTAAATTTTAAAGATAAAAATGATTTGATAAATTAACATATAAAAAGTCATCATAAATGAAAACGTTGCATTACATACATTACTTTTCAGACATCTTAAGGAGAAAAATGTTAAATTACTTTTAAAACTGAGGGAGTAAAATTTGAATAACTTCTTTCTAGGAGTAGCAAATTGAGTAAAAAAGAAGAGCACCAACCAACAGTGTGTTCTTTTTAACAAAATTTGCAACAAAGTAACAACAACTCAAAAAATGGGAAGGAAAGTTTTGAGGAGTAAAATTTTTGGGAGTTTGTGAAAATTTAAATTATTATTGTTTTGTTATTAGTACTTTGGCGTGTAGAACACGGCCCAAACCAACTCATCTGGAATGTAAAACTTGCGAGTAAATCAAAAGATGTCCCCTTCCTTCCTCCTCTGGTGATAGTGTTTGTTGTCTGGGAATTATTCAAGACAAACTTATGGTGTAAGGTGGGGTCTATCCTACATACTACTACCGAGTAGCAGTAGCAGTGCCATTGGCCTGGCCTCAACAAATACATAAAACGTGCAAAAATTCCCTTAAATTGGGAAGCAAGCAATTAAACTAGCTCTGGTTGGCGAATTTGATTCCCTTCTCAATTGAAGACATCAATTCAGGCTTTAGGCCTTCCAGGCCTTCCTTCTCAAACTCAGACAGCGCTCCCAAACCCAAAACTTCCTCCACGCCATTCTTCCCAAGTCTCACCTGCACCATGATTTCACTCACATTCTAAGTAACCAGACAACAATATCATCACACTTAGTGATGGCTTCAATATCAGACATACCTTTGAAGCAAAGAAAGGGAGTTCAGTGATGGTTGATTGCACAAATGAACATTCAATCACATCAGGAACACCATTAAGTCCCTTCAAGCAAGCATCAGCAAAAAGTGCCCCAGCATATCTGCAACGTCAGTCGATTCGGATTAGCATTGAACATTGTTGGTCCAAGGAAAAATGAAAAAGGCTACTACTACTAGTGAAATCTGAAATGAAATAATTGAGGGAACACATATCCGATTGCGAGTATGCTGAAACTGCTGTCTGAAAAACTAAACCAAAATTCAAGTAATGAAAATAATAATTAAATAAGTTAGCAGTGCTTACGCCATCGACAAAGTAGCAGAGCCTTTTCCAGCCTTTGCTTCAACAACTTCTGTTCCTCCTTCTTGTGTTCGCTTGGTTAGAGCCTTTACATCTTCATCGGGTAGATTAGCCGTTGGGGTGGCCTAGAACATCCAAAACACATCAGTGACACAACCAGAATGGGACAGATCAATGCCCATGCAAGTACATATTGGCATTTACACAGCAATGGATACCTGAGAAAATAGTGGAAGAATGGTGATTCCAGCATGGCCACCAACAACAGGGACATTAACATCTGCAAATATATCAAATAAGCAGAGCTAGATAATGTAAAAATGGTAATGTTTACGTAAACTAAACCCAACCCACACAAAATGAACATTTGACGCCTTCAAATACTCCTTTTAAGAGGCTTATTATTCAATTAAAATAAAGCAACAGATGTCCTGTCCTCTGCAATAATAATTGTAAGAAAACTGAGAACATAACAAACCTGCAACATTCACTTTTGCTTTCCCAGCGTAGAAGGTTTTGGCTCTAACAACATCAAGAGTTGTTACACCAAACAACTTCTTCTCATCATAAGTACCAGCCTTCTTGAAAATCTCAGCAGCAATTGGAACAGTCGAGTTGACAGGATTGCTTATGATGTTGACAAGAGCCTGGCGACAATAATATCAATTTCAGAAAATAAAAAACCAGCTCAACTTGAGAAGAGCAAAATGTAGCTGAACTTTATCACATAAAGTGTTGCAAATGAATTGCCTGACCCACACTCATTCACAATCCCCACTGAGAACCAGATCAGTAGATAAAAGGGGATGCTCGAGACTTACTAGATGCTAAAATTTAATAAATTTGCAAACTCACTTCAAATTTAACAGGTATGAGAAGTTTTGAAAGAAATGAGTACTCACATTGGGGCAGTACTTGGCAATTGCCTGACACAAATTCTTGACGATTCCGGCATTAATGTTGAAAAGATCATCACGTGTCATACCAGGCTTTCTAGGCACACCAGCTGGAATGATCACAACATCACACCCTTCCAAAGCTTGGCCCAACTGATCTTCACCCATGTACCCAGCAACCTGAATAGAAAAGATAGCAATACATGTTAGATAGAAAGCTTCAGATGATAAGGGGATAGAGGTGAACTTCATCTACAAGCCCTATAAATCATTGCAAGATGAAGATCCAAGTCTGATCATCAGAATAATCTTAATTTACTGATCAACACACAGTGCACAAGGAAACTCGATTCAGATGCAGACACGCACGAGAAACACATATACATGAGATGAACTGAAAACAGGTCGATCTAAGAACTCGACAGTAATTTACCAAATGAACAGACTTATAAACACAGAGCTTTCAGAAAAAACAAATCAGAAGCAAAGCATGCAGCTTGAACGAGACAAAGATTAAAGCTTTAGCCCAATACCAATGGTGAATTAGAAAGGGATTGTGAGATAGACCTCAGATCTGGTGTTGATGTGGCTGACATCGGCGGCAACACCGGGAGTGTTGGCAATATCGTAGAGGGCGAGCCTAGACACCAGAGGGTTAAGCTTCATGAGGAGAGCGAGGGGCTGACCAATCCCGCCGGCAGCGCCCAAGACGGCAACTTTCCGGTCCGGGACAGACTCGGTGGCATAGCCACGGCGGAGTAGGTGCTTGGCGGGTGCCGATCTGGCGACGGATCTGAACATTTTGCTGGGTTCGGAGAAGAAGGGTTGATTACAAGTGAGGAGGGCTTTAGCTTTGGGTTTGTGTGGGAAATTGAGAAACTCGAGGAATCCCTTTGCTGCTTGCGTTGCTTCTCACTTTTATTTGTGGAAACCACCGGTCAATATGTTTTTTGTTTTTTATGTTTTTCTTTTTTCTTTCTTTTTACATCCTACAAAAATCTTCATTGACAGTTAAATTTTTAATATGAAATACACTAATATTTGATCTGTCCTTATTTAATTATTATTCTGTCTCTATTTAATTATTATATTTAATTTTTGAATTTTTATTTAATTAATATTTTTATTAAAAAAAAGTTAATAAAAAAAATTAAAAAATATATTTTTAAAAATTAAATATATTAATTTATCTTATGTATATAAAATATTTAATTTTATATATTAAAATATTAAAAAAAAATATATATAAATTAAATATAAAAAATGAACATAATTATTAAAAAATGACTGGAGGAATAACACTCTAATAATTTGATTCTAAGAAAATTGACCTAACATTTCTAACTCTGACCCACATCTCACTTTGCGGGCTCTTTGTTTGTTTATTTTTCGTGTGCACCTTTTTTCAAAAGAACGGGAGCGGAGTTGAATTCAAGACTTTCATTCTATATCTAGAATTTAATCAATTAAATTAAAGGTCAAAACTTTAGGCTGTTTTTCTTTAAATAAATTGACATGTTTTTCTTTTTGCATTGTCCTAATAAAACCAACACGTTTTCTTTTTAGAAAATTTTTAAACATCAAATTTATCTTATTATCCTTGATTTTTCTTCTCAATCAAAAAAATTATTTTTATTTTATATATCTACTTTGCTTTCTTTTCTTCAAGTCAACAATTTCATGTTAACTGTCAAATATATCACATTTGTTAAAATGAAAGAAGTAGTATTCTCTCCGTCCCTAAATAACTTTACATTTTATGTACATGCAAAAATTAAAATAAATATAAAATTTTATATAATTTGACATGCTCTTAAATAGAAGTCGTATAAAAAATGATATAGAAAAAAATAAAGATAAAATAAAAATAATTTAATAACTTTTGAGAAGAGAAATTTCATTTTTAAAAAATTATAAAACTTTTCAAAGAAACCTAAAAATGAAATATGTAAGAATATTATTTGAGGAGGCAGCGAGTATCTTAAATTAAAGTGAGTACTCCGTACCAGAGATCGGGTGTTAAATTACATTCACAGTCCAAACTGTAACAAACATTACAATTTATCCACCAACTTTGAAAATAAGACACTTATCCCATAAGTATATGATCGTGAATATTCACAATTCATGAAGCGGTGATATGTATCACTGTAACACCATGAGCCCCACTCAACGGATGTAGTTTTTCATCTGCTAACGCCCATAATTTCATTCGCGTGCAGATAACCGTAGGATGATCCGCCGAAGCAACTTCTTAAGCAATTCAATTCAGTCAGAGCAATGGCGGGGAAAACAACACCAGGGGCTTACCCATGCCTTCATTTTCTTGCAAAATCCACCCTGGAAAACAAATGCTACAGACCCTTTAAACAACACCAAGGGAAAATGTTGGTTGGTGGTATAAGCAAAATGAGAAACAAGGTGTTATTGTTATGTCCATAGAATGTGGGGTGGCCTGCCTGCGGGGTAAAGATGCATTGCCATGGCCAGCAGAAAAGAATTACTTATGTGACATGAGATGGCAAGAAAAGAATCCCAGCTGTATTACCTTTCTTACCAGATCCCCAATCAAATGGGCACCAGAATACAAAACATGTTCAGATTGATTGAGCCGCGACTTCGTTGCTTCTCCTTATCCACTCCAAAATATCACAACAGTCTTCTCGGTTTATGAAATACCTTCAGGTAAAGGTACAAAAAACCTTTTATCAGCTCGTTCCGAATGCCACTGACCAAATTTTATGCCTGCTTTATATGGTGATTTGTCTTGCATTGTAAAGGGAAACCAAAATGTACTTGAACAAATGATACCTGTTTCTGGGACGGTATAATTTTAGTTCCATAGCTTCTCGACGGTTTGAGACATCTCTCTTCATTTGTAGTTGTTCAGGAATCATCAGAGTTCCATCTGTGTCATGATATGTATCATATATGACGTTAAGAACCTTTTCCTGCAACCAGTACATTATGGTCATCAGCAATACGGTCCAGCGAGTTCAAGTTCATTCTTAAAGCATGACTGTTTCTGCTTACACCCATAAGGCTACTATGAATCAGTAATGCGCCATCTACAAAGTTATTCAACAGAAGTACATGTTATAGATAAACATGTCAGATGACTTCAGATTCAAGTGGACTTTGTAAGAAATTATGTTATAATCATTGCCTCCTGCAAATCAAGAACTTATTTTCACTAAAAATTTGTAGGTTTAGAGTTAGTCAATACTAATCGCTGATCATGAATCATATGGCTAGCCAAAAAGCTCTCGGTTTGTCAGAACTGTGAACTTAATCCCACAACTGCCGACTCTATGAGCCATTCAGCAACAGTTAACCTTTTATAAAACCATCAGCATTTACTCCCATTATTGAATAACTCTCCGAGCTTGCCAGTGCTAATTCCATTCATAAGAAAAGCATGCAAAATGTAAATCAAGTGTCATACCATGGGATTAGATGCATTAAGCCATTTATAAATCGGCTCATTCCGAAACCATGTCAGCTGTCGTTTAGCGAAATTCCTACAGAAAAAGCTGAATCAGTACTCACCTAACTATTTTGTACTTATAATTTGTAAGAGCCATCTCAAGAACTAAAGTCCACCCCCAAATGCAGACAAATGACAAGAGTTTTCAGGTTTGATGCGTGTGTATAAGATTTCCAGTCATCACAAACAATAATGAAACAACCAGATATGCAACGCAATTTTAAGGACGGAAACAAACAAAAAGAACAAAGAACTAGCAGGGCAGCATATTATAGATAGAGCACATCTAACCAAGCAAATGTTTCACACTGTTTCCAATGCCTTTACAAATGGTACATGTCAAATTCTATAGCACATGAAATTGCAGTTTTTTTGTATCAACCCTTTAAATAACATCATATTCATTTTCCATGTATAAGAAGACATATATTGACTGATAAACTCGATCAAATCAGAATAACTCAGTCATGAAGCTTTTATATGACCAGTAGCAAATTTAAACTTTAAGGACTACTCCCTGGTACCCAAAACAAAGTCGGGATCCTATAAAGAACAATATGTATAGAACTGATTTCCACAAATTTATAGAAAAAATTAGCTTTAAATGTCACGAATTTTGTAGAGAAATTCTGGAAACTTGGAAGGGAAAATTATAAGACCGGCCTGAGAGTTGCTCTAACTTACAACTGTCACTCCCTATTTCCATAAATACTCCTATACTAGTACCCAATTAGGTTTTCTGGCCTACAGTTCCACAACTCCTGTTTATTATAGAGGCTAAAAACCCCTAAACGGTTCCTGGAATGGCAAACTAAAAGTACCGTTGCCCAAAAGGAGTGTCTAGCCCAACACAGGCAACTGGATTAGGTGCTTCTTCATTGTCAGAAACATTAACTTTTGCATACTTTTTTTACAGTATTCTTATGCTCAACCTCTTTTGTTTCAAATCAATATCATTTGGAAGCTAATATCGACCAGAAAACTTTTTTTTCTACAAAAAAATAGTTTTTTTATTTTCTTTTTCATGGGTTAGATAAGTTCAAAAAATTCATAAAATATGACATTTTGTTACAAATTGTTAATGAAACAGATTATTGGACATAGATACTACTCGTACTAGCTTTCAAATGATAAAAGTTTTAGATGAAAAAGTGATAAAAATGAAAAATTTAGAGAAAACTACTATTTTGTAATGAAAGGAGCTATAATTGCCCGCATGTAAATCAACATGTTCTGTCCTCTATCTAGCAAATCACAGTACTTATTCCATTTTATTTTCTTGGAAGCCCTATCATCAACCATGTTTTTTGTTTGACAATACAATACTGTAACAGTTCTGATGTCCAAAATGAGAGGCATGATGTAACTGTAGGTTTCACAAACCCTAGGGTGGACCATTATATTCCCCATAATCGTAGAGGATAACTATAGGTAAGGGGCAAACCTCTGCGGAAGAGAAAATCAGAGATTTCTGGATATGTTACTGGAATATGCCACTTGATATTGAAGAGGCTACATATTAGGGCATGTTAGATGTATTTAAACCTCCAATCCAAAATGCAAGTTAAACAATTACCTTGATGATTTTTGAAATTGAGATAGGAAAGCATAAAATTCTCCCGCAGAACTTAAACCACTCTGTTCCGAACAGGATAATAAGTACTCCATCGCCTGACATCATACCAAAAATTGATGTGAGCAAGAAATAGAACATTAGGAGAAAGGATATAAACTTGTGTTGAAGATTGATTAAGTGCGATAGTCAACTTCTGAAGGACAGAGGGGAGCAGAACACACTTGTCTGTAACCAATTGCACGAGTTGCAGAGTTAGTATTTGGGAGTAAACCAGTGTTCAGTAGCCATCTAGCCTCACTTAGAATCCCATCAGTTCCTGTGACAAGATCAATCAAGAACAATGAAATAATCATTCAAGGAGTTGAAATATTGCGAAAATTTCATACTTAAAATCTTCACAAAGTCTTAAATTATCTATAAAAAAAAAAAGTTTGATTTCTAGATTATCTAAAAAAATGCAAATATCTTGATCCCATTTGAAGCAACCTTTGCTTTACTTAAGACAAGCATGCACTAAGCATCTGTAAATCACTATTGACATCAAGCTTCACTGAGTAATATAGCTTGCATGATAAAGTAAGACTTTAGCATGAAAGTGCAGATAACAAAATTGGAGATGTGAAAAAGAATATCTTAGAAAAAATGAAAACTTATACATTCGCAGAACAGTGAAGAGCATTAACATGAACAGGAAACTTATACGTACCCAAGCGGTTATCAAAAGCAGAAGTTAAAGAAATGCATTTATCAACTTTTTAAGCAAAATCGCTGCTATATCAGATAGAGCAAAAGTCAACACCATGACATTGCATGCAATGGAAAAGAGCAAGGAAACCCCAAACAAACAAAATTGGCATCGGATGAACAAAAAAGTCTTTAACATTCAAATAACTTACTGGTGAGCATTTCTTCACATCGGAAATCTATTGTCCTGTACAGGTCAAGTCTAGGACTTGACAGAAAGAAACAAATGAAATTGAAGTCCAGATTCTTTGACGTGTCTTCAGCAGTGACATCCAAAATAGAGTTCAACTCATGAGACTCATTCGTTTCACTCAAATCAGAGTGTTTGAAAGAATTATATGGCAACTGAAATGCACTGGTAGGTGACCCGCTTGTCTGCCACACAAAAAATCCCAATGAAAGATCACTTGAGCTTCTGCATCAGCTAAAGGCTACTACCTCTGTCCGCAGAAAATTGTTGGGTTTACTTTTTAACATTTAATTTATAATTATAATTCTTCTACATTGAGATATACGAAATCAAACAGTTAATCATGTTTGTAGCTCTAATTTCTAAATACAATATACATTTTGGGGGAAAAAACCTAGTGATAATTTGAGTCAAGCGTTGTTTCAAAAGTCAAAACCTACAATATTTTGCAGAGGAGGGGAGTAAATAACGAGCATAAAAATTTAAAGTAAAAGTACAAGAAAAATAAACTTGACAAATAAGACGTGGTATAACACAAATTCAAACACCAAAAAGCGCGAAAAAAATTTATTATGATCCCCATGCTAAAAGGAAATTATGGTGGGACATTCCAATCTAGTATGAGATCTTAGTAAGGACATCAGGTTGTACCTTATGTTCATTATGTGTGTGATTGACAGGTATTGTCCACAACGTACAACCAAGCCAGAAGCATAAGAGGTTTAGCCACTGACCTTGATTATCTCAAGCCTTCGTCTTAGCCTATACCAATCATTCGCAGCCAAAGTTTGAGCTTTTCGGTCCCCTGAGTTGACCACAAACTCCACTGCAGCATCCCAATCCCCTGTCCTCTCAAATACAGCAAGCTCCTCATGCACTTTAGCTGCAACTTCAGGAGAGGCTTTTGGTACATTTGGCTTTCCATATATGAACCTTGTGGGAGAAGAAAAAAGTAGTACCTATGAGCTCATGCCTTGAGACAAGAAACACGTGAAAGGACGTGCAGACTGTAAGCTACACATTGTAGCAAAAACGTCTGACATTAGTAACTTAAAAAAATGTTTTAAAAATAAATCCAATAATCTTGAAACCGTTGCAAAACTTGTAGTAAAAAAATAAGCAAATTTACAAACAGAATAAATACAATCCTCATATGAGAGCAATAAATATGGTGAAAGACCAATAACTCAAGCTTCTGAAGTAGAATAAGCCTGCTACACCAAAGGTAACACAGGTGGGCTAAATGTTGTATACTTCACAGTTACTGGAAATGTACCACCGCAGGTATAAGCCAGTTCCACCAGTAACAATAGGAACGTGGCCCCTGTCAAGAACATCTCTTGTTGCCTGCCTAGCATCCTCATAGAATTGCCCAACAGAATAGTCTGGAGTGACATATATTAATTAGAAGAATGAAGCGAACACAAAAATTACTAAGATATTTACATAGCTACAGCCACACACAAAATATATATATATAGTAACATAGGTCTGTCAATATTATGGTACAACATGCTCTGATGGATGCACTTAATTAGATGAAAGAATGGAATTCTATAAACACGCAGATATAGAGTTTACTGAAAAAACATAGGCTATAAATCTATAATGACAATGATCTGATAGCACCAACAAAATACGCACCTTCAGATGGATGCAGTATGTCAATTAGATGATGTGGGACTTCCTACAAGAGAGGATTCAAAGTTTTCAAGAAAATTGCATGTCAATGTGTCTCTTTTCATGAATTAGTTTAGGTTTCATAATGGCCCATTCAATTATTTTTACACGGCTTTGAGTTTTGAGACAAGAAGGGGACTTGACATAAAACTTTGCCACTATGTTTTCTACATGAAATAGTGTAAGCTATTTTTAGATGATCGACACAATATTCATGTCATCGACTCCAAAATATTGGTGATTATGGTGCAATATGTGAGTTGCAAGATATGGGAACTGAAATGTAGCTTCAAGTACCTTCCTATCACTAGAAGAAGGCTTTGCAGATCCAACATCAAGACCATGATAAACCTGCTATATTAAATGATAAGATTAGTTATCATATGGGTAAATTCCCATGTCTCATGCAGATATAAGATCCAAACGTCTTTCTGATGCTGAGAGAGATAAAAAAGGATGCAAGTAACAGAAAAGGGAAAAATGCTTATTTAGACCCTAGCATTTCAACGGATTCCCTTCCTAGTGAAAAAATACCAACAAAAAATACAAGAAAGTAATATAACCCCGAGACTAGTACATCATCCACTAACATATAAATCAAAGATTTCAGAAAAATACTTTTCTTAGCAAAATTCACAACACCAGAACTAGAAATACTAGATTTATCCTTCAGCCGAGATCTTCAACAAATTTCCATTAAAATAATGAATTAAAAATGGCACAGCAGCTGCACGGGAAATGGACATCCAACTAAAACCTCCTTCCTGTCTTCCAGCCATCTAAATATGTCCCGGTCTATAACTGGACCATCATTATGTGGCTTTGGAAGAAACAGGCTTGGACATGACATGATGGCATTAAGCAGGTAGATAGAGATAAACTGCATTGAACCTTTGAGGAACACGACTATAAAACTTCACACCTTCAAAGGAGAGCTATGAGAATTGGGGCATTGGTTACTCTGAATAGAGTTTGACGGCTCAAACTATTAGAACCCATATACGATCCTGTTTGGAGGACTCACTTGTGTGGTATTTAGCCACTTGAATATACCTGCCACTCACTTAGACGCGTTACAATTATTCCATTGAGTTTGACCCGTAAAGAGTTTTAAGTTCCCCGTGAGATATATGAACAATTTACCACCTCCAAGCATAACTTTCACGGATACATACACGTATTAAGAATTTCCGTCACTGCAGAAGAATTTCAGGAATGATGAAGTCGACAGACCTGAACTGAGTCGGCGCTGATGATTTCACCATTGAGACGCTTGGCGAGCTCCATAGCGAGTCTGGTTTTGCCGGCGCCAGTAGGGCCAGATATTACAATGACCTTGTCTTTCCCGAGTGAGGAAGCCGTGGTAGTGCTTCGAAATCTGGTGGAGATGGATGGAAAATGGGGCCTGTAGGAGGGCAAGCGAATGCTCCATGACCATGAGCGCAGCCCATAAACACCACACGGAACCATCAGTTCCTTTTCTTCGGCTCCCAAGAGAAGGGACTTCGCTGGCTGAGGAGGAGCGGGTAAGGTTTTAGCAGCGGGGGTTTTTGGATGCTATCAGTATTACTCTTTGTTTTCTTGGTGACATACATGTATTTGGGGAAAATAATTTGAAGGTTAGATTTTTTTAATTTATATTTTACTCGATTAATGTTTTGAAATATATTTTTTTTAGAGAAATAAGATTTTAAATCATGATATACGTATAAATTGTCAAAGTTAATAGATTTTAATATTTAACAAAATGTTGGAAAATAAAATATGCAATTTTTAATTGATGGAGGAA
>JBBYHH010000001.1:762374-772585 GCA_038382905.1 Daphne laureola | reverse complement strand
AGGACGCAATCATGGCAGAGATCTCGGGATAGAAAGGGAAGCCATGTCTGGAAGAACTCAGAGGCGATTTTAAGTTCTGAAGGCTTATACTGGACAAGAAACGGATCGGAATCCAGAACTTTTTCCTTCGTGAGCCGCCGCCCGACACCATTCATAGCTTCAGATCACAGAAAATTCCGCTACTTTCGCATGGAATTTAAGAAGCAATCGATCGAGCAATTGAAAACCGAAGAATGGATGAACTAGGGTTTGCGCTTCTTTAATTTTCCTTGGTCGGCACGGAGCCCGTGGAAGTGGAAGTGAAAGTGAACGGTGAAACGGAACGGCTGATATACTTATGATACTCTTATTAGGCCAAAATGCATGTATGGTCAGTGCCGTCCCTGGGTATAGTCTCAGAGGGCACTTGCTTAGGCCCAACATGTTAGGGATCCATATCAAAATACATTTTATTATATTTATATATATTTATAATTATAATATAATAGAGAAGAAAACAAATACTCCATAGAGAAGAAAAAAAAAAATAGATTATCGAGTAACATTATTCACATAAATGGACATTTCAGACTTTCAGTTCCACATTACTACACGAATGAACGTTTCAGTTCCTTCAGTTTTCAGACTTCATTTTTGCGACCATGAGACTACAGACTTCATTCTTCAACTTCATTGACAAAGTAAGATTTCAGACTTCTTGTTGTCGATACCGACCATCAGACTTTGTAGAGACGCTGACACTGATCGTAAACATAGACAGAGTCATCGCCTCATCGACATTGTTTCCAACACTAAACAGTTGTTACCTAAAGTATTATCAACGTTTCCATATTGGTTTTCAAATGTAAGACTACCCATCTTGTCCTAAGTGATTTTCAACGTTAAGTCCTTCTCATGCTTTTCAAAATATACATTGGCATACTGTGACTTCTGTTATTCTTAGCCTTATTTGTTCGGATAATCAGTTAACAATTGCCGACGTTGCCGTTGCTGAATCAGTATCACGTGTGCAGTGTGTCTTTGCCGGCTTGTCGACGTCTGAGGTGGCTTCAGAGTTCAGACCTTCAGGTGTATAGAGAAGAAGGCTTTACTACTCTATGTTGATTGCTAAAAGTATTACACTTGAAATGGGTGTAGAGCCAAGTTATCCTGCAAAATGTTGTATTATTAGAAAAAAGACAATTTGATGAGAATAATGAGGATGAAGAAATTATATCCCCTGATAAGTTATTTAGAGTTGATTAGTTTTTTGATGTTGTAAACATAACAATCACTTCTTTAAAAAACAGATTTGAGCAAAGACATTTGAAAATATTTTTGAATTTTTGTTTGATTCAAACAGGTTAAAGGCATTGGATGATAAGGAATTAAGAGAATCTTGTGTTAATTTTCACTCCACATCTCCTCATGGTGATTCATCTGATATTAATTTAAATGATTTTTACTCTGAATTAAAAGTGTTGCAAACGACTTTGCCAAATGAGCCAATGTCTACCGTTAAAATTCTTAAGTTTATAAAATCTTTAGATTCCATTGCTTATAACACTACAACAAAAACTAGTTTAAGTGACATTTTTCAAATGACAATTTTCACAAATGACACAATAAATCTATAATTCTGTGAAAAGCAATCATGGAGTGAAATATTCAATTTGTTTTGTCACGAAAAAAAAACCAATGTAAAAAACAGTTCACCTCCTCTAATCTCTCCCACAATCTCTTCTCTCCCACAATCTCTCGCTGACCACCCAACAGGCCACCAGAGACCACAGAAGGAGAATTTGAGTTAGGGCGTCGGCGACCAAGCGCTTCGTTGCTCATTCTCGCCGTTGTCGTTGGCCTTCTCGCAAAATCGGTGAGAGCTAGTCCTTTCAAGAATTTCATCGACTCTTCCTGCTATTTCTTCTTCTTAAACCCTAGGATTCCTCTGCCTCTAGATCTTTCAGATTCGTCATCGTCTTCACCGAAATTGGCGAGTTGAATCCACGCCATGTTGGTCTACGATTTCTCCCAATCGTTGTCCAGAAGCCCTGTCAGATTCGAGCCAAAGGAACGAGGACTTGTTCCTAGAAATCAGTTAGAGAGAGACAGGTTTTTTGAGATGTCACTTATCTTTAGTATTATCATTCTGTGAGTTTTGATTTGTCTCTAATCTGACCTCACTCTGGAAATTTTCTCTCTCTTTTCGATCTTACATTTTTATTGACAATGATGGTTTTCCTTAGTCTTGCGCCTCTGTTACAAAGCTTTTGGCGTGAGTCATGTTGACTCTTCAAGTGCTTGAAGTTAATGAGACTAGAATTTCCTGAAGTGCTATTGCACCATTCAGTTAAAGAAATGGTGTCTTACAAGGACACCTGTTGTTGGTGAGTTGTTTTACATGTCTTAAAAACTATAAATCATATTGAAGCCTATTGCATAGAGGAACTTGCAATCAATAGAGCGCAACATATGCACAATATTTGGGTAGCAATTCCCAACAAATTGGGATAAAGCTTATTGATTGTTGGTTGCATTGATTGTAAATGATCTAGTTTAACCTTATCATATGCAAATCCTTTATAAAACCCAACTTGAAGTTCTTAAATTGCATCTAGAATGCATTCATATTCTTGAAGGTTGCATAAGTGAGGATACTTTCCAACTAGCTTGTGAACTTTGATCATTGAAGGTATTCCCATTTTTTATTGATTGATTTTCCATCTCTTCTTTCCTTTTTCTTTTCCCAAACTTAACATGTATGTGTTTGTTCAAATTTTTATAGGTATGTGGTGGATTCTGGAACTGCTGCACCTCTCACTCAGTACATGCTTGAGGTGCAGTCTTAAGTAGCTACGAATTTCTTTAAAAAAATTATCTTTACTGAATGTTTCCTGGATGATTTTATTTTAGGAAATGCTTAATTCTCCAAGAACAGGTTGTAGGATTCGTGCCTTTGATTTAGTTCTTAACCTTGAAGTCCATGCTCACTTACTCGAACCAATAATAGATGATAGTGCTTCTGCAATTTTATAAAGATCTTTGTATACATGTTTTCCAATTTTGATTAATTTAAATCCTTAAGTATTCTTGTATTTACATTTATATTCACGGTTTCTTATATATTTTCTTATTTCTATCTTCTATTTTCTCTATATTGGTTTATATTTTAAGTTTGTATTTTCAAGATTCTTGTTCTTTCTTTTGCAGGTTGTTATAATCGACAATAAAGCTACAGTGGCTTCTTAATCTGACAATTCATTCGGATAGCTTCTTTTCATCTATTAATGGTTCATTTGACACTTTAGAATCATTGTATTTAGTTTTAGGTACAATTAGTTACTTCTTTTTACTCATTAAGGTTAATGTTGTTTGGAACTATGATTATTATCCTCTAGAATTGGTTGATACAACCATGTACTACATTCTTACAGAATTTATCTGTATATTATTATATATGTTTCTTGTTATTATATTTATAATTTTAGTGAAGTAAGATCAGGCTATTACATTTTCTAGGCAAAATCTTGTTTGATATGAGGTATTAAAATACCTAGTATATTGGGAAATAATGAAAAACAAAAAGATTTTCATGTCATCACAAAAAAAAGTGGCATTCAAAATCATTTAAAAGCTAATTGTTGTGATATTTGTAAATGTAATATAGTAGTCGGTGGCTTGTTAGAGAAGTAAATAATTGTGATTTATATAAATGTTATTTATTTTGACTTCTTGTAATAAAAGAGAGTGTTGATTTATAAATGTTACATGAAACATCTCACCGCTTCATCCATGAAAAATGTCACAACACATGATACATTTGTGATATTTATAAATGTCATTTTATAATTATTTTTTTGACAATTAAACATGTCACATAAAACATGCATAAATATTTTGACGATATGTTACTTAAACTTTAAGTAACACTGAATTTAGTGACATCTATATGACATTCATAAAAAATGTTATAATACGTGTTTAGTAACATTTATTAGGGTTTTTGTAACATATATCAAATCTCAAAATAAACATTTTTTGTTGTAGAGTATGGAATACGTTACGTGGGTTATGGTTTCTGCTTGAGTATATTTCTATGCAGATATCCATGCAGGGTCCGGATCATAGATGTTAACTAGTAAGAAATTAGTGTTATTGGGAAGATGTCTGCTTATACTTTGTCCTTTGCTTATACGACAAGGTTGGTTCTACGCATCTATTGTCATTTGCTTATACTGTGTTTTATCTGGTTTTATTGAATTTCTAAGTTCATGTTTATTTGGTTTCCATTCACTTGCTTTACGTACATTCATTCTGATTTTAGGTTTTTTCTTGCTCATCATTATGGCTTAGAGCATTATAATAGAAGCTTAAGGTTTATAATCGTGGTTAGACTGTTCCTCTCTTTCAAGCGGTTTGCTATTTTGAATGAAGTTTATTCTTCTAAAAAAAACACAAGTGAAAATGTAGATGAATGAAAGGGTAGTTACGTAATTCATGATTTCTTAAAAAACCTCAACCACTTTATCTGCACAAGACAACACTCGGTAGTATTTATGCGAAAGAGAGAGAGCTGTGGCCCGTGGAAGTGAGTGAGGGAGGGAGGGAGAGAGAGTGAAGGGATAAAACGATAAAAAGCTGTGTCCACTGTTTTCCATGGTTAAAATAATACTTCCTCCATATTAATACATTTAACTTTTTATGTTCATTTAATTTAAATTTATTTATATTATTTTATTATAAAAAATATATATTTATTTGTATATAAAAATTTAAAGTTTATATTTTAAAATAATTAAAAAATAAAATTATACATTAAATATTGGAAACAAAAAGAAATTTCAATATTTTTTAAAAGGAAGAAGGAGTATAAGCAACCAAAATCCTCTCCCTTCTTTCTCTCTCTCTACCATTTCTTTTTCCTCACTTCCCTTTGCCTGGATTGAAAGAGTTCAGATCTACTTCTAAGTTCAACTAACCCACCGCTTTGGTTTGGAGACAGACAAACATAAAAGAAAACAAAAGATCTAGAGAAGAGAGCACAGTTTGTTTTTGTTGAGTTATCTTCCTCATACATGCATACATGCATACATAGATAAGAAAGTCAATTTCACCAGTTGCACATAATACTGTAGCCTAAAGAAAAAGGGAAGGTGGAAAAAACATTTACACAGGCCAAAAAACAAGAGAGAAGAAAATAAATAAGGGTGAGGGGAGAGTTGTTGGTTACACTTACACATGTGGAGCAGTGTTAAGGAAAGGAAAGAGAGAGGCGAAAGAGAGACAGAGAGGGAGGGGGGGGCATAGCATCTTTCAGGGGAAAAGGGCATATCATATCATATCATATCATCAACAAACACAGACACAGACACAATCCACACCCACAGATACTATATACACTACACTACACTAGAGTAGATACAACATACGTATAGAGAAAGATGGTGGGCTCAGGATCAGCAGGAACAGATAGGAGCAAAGAAGCTGTTGGGATGATGGCCCTTCATGAGGCCTTAAGAACCGTCTGTCTCAACTCAGACTGGACTTATTCTGTCTTCTGGACCATCCGACCTCGCCCGTACCTACACTCATCACCCCCTTTCTTTCTTTCTTTCTTTCTTCCTTCCTTCTCCATATCTATCTGTCTGTCTCCTACTTATTCATTTGTGCTTTCTCTCTCTTTTCTTTTTTTGCAGGAGAGTTAGAGGAGGCAATGGTTGCAAGGTCGGAGATGACAACGGCAGCTTGTGAGTCTCCGCCCGTGTCCTTTTTCTCCCACATTTTTGTCTTTTACTATCGAGAGATGCCCATCCTGATTCTTGCGATCTTTGCACTAACTTTTTGTCACTACATGATGGGCCATGCTTAATATCAATGAATCTCTATGCTCTTTCTTTTCCCTTTACTAGACACACACAACACAAGGCGCGGCCAGACAATAATCTGTAAACTTTTTTTGATCGGGAGGGAGATTAGGGAACAGAGATGGGTGGTTTAGATTAGTTGTCAAATTTTCGATCTTTAGTTGTTTGAGGTGAAAAAGCTAATGTCTTTGATCTTGATCTTGATCTTGGTGTGAAGGATGTTGATGTGGGAAGATGGATATTGCAGAGGAAGCGTTGCAGAGTGCTTGGAGGATATGGATGGAGAGGATCCTGTCAGGAAAGCCTTCAGCAAAATGTCTATCCAGTTATATAATTATGGAGAAGGGTGGGTACTGGGTAGGTGTTGTTATTTTTTCCTTTTTTGTGTTTCTTCTTCTTCTTTCTCTCTCTCTCTTCTCTCCATCCCACCGCAGTCCACACACACGATGGAAAAAGGAATGTGATGAGAAGTTGGTGGAAAAAGTATGGGAAAGAAGTCTTTTTTTTTTTTTTGCTGTTTGTGTTTTTGGGTTTTGTTTGCCTGTGATTTATTATGATTGGTTGTGTTTCTATTCATTTCATTTATTGCCATTCTTATTGCAGGTTAATGGGGAAGGTTGCATCAGATAAGTGCCATAAATGGGTGTTCAAGGAGCCAGCAGAATGTGAACCTAATATCTCCAATTACTGGCAAAGCTCTTTTGATGCAGTAAGTGATGTCTTTGTTCAATCAAACCCCTCATTATTCTTCTTAATTAATTTCTTGTCTTTCAATGCTCCGCCACTACACTTTCTTGCTAGCAACAGCAATGCATACCGAAATGTTGACACTGGTATTATTATTGTTCATGTAAGATTCATTGACCAACTTTTGCCCTTTTTGTTATTGTGTGGCAGCTGCCTCCGGAATGGACTGATCAATTTGAGTCTGGCATTCAGGTCAGTAAAATTACCATTCCATTATACTGCTTCTAATCTTGGTAGTTCTATTGACTAATGTTGGGTTGGTTGCTTTTGAATTTTTGGTCCACCAGACCATAGCTGTGATCCAAGCTGGTCATGGGCTCCTACAGCTTGGTTCTTGCAAGATTGTAAGTCTAAAATTCTAACCATCTTTGTTAAGTTTCTGACTTGACTGATCCTAGCTAGAGACTAATGTCAAAATGTGGTGCTTCAAATTGTGGGTCTGATCAGATACCTGAAGATCTCCATTTCGTACTACGAATGAGGCATACCTTTGAATCTCTTGGCTACCAGTCTGGCTTCTATCTTTCTCAGCTGTTTGCTTCCAACAGGAGTGGCTCTCCATCACCAGCCATGAGTACAAAGCAACCAACAATCCCGAGCCAGCCTCCAGCTCCGCTGTTCAACTGGGGCCAGAGGCCGCTTCCAGCCTCGATGCTTGCTTCACCTAACTTTCAAAATCCGAGCCCGAGACTTGGATTCCCACAGACTAAAGATGAGACTCACATGTTCCTCCTTCCTCATTCGTCTGAAGCTCGAATGGAGGATATGAATGTGATGAGTGGTGAGCATGAAAATGACATCAAATGGCCTAGTGGGTTGTCTTTCTTCAATGCTCTAACCGGGCGAAGTGATGATGCTAAATTGTTGTTTAACCCGGAGAGCATGGGAAGCAAAGGTGAGCAGAACCACCACCACCAGGAGGGGAACCAGAACACGGATGGAAGTTCGAACCCGAACGAGTTCTTGAGCTTGGACACTCATCATACCAAGATGGAGAACAAGTTCAAGAGAAGCTTCACATTGCCTGCAAGAATGGCGACGTCTTCATCTTCTACTTCAGTTGATCAGCAGCAGCATCAGGGTGTGGAGTTCAGGAACACAGAGGCAGGCATGTATCCCCCTGATGTCATGGGAACCTTCATGGAGTGAATGTAGAAGGACAGCATATGCATAAGCATCATCAGCAAGTTGTATTTAGGAAACAAAAAAACAAAAAAACAAAACAGAGGGTTTTGTGTTGGTTATCATGTTTAAATTCCTAGTTTGTTGTCATTTCTCATTTGTAATACTGTCACTGGACTGTTCTGATCATTTGTTGTAGTTTCACCTAACATAAGTTTGCTACGCACATTTCATTTCTTTGACTCTACCTGGCCGACTTTCAGCTCAGAAATGCCATTAGTCAAATGCTACTTTCACACTCTTTTTTCCCCATATATAATATTTAGGGCCCTCATCCTGTTCTGTTCGATGATGGTTTTCGATAGGCGAACGGTTTGGTCCATACTCCATAGTCTACCATTTAGGGCCCTTAAGGAGACTTAACTGGTGTCGCGATACCTCATTTTCAAATGGGTATTTGACCCTCTTCATTACGTACATAGTGATTAAAGTACAACTTTTCAAAGTTTTAGTCTCTTTTAGATTTTTCAACAAATTTCATAGACTAATTATGTAAAAAAAAAACTGGTTATTTGTAAATTTCTAACAAATGAGGTTTCTGTCGGTTTTTTTTGTTTTTATTTTTAAAGTTTGACAATCATTTTATAATTTTTTAGAAGTTTAAGGATTATATTGTTAGGAGTAATAGACTAATAGTTTGTGAATAGAGCATAAGAATTTGGAGATAGTTTATGGGCCTGCGTGAAAGATCTGGGTATGTTGTTGTAATTTGAGTATACGGGCTTTGTGGTTTGGTCCACTGGACCGGATTTGTCTACTCTGAACTGAAGCCCGATTCAAGGGGCATGTGAAAAAGAAAGAAAAAGAAAAAGAAAAAGAAACTTCAGTGGTTTGAAATTAGTACTCCCTCCCTAGTTTTGATTCAATTAATTAGAAAGAAGTAGTACGTACTTCAATGTTGGGAGCTGGGTGGGTCTCAGCACTGCTAGGTTGTGGGAAATACTAGAAGAAAGAAGAAAAAATAATGAAATGAAAGGGGTTGCTTTACTTGTGGATAAGAAATACTCTCTTCGTTTCATAAAAATTATAATATTTTATTTTTAATATTTAATTTATATTTTTTTTTAATATATTAATATATATTATCAAATAATTTATATATATATACTAAATAAATATATCTAATTTTTAAATATATTTTTTAAAATTATTTTTTATTAAAAATTGAATTAAATATCCCCATGTTTACGGGATGATGGAGAGAAAATTATCTAGGGGTGGACTGGTGATTGCTTTGACGAACGGGGTGGTCCTCGAGGCGCGCAGTATGAGATACATAACATATGGACCGACCCGACATGAGAGTGTCTTTAACGTTGTAAAAAATTAACATAAAATTAATATTTGTCTGAATTTTTTTTTAAAAAAAAGAGAAAAAATTAAGAGGAAATTTAAAAAAAAAAATTAATTTTATATTAAAAATATGTTAGAAATGGGTGTAAAATATACCCAAAGACCAAAACGGGGGACAAATGAGTTTGTAAGACTTCTTTTGTCCTCATATCTTATCCACCATTCATTCTAAGTGGAGTACTTAATTCACGAAATTAATACTCAATTATCACCACCTACTTTTGCTCTCCATAGTCCGCTTTAAAGCATTTATAACAATACTATCTAATTTTAAATTAAATTATAATTAAAATCATAAAAAATATTTTAGTTAGTGATTTTATCATTCTCATCATACTAATATATACTAATCATTAGTTATTTTGGCTATAGTAAATATAACATTTTCTATTTTCACTCCTAAATTTGGAAAAGTTGAATAAGACAAGTTATTATGGCCAATGTAATAAGTAATAAGTAGTATTGTAGGACCAATTTTTTTTCTTCATTTTTTTTTATTTTTATTAGCTATATTCGTATAGCAAACATTATTGTAAATGCTTTTAATTTGCTATTATCCCTCAACAATACGAATCATGTTAATTCCTAAAATTAATATAATAATAGTTAATGAAGCCAAGGGTTGAGCAACGACACGAGTGATTCATTCGATAGGGGGAGAACCTAGGGAGGTCACTCCTCACTCCCGTATTCGTGCCTCTTAGGGTTTCTGCGCCCGTCTGTAAAGGAATTCCCGCATCTGTGCATCAAAGAGTCCTGGCCCCAACTCCATGCATCTAGCCTTCATAAGCATTAAAGTTTAGCCTTGGGTTTCGGATGCGGATGCGCAAGAAGCCTTAACTAATAGGTAACTTACAAAAACCCCATGAGGTTAGGTGAAACTTTCAGTTTTTTCCCTCGGTTTTGGGAAATCTGCAAAAAAAAGCTCTAAGGTATTGTAAAACCTTCAACTATCCCCCTCAATAGTTAATCTAGTTACATTTTCTATTAAATTCGTGGAGAAATTTTCTATTTATATCCCAAATGTTAGAGTAAAATTGTTAGGGTTAAAATATTTATGATGTAATTAGGTGATTTCTCCGTGAA
>JBBYHH010000001.1:750714-762274 GCA_038382905.1 Daphne laureola | reverse complement strand
TTACAGACCCGCCCATGCGCGTCATTAACATCACGAGGCCCAAAGCTACGCCCGGAAGGATACAGCATTGGGGAACAGAACAGAGAGAACGTTTCATTTTCACAAGATGTGATTTGATGTGAAGCTTCCCTTTTTCATTCTCACAGTCACAGTGCTCTAGCAACATTCTTAAACTCGTTCAAGCAAGAATGGAGAATCTTCTGCCGCTTCTGAAGTGACTGCCTTTCATTCTGCAGATTATCTATGGCTCCAGGAGCCACAAACATCTCCATGAATCTATCGTCATTCACACCAAACAGATCCACTCCAAGTGCCACCACTAGTCTATCTCGGCTGTCCATCAACCCAACATAATAAACAAGTCAGATAAAAGATATTCTAATCTACAAGTCCCCTTTTGTGTGCGGAATTTCGTGCAAAACTCATTATAAAGACCTAAAATGTGATAATAGTGCAATTTAGATCTTATATGTTTTTTGAATAACACTTTTTAGGATGACAATATGTGTGCCATTAGCACATTCCGAATCAAAAAATGGTCATGTAAGAATACCGCACAGAACTGATAAGAGATCCAACAGTAGAGAGGAGAAAAGGGGAAAACTTACCATGGAGTCAAGAAACCAGAGTTTAAAGTGGACGTTGCACTGCGCTCAACAAGGACTTCACGTATTCGTGCAAAATGCTGTGCAGCTGATGAGCAGATTTCCAGGTACGCAGAGCTTGATTTCAAACCACTATCACCGTTACCTAGAGTCAGCCCTCCAACATTCTGAACTTTTGTCTGCTCAGCATTTCTGTTGCCCGCCATTCTTGATATTCTTTTTCTAGCTCCCATTTCTACGCCATTTCCATTTTCCTTCTTAATTCCACCAAATAACACTATATCACATGGCTGCTCAGGGGAGGGAGTTTCCGGCACAGTCATGTGTGTTTCTCCCAGAGCTTCTCTGGTTTCTGATCCTTTGCCTTTGCCTGGTGTAGTTTGATGTACATTGTTTTCTGGAGGTATATTCTCCTGATCCCTTATGGTTCCATCACATGACATTGTCTTCACATCAGATAGCTCGATGGAGAATGAAGCAGCAGAACCTTGAGTGATTTTTTTGTAAGGGGCTGCACCTGAGCCGAAGCCTCCCTGGAAATCAACCTCATAACAAACTTGAGAGTATGGACTTGTAACAGAATCAAGATGATGACGAACAAGTTGCTTGCACTGTTTGGCCAAATCCTTTATGAAGCGATTAAAAGAATGCCTTAAAGCAGCCTGGTAACCAATATAACCATCCATGTTTCCAAAATTCTTTCCATCTGTATATTAATAGCAAACCATTAGTAGAACATAGAGTAATTCAGAAGAGAAACATTATTGGCCACTTGATTTTAGAAGCAGTACACACCTAATAAGCCTACAAATGGAGTACTAAAGAATGATAATATCAGAAAAATTATGAAATGACACAAACGCTTTTCTAAAGGACTTCGTTTTTTGCAGGATCTGTGATAAGATATGGTCAAAATTTATTTTGCAGTATGATAATGGCAATCATTTTCACCTTTACTGATATGCAGCATCTTATGACATGATGATTTATAGTAGAGGATCACAACCTATCAATGACCACCATATGGACTCCCCATCAGAACCCGGAAATATGCTTATCATGATATCCCCATATTAAAGATCTGTGTCAGCACTCAGCAATTCACTTTAACAATGAAAACAGATAGTAGGAAGGTCCTTACATTCTATATCACGACTGCGGTTTCTTTCTATAGCAATGTCAAAGAGGTTCCCTAGAACAAATGCAAGCCGGTCACAAGCAGTATCAAGAAGTGGGGCAAGCCATGATCTTGCAGCAGTACGTGCAATCTCAGCAGCAGCTTCTGTTATTCCTCTTCCTCCACCTCGTCCAGCGTGAGCAAGTAATATGTTTGCAACCTGTTTTATAGTAAATACATTAAATTGCATTTGTAAGTCTGTTGATGATTAAGATAAAAATTCATAGGTAAATTCTAGTTTAGTTCGTTCTTTCCAAAAGATTGCATACCTTCTCTCGTGACACTGGTGGGCATTGCATTGAATAAGCAGCACATCGGAACTCATGGATGACCCTTTCAAAAGCAGCTCCTCCATAAAGTCGAAGACTGGCATTAGGTGGTTTTATGCTTACTGTCACACCAGGCCAACTCCCAATGCCACTTTCTCCTTGCTCCTCTTCTGTTGTCTTTCCCCACTGCTCTGGTGCAGGATCTGCTGCTCCATCAATCAAAGATCCCTTCCACAAGTAAAGTGAGCAAACCATATATAAGATGAGAAATGGTATCTACCATAAACTGTAAATTACTAAAATAAAAGTTTTAAATGAAGAGGAAGTCTTAAATGCTTAATTTAAAAAAAAAAAAAAAAATCATCTGGTTAAGCAGTACCACATGATTGCTGATAGAAGCTAAATGCAACATTGCTGATTTTCTGAGATGGGCAACATCAGAAGTGGCCTGTATTTTAGAGTCCATTCTGGCCAGCTCAATGGTGATTTCACTGCAGCGCTGCTCAAGCAATGCTAGAGTTGCTGGAGTAGCTTCTTTATACCTACTCTGAAGCTCCAATTCTAAATACTCTCTTAAAGAGCTAAAGCCAACATAAGACCTGAACTTTTCTTCATCAAATCCTCCTTTAATTCCATCACGCAAGTGCTGCAGAACATGAGAATCTACTTGAGCTATTTGCCTTCGAAATTCCTCATTAGAAACAGTGGTCCTATCCTTGGGCAGTGCCACAAAAAAGGGGTGAGTATTTTCTCCAAGATATCCACTTGCACTCAAGTATCGATCCACTTCCCACCGGTCATTGAACTCCTGACGAAAACAAGCGCCAGAAAATTAGTGTGCGCTGAAGAATTGCAATAGAAATGAACGCCTAAATGTTTCGATGACACTGGAATAAGGATTGTTATTCAAAAATGAATCACCTTCAGCCTGTTGTCAAATTTGGACACAACAATAACAGTCCTTTTGAAGGTCGGATCAATGTCGCGAACGGCATCCAGCCACAGTGATGAGCACCACTCGACGCTACTCTGTTGAAGGAATACAAGAATACGATGGGGAGGACTAGCGAGTTGCTTCACCATCGACAAAATTTCATCTGGCGTGTTATCCGGTTCTCCTTTCTTTGCCTGCGATGAAAGAGCAGGAAATTATTAACCCAATTCTTGCCATAGATGTAGAGTTGAGATAGAACACTACCTTTAGGACAAATCCTGGCGTGTCAATTATGGTGAGATTAGGGCAGTGAGCGTATTCAGCTCTCATTACAATAGGCTTTGGAGATACGGCAGCCTTAGTCTTTTTCAAAAGTGCCTCGGTTCTGGATTTTATAATATCTGCAATTGCAGACGCTAAAACCACCGGACTCCCATATTCTTCAGAATCTTCCTCCTGATTAATTTCAATCATATCGAATATAAGATCAAGGGAACAAATACTAAACCAGGAAAGACACTTATAAAGAAGCAGATCTAGAGAGAAACCCACTACCTAACAAACCATAAAACTACTACTCGATTCGATTGAAAGGGAAATGAGTGAAGTTAGGGGACCTGGAATCGGCAGCGTGGTTCGAGGGCTGTAGGGTCGTGGACCATTTGTAGGATCAGCGGCCTGCGGGTGCCCATCTCGACCTCCCGGATGTTGAAACGAAATCCGAGCAGGGCCTCGAGGAGGGAGCTTTTGCCATCAGATTGGCCGCCGAGTGCGACGATCTCCGGGATCGGAAGCTTCTCTCCGAAGGCCACCGCCGCCGCCTGGAGGCGATTGTAGGCCTCGAAACGAGAGGAAGTAGAAGTATAAGTAGAAGAATCATGGTGTTGTCGTTTGGATTGCGGGGTTGTCGTGGTCGACTGGAACTTGGTTGGAGTCGCCATGTCCAGGGCACACAGCAAGCAAGTGAAGAGTGAAGACTGCAGAGGGGGGAATTTGAAATGCTGGGTTTGTTTGAATTTGAAATGCTGCAACTGTAAGCAAGCCGTTGATTGTTGTTGGGTTGGGTTGGGCCTCTCTGTTACTAAAACCCAAGCCCAATACAGATTTCATCTCTTTTCGTTTCCTTTGCTATTATGACTTCAATAAATAAGTATCAAAGAAATTAGACCACATCATCTACCAATGAATCCTTGAAACAATCATCTTCAATTAAACACATTAAGTTCTCTAGAGGATCTTGTAACAAATAGAACGGAATAGAGACGCATGATTCATGTAGACAACTCAACGAGTTGGGATTAAGGCTCGATTGATTGATTGAAGAAGAAAAATTTATGCATTTAAGTAACTTTAGTAGGAAAAAAAAAAAGTTCCCTTCAAAAGTAAGGAGATCATTTTTTTATAAACCAAAATAGAAAAGATACAATTTTCCAAGGCTAAAAGAGGTAATAAGATATCCTCTGATTTAAGACAGAGGGAGCAATGTGCCCATGCAATTAGATCGACTGTAGGGTGTGTTTAACATTTTAGAAAACTGTAGTACAGGAATGTTTAAGGTCCTTTTAATTGTGGAAATTTTTTTATCTCTAATTTCTTTTTGTGAATGTTTAATCATATAACTACCTTTAAAGTGATGAAAAATCTTGTTTTCTATCATTTAGAAATTAATTATACTATCAAACATTTACAAATAAAAACTGAAAAAAAATTCCAAAACAGACCCTTAACTTTTGATGAATTTGGTGAAGTGAACCAATGCAACAGGCGATATGATTTAATGAGCAGTCCTATAATCTAATGCCTAAACTTGCCATGTTCATTGATTGAGCCATGTATTTCAAGATGAGGCTGTCAAAGCCCAGCTTGCAGCTTATGAACCCGTATCTTCTTATACATAAATTCCTCACAGTACTTTGAGAAGAATGGCTTCTAATAAGCTCCTCAACCTCAAACTCTTCCTCTTCCAAATCATTTCTCTCCACCTTTCCTTGTCTTCACCTCTTACCGAAGATGGAGAAGATGTTCTTGAAACCCCTACGGTACTGCGTTCGAGATCAGGAAGCATGGCATCTGTAGAGAGGATCAAGAAAGGTGCTCATTGTAACCCTGTCAACTGTAATATATGTCCCGGTGTTTTGACGAACAACGGAACCAGACTTCTCCATTGTTGCAAGAAGCACTGCCGGGATGTACTTGGGGATGGGAACTGCGGTAGCTGTGGGAAGAGGTCCAAGTTCGGTGAGAGGTGCTGCCATGGAAGTTGCACAGATGTGTTTCACAATGTCACTCACTGTGGAAACTGCAATAACAAGTGCTTGGGAGGAGATCAGTGCGAATTTGGTTATTGTGGGTATGCTTGATAGACTTTTCTTGTTTGTTAATCAGTTACTATTAGAGGTTATGCCTATTTGTTTGAAAGTATGGCTGAAAATAAGAGGGTCATTATGGTTCCTTGACATTTTTCTCTTGAGAATCAACAAAAGGAGGAGATGAAATAAAATGATCATGGAGTAGAATCCTCTATATGCAGAATCCAATATCAAGAGTACTTACTGGATTGTGGCTAGATGATCGCTTCATCTAAACATGAATTCTTCAAAGAAACACCAAAGAAAATGGCCGCAGAAGTCTTTGGACCCAGTTTTCAAGAACATTGATGATCCAAGGATAAGAAAAGCTTTCCAGTAGAAGTAGTGGCTTCTAGCAGCAGCAACTGGGAAATGTTATCTAAAATATAAACGAACAGTCATGGCTGCCTCTGCTTGCTTCCAACTTGGAACATTATTCCTTAAAGATATTGTATGAGTTCAACAGCAAACTTCCCCTTTCTTGTGGAGTTTATTTCTCCTATCTGGGACACACAAGAAAAAAGAATGAACATCAGATTCAACGAGTTGGCATACAAGCAAATCACTAAAAGCTTGCAAACGTTGAAGGAACTAAGAAACAGCTACTTTCAATCTGCCTTTTCCAGCAACTGAAACAATATCTCCGGTCTTTAGCGTTACTCCATTTTTCATAATGGTAGTCCAATTGACACGCACATCCCCACTGCTGCAAAAGGAAAAAAGGTTTTGTTTAATAAATTCAAACCGGTGAAGTGTGAGTGAAACAATTCAATTACTCCAGTTTCATTCAACAAACTGTTCAGTTCTCATCAACCAGTTGGACATGAAGTTTTTCAAAGAGCTTATTCCATTCCTTTGCTGTAGGCTCATGAGAACGCAAATAATTAGTTTAAATAACTCGTACAATTCAGCAAAGAGAACATTTAGTCTAGTCCAATCCCATGTGTTAAACAAAGTGCAAGTCCCTAACTCAAAGAAAACACTGAGAAAGAGGTTTTGACATGTGATAACAAAAAGAGACAATTACACGTTGATTGATCTTCTATATTGGGTTATAGTAAGAATTGCACTTCTACAAGCCATTAAAGTATCAAACTCCTGTCCTTTGGCTTCCACTTTATACGCACTTGCAAGTTTGCCACTAAGAAAAGACTTCAAGCGGTCTTGCAGAGTCTTACACTGGCGCTCTCTTGGTTTATTGTGCTAACAAACTCTGCTCAGAGAACCACTATCCACTATTTAGCATGACTAGCTCTAGATCCATCAAGTCTTCACATGAAAAAAAATAAGGTTTCTTTTTTCCCTCTAAGAAAGCAAAGAGCTAATAAACAAAATAAGCTAGGCAATGGAGGCCAACGTCCTTCAAGCGGCAAAGTTTTACCTGATTAAGTTTACGAGTTTTGATCTGGATATCTTAAATCCTGCACTGGCTAGTGCATCAACCCGAAGAGATGCTTCAACAGTTTTGAATGATTTAGTTCTGAAAAGATGACATAAAATGATTATAAAACTTCGTACCCATGCCAAACTAAAGACAACCATTTACACTGATAATTGGTTTTGACCTTGGTGGTTCATATTCCAGAGCTAAAAGTGGTATCTTCAAGCAGGAAACTGAAACATTGCCGACCTTCATGTATCAAACACTAAAGAAGATCAGCGGAAAACCACTAGTGTAATAATTTAACTACATAGAATGATAGAATAGAACTGTTACTGGTTTTTGCAATATATTTCTAAAAGCAACATTTACCGTCTTCATATACTTGGTCTAAATGTAGGACTAATAAGCTGCGTAGTATTAAACAGAAAAATGTTATTCTTCACCTTTTGGGCAGGTAGGTGGCATAATATGTTTTCTCAAATCTAAATGCCACATAACAATCCCTGATCTTTCCAAATCCACTTTAACAGCAATAGATAAATCAAATACAATGGATAATAACTCTGACCTTGTCCAAAGATGATATGATAAAATCAACAAGGTCTGGAACGATCAGGAATTGAGCTCCCTTATCACCCTGGATAGAAATCAGATAGAAAGACGAACTCATGTCAGCCCTTTGGTCCAGATGGAGGAGTTAAACAAGAATAGTGTGTTTCAAATAGCTGGTGGTGAGGTCTTGACAGATGGATTTAAACCTTGGACTGTTGGACACCCAATAAACCAGGATAGGTTCTCAAGGTAACTAAGGAATTCAAATAACAAAGTGAAGTTAGCCAGGTTGAAACTTTGGAATGCTTGATATATTAAATTTTAAACCTGCAACATTATATCCCCAAGTTTCTCTCTGGCAATCCCAGTACCTAGAATTGCACCAAGGAAGTCACCATGAGAACAAGGCTGAAATCCAAAGTTTCCTGTGATACTGAAGAAAGCTAAAGAAAATATGTGATTACAGCTGTCTAATAAACTCAAACACTGTAGTTAACAACTGAGAATTGCAAGGCATGCCTTATTGCTGCAATTATATCTGGGTCACTGGTCAATACATCCGAGTGTCCAACCGATATCCGGCAACGCTCAGCCTACAATTAGATAGCAATATGGTGATAGAAACCATGAAAACGCGAAGAATCACATGTGCTGCAAAGGTGTTATTGATTCAGTATATGGATTGAACCTAACCTGAGGATATCCACCTTGAGCAATAGCTTTAACATCAGCTAGTTTCTCCAGAACTAGCATTGATTCCTTAAGAACCGGTGGTGTTAGAAAATCAGTATGCAGGATCTCTCTTCTCGACACTGCTCGTCTACCCTGGAGGAAGACGAATGGAGGATAATGAAAAAACCATGTTCTCTTGCTGTAACAAGTAATTCAGATAAAAGTAGATGATTCTTATAGATTCGAAGGTCACCATGTCAAGAATATGCTTCACTTCTTCAACCGCAGATTTATCAAGTACACCTTTAAGCATATCATCGGTTTCTCCTATGATAGATTTTGAGAGATGACATGACCCTGAAGCTGTAACAACAACCAAAATCATCCCAGGAACGAATGAATTTGAGAAAAATGAACTAGTTTCGAAGCATCATCAGCTCTAATGCTCTGACTAAACAAAGACAAAGCAGCAAAAGTTGAAGTAAAGAAGCAAAGAAAAGAAACAGGAATTAATTTTAGAGAGGTTGGTTTATAACCTGAGAGGGATGGGGGAATTTGGGTAGGGAAAAGGCGGCGACGAAATGAGAGGATGTGGAAATGAGGAGACGGTGTAAGGATTCCTCCTCCGGTTGCTCTTCTCACTGCCACCCATATGGCAGTGGACGATATGGCGGACATGGAGGAGGATATGTCGCCAACAGCTGCTGCACACGACACCACACTACTGCCTCGCTAAGATGCTAAGATTGAATTTAATTCTCCGGAGCTTTTTATACAGGGCATTATGGAGGATAGATAGCGTGACCTTTTTTTTTTTTTCAAAGTCTATTTTAAGATTTTGTACTTCTAATTAAGCAAGATTAATAAAATTTCTTCTCTTAATTTTAACGGATTTTCTGAAAAATAATAATTTTTAATTACTTAAATTTATTTAAAATTTTAATTTGCACCCTATTTGTTTTAATCTATTTTTTTTTTAATCTAACAATTTAACCAATTACAAATAATTATAAATTTAACAATTATACTCAAAAGTTTATAAAACTCACTTAAACCCATCACCTTCCCGGACCACAACTAACCACCATCAAAAACTGCGAAACGGAGAAAAAAAATATACCAACGTAGATCGGATTTGGGCCACTGGATCGTGATCTAAAGACGCCGAATCACTGTCCAAATCTTTATGGTATCGATATAGAAGAAGAATTGAAGATAAAAAATAATAGTGGTATTAAAAAATTCTTTTAAAAATGATTAAATATTTCTGAAATATATCCCAAAAAGGAGTAAAATCAATTCTTTATGGGATGCTTGAAGTATTAAAATTCCAAAGATTACATAAGTTATGTCGTCAATACAATATGGGATGTCAAACATAAAAGTTTTTCGACGATTTTTTTTCTTTTTCCACTCCACTTATTTATTTACGGTGAATAAGTGAGTTTTGCACTTCCCACACCTAAAGTGATTTAGGTAGGAGTGAATTAGAAAAATTCACTTTCACCTCTCCTCTCCTCTGAAACTCGATCTCTCCCCTCCCCTGCCCTCCCAAATCAGATCTCAGAAATTCACATACTCTCCCCTCCGCTGCCCTCTGCCTCTCCCAAATCCGACCATGGTTTGAGCTCGCCGATCGATCACTGTATTTTCCGGCGTCGTTGGCAAGATCTAACGAGCTGGAAGGATCGAGTCACTACAAACGAAATGACATCTCTTGACAGACAAAAAGTGTCGGCAGAACCCAAAAAAGTGTCAGGAGAAACCTCTTGGGCTTCGCCGACACACAAAAAAAGTGTCAGCAGAACCGGTGTCGGGAGAGTGTTCTCTTGACACTTTTATTGTGTGTCGGCGAAGTATTATGGCTTTAGCCGACAGACATTTTCTGTCAAGGGAAGTATATAAGGTTCTCCCGACAGATTTTTGTGTGTCAAGGGAAGTAAGTCATCCTCTCCATCTCATGTGTCAAGCAAGGTACTTTTGTGTTAACAGATATTGTGTGTCAAGAGAAACCTATCTCATGTGTCAAGCAAGGTACTTTTGTGTTAACATATTGTGTGTCAAGAGAAACCTTTTTGTGTTAAAACATTTTTATTGAGTGGTTCACTTGTCAATGTTGGCATTTATTAATAATGTTATTAATAAATATTATTTACTAATAATATTGGATGAAATAATAATGATTGAACATTAAAATCTACTTCATTAATAAAAATAAAATTTACAATAATTGTTTGACAATCTTAAACATTCTTGATAATGTTCATCATCAACCTGGAGTTTGATAATTCAAAATAATTTTATCAGGCTAAATACTAAATATAACTAAACAATTCTTGTCAAACCTGGAGTTTCACATCAACCTGGAGGCTTTCACATTCTTGACAAGAATCTTAAAATGTCTTTGGCCAAAATACTAAATAATTCAAAATATAACTAAACAAGTTTGATAATGTTAATTAAGCCCCTAATTTCCAGATCCTTCAGACGTGGCTTCCATTTGATGATCTAAGATTTGAAGGAGAATGTTCATCATCAACCTGAAAAAAAAAAAAGAAGAATAAGAAATTTACAATTTAATTAACCATATCTAAATAAGAAGAAGAATAAGCTGCACAAAATAAGAAAGGAAACTGAGCACAACATACATTCAAACTCTACAAACGCGGAGCAACTAGCTTCTCAATAAGCCTACTGTTGTAGTTTTCATCAAACATCAATTGAACAAAGAGGTGAGAAAGGAAAAAAAAGGAAACAAGCCCCCTTACATAGAACAAATGACCAACACCTAAGGTTCCATACAGCAGAAAGCATGAGCTGCAAAAAAAAAAAACCTAAAAGGAAACCAGATATTCGATTGACAAGCATACAGTATACCCTAAGACTGAGCCCAGAACATAAAAATGGAAACACGAAAAAAAGTTGCTTCTAAGTTTTCCAGAAAGTTAGAAGCAGAGTTGGAACCAATTCAGCATTCATGTGATTCATGGAAAAGCAAATCCGAGTGACTGTAATGAGATGCATGAGGAAATTAACAAGATAAATGGTGTCCAGACTCCAGATAATTCTATGTGTATGGACAATAATTCACCAGATTAATAGAAATTAATTCCCATCAAATGAGTCCTCAGACAACAATCAAGAGAACCTGTCATAAATTAACAACTGACACTATGTGATCAACCTGTCATCAACCTGTCAAATGTGTATGGACAACCTGTCATCAACCTGTCATCAACCTGTCCAGACTCCAGATAATTCTATGTGTATGGACAATCAAATGTGCATGCTACTTACAACTAATTAACAACCGAGAACCTGTCATAAATTATCAGTTTCACAACCTGGAATTCACATGAGCTAAATAATACTGACATGAATAGAACCTCAGCATCATCATTCACAATTTCATCAAGTGACTTCATAATAGGATGCAAATCTAGAGTGACTTCATAATAAACAATGAAGATTGAATAGTTTGGAAAACTTAGCAGACCAAACACATTGCTTTACTTGAAAGATTGCTTACCTCATTACTCAAGGTGTTGAGAAGTGCAGCAAACTGATCAGGAGCCATATGTTGCTTGGCGGAAGAGACAAAGATGTTGAAATTGGATGC
>JBBYHH010000001.1:720827-737072 GCA_038382905.1 Daphne laureola | reverse complement strand
CCCCCCCCCCCCCCCCCCCCCCCCCCCCCCCCCCCCCCCCCCCCCCCCCCCCCCCCCCCCCCCCCCCCCCCTTTACCAGTCCTCCTTTTTGTCATTGGAGGTGACCTTTCAATTGGGGCACTTGTGTTTAGTTTGTGCGGAGAAGTTTCGGTGGGAATGTCTCGTCTCTTAGGGGTGGTCGATGCTGCAGTCGAGTGTTGTTTGCTGGGTTGGCGGGGCTTCCCACCCAGTAGCGAGTCAACTACATTGTTTGGAGGTTATTTTGGCGTGAGGACCACTAATGTCGGCCCTCTTTGTTTCCCTGTCTCTACCCTTTATTTAGGTTGCTTTATTTTGTTGAGTTTGTTTGGTTTTGGTTTTCTAGTTTCGGTTAGTGGTTCTAGTTCTGTCAATCTCGTTATCAATGCGGTACCCTTTCTCGCACTGTCATGACATGGACATTGTTTTGCTCATATGGAGCGTTGCCTAGAGTGTCGAGGGTGAGATCGCGAATCAATATAAATTTATCACGGTTTTTCCTGTCCTCTTTGGCCAATTATGTGGCGTTGATGAGCTGTGTCTCACCTGTTGTCTGACTGTCATTTTGGCGTCGACCTTACTACTCGTTATTGTTCATTTTCGTTTTTAGTTGCTTTAGTTACGGCCATTTTGAAGCCGTTATACTACTCTATCTTGTTAGTTTGTTTTATTTCCTTATTGATTAATAAAGTAAATCTCTTTCAATAAGAAAAAAAGAAAGAAGAAGGAATGAAATGAAAATATTAGGCAAATTGATCAATGTTCTGCCTAATAATACTATATTTAGTCAGATTTTTTTTGTCTATTTCCATCACCATTCAATAAACCGATACCTGATATTTTTCCTCTTTTGGGGAAAAAAAAGCCAGTATCCGATTCAGTTTTATGAAGTACTACCAATTAGCAGAAACGAAATTAGATACTATATCTAGTTTCTTTTCTGGGTAATGTGCTGTGAGTGTTGTGTTGTGACAACGTTACTTAAACGAAACATCTGTTTGAACAGGTTAATAATAAGTAAAGAAAGCTTCTTTATCGTGTTCGTTATCCACAATTCGCCTTTTGCCTAAAGATTTAATTTTTAATTCTTACGTCTTGGAAATCAACAGATTAGGTACAAATTTTTTGAATTTTGTCCTGTAATCAGCGGAGCCACGTTTTAAAAAAAAGGTAACGGCAACATGAAGAAGCAGCTCAGAGCAGGATAATAGTATTTTCGAACTCTGAAAAGGGGGAAAAAAGAGAGAAAAAAAACAAAGTAACCAAACCCCAACAGCTTTACCAATTTCTGTTCCTTCTTCTTCTCTGTTTCGATTTTGTTTTTCTCGTTTTGTTTTGTGATCCAGAATTTGCTGTGGCTAGCTCAGCTCCAGAGAGTTTCGCTTCAGTTTTCGTTTTTGTTTTTTCCTCCAGTTTTATTGTTTCAAATCCTTTTTACTTGATTAGGGTTTTTATGGGAGTGATTGGGATTTAGATTTCCATTTCTCTGCGTGCTTTGGTTTCGGCGGAGTGTGGAGATCGAGTTTCTCTGAGGTTGAAGAGTTTCCGGCGAAGATGATGCTCGCGGCGTCTCCGGCGACGTACGGGAAGAGCTCCTTGGAAGCGATGCTGGAGCAGCTGCGGTGGCGAGACGAGTGCGAGGCGCCTAAGGACCTTCCGCCGGCACTTCCGGCACGGCCGGCTTCCCGCGGCCGACGGCTTCCGTCGAATCGCAGATCAGTTCTGACGGAGCTCAAAGCTCATGGTGACGGCGGGAATTGCGTAAAACTTGGAGTAAATGAAGAAGAAGAAGTGATTAAGGACGCGAAGCCGAAGGTGGAGATGGGACATAACTGGAATAGCTTTGGGAGCAAGAAAATGAGGAAAGATCAGAACGCGGATTCGCCGTACAATCCGGAGCTGGAGTTCTCAGACAGCCAGAAGAGTGGGAAAATGGCGGCAGTTCAGGATGGGATTTTGCCGGAGATTGATGGGAAGGAGTCGGACTGGGATGTGAGCCAGAACATTGAGTATTTCATTAAGAAGGTAAGTAAGAGCTTAAATTTGTCTCAGATCAGTCTCTTTACACTTTTCCAATTTGTCTCAGATCAGTCTCTTTATACTTTTCCATGGAAGTTCTATTTCACGAGTCCGAGTTTTTGTAAGATCAAGAGATCAGAGCTCTCTTGTGTTGTGTGTTTGTAAACTCTCAAGAAGTACCATTTAACTTATGTTTTTGAGATTTGTTTGCAGAAACTTCATGTCTGGTGCAAGGTTCCTAATGGGCAGTGGGCGTCTGGAACTATCCAGTCTACTTCAGGGGAGGAGTCTTTTGTTTCCCTCAGTAATGGAAATGTAAGTTTATGTTAGCTCCATGATCGATGAGGATTCCCAGGATATATTCAAAAGTTTACATGGTTAGTACGACCCTTATGATTTGATGCGTTGCTGCTGCAGATGATTAAAGTCTTGACTGTGGATCTGTTACCTGCAAACCCAGAAATTCTCTCTGGTGTTGATGATCTTATACAGCTTAGTTTTCTGAATGACCCATCAGTCCTTCACAATCTTCAAAACAGATATACAAATGAAATGATTTATGTAAGCACATAATCTTCCTGTTTATTCGCTTTATAATTGCTTCAATATTTCATGTTTTCTCCAGCATTCTGTTAACTCTTTCATGTGTCTTTTTTCAGAGCAAAGCAGGTCCCTTGTTGATCGCAATCAATCCCTTTAAAGATGTACAAATTTATGGAAATGATTTTGTAACAGCATACCAGCAGAAAACCTTGGACAGTCCTCATTTATATGCTGTAGCTGATGCAGCATATAGTGCAATGATGAGAGGTGAAAGGAACTTTCTTGCCTTTTAGATTTTCTGTTATAGTGTGAAGCTAGGTTTGAAAAGTTTAAAATTGCTTTCTGATGCTGTCTAACTCATTTCTGAGGCATTTCCTTATGTGATTTCTCAATACTGACAGGAGGAGTGAATCAATCGATAGTCATAAGGTTGGTGTGATTTCCATTTTTCTTCCAATCATTTCACTGAGAATATTTCCCAGTTTTCTGCTTGGTGGTGCAGTAATTGATTTTGTGTGGATCTCTTACAAATAATTTTTCATACTTAATTTACTTTTGTTTGTTGAGTAGCTACCAGTCATCTGTATGTTACTGAATCTTCTCGATATGTATTTGCAGTGGGGAAAGTGGAGCTGGGAAAACTGAAACAGCAAAGTACATAATGCAGTACTTAGCTGCTCTTGGTGGTGGCTTGGAGGGAATAGATCGTGGAATTCTTTGTGCCAATTGTGTACTTGAAGCATTTGGAAATGGAAAAACATGCAGGAATAAAAACTCTAGCCGTTTTGTAAGTCTTTTGATCTTCCTTCTTATTCCTATCTTGTCTGCCAAAAGATGTTCCCTTTTCTTTTTTCCTTTGATGCCGATGGACATTATGCTTAAGCATGGTTACTAAAATAACTATAACATGTGGATCTGAACTTTTTCCAGGGAAAATTGGTTGAAGTAAATTTTAGCTCATCGGGGAAGATATCAAGCGCTACAGTCCAAACTTGTAAGAATTTGGAGGAACAAGTTTCTTATATTCACATATTTTGCCATCTTCTTAACTGCTTTACTGACATTACGTTTTTCTGAATGTTTGTTCACTAATTTTGGGCATGGACAGTTCTCATGGAAAAGGTTATTTCTAATATTAACCCTTTTCTTATACTTTAGTTTTTAATTTATGCCACTTCTAAAGTACATATCTGATGTTTGATTTGAACAGTCTCGAGTAGTTCAGCTATCTGAGGATGAAAGGTCATACCACATTTTCTACGAACTGTGTGCTGGTGCTCCCCCAACTCTGCGAGGTATTATATACTCTAGTGGTTTTGGTTCAACAATCTCTTCAATTTTAAGTTTTCTGAAAAAGTAATCATGTTCTGCAGAAAAACTCAATCTTAAATCTGCTAGTGGGTACAATTATCTTAATCAAGGCGGCTGCCTGGTGATTGATGGTGTTGATGATGCTGAGAAATTTCACAAGCTAATGGTAATTCAGTACTTCTGTTCTTCACGAATCACCAGAAGCCAAGCTCAGCTTATTCAACCTCATTAACTTGAACTCTCTTATATCTCTCAATCCCATAGGAAGCCCTAGATGTCATTCAAATTTGCAAAGAGGATCAGGAGCATGTATTTTCCATGCTTGCTGCAGTATTGTGGCTGGGAAACATATCATTTGGAGTGATTGACAATGAAAATCATGTAGAGGCACTGGCGACTGAAGGTGAGACTTGAAGCGTTGGCTGTTTATCTTGTTACTTTGGCAAATTGTATTTAACATTATATCCACTATACTTGTTGACTAAGGAAAATTGAAATCTGAAGTTGGAAATCAAGGAATCCCGTGGTCATAATTGAATTAAAATCAGCACTTTTTGGTTGAGGACTCTCTCAATGCTTTCCTGTCTCTATATACTATGGCGAGAACCTATCACTAATTGGTGTTAGGTTGGATGCTTTTACATGGACCCTGTTCTCAGTGGTTATCTATGTTGCTTCATGGACACTAATTGTTTAGTTTAGCAATCATTTAACATATATGTCTACATTCACACATGAGCATAACTTGAAACTTATCTGGATGTCTTTGAAGATCCCCATATATCTGATGCAATTAATAATTCTTTGTGGCAGCTTTAATCAATGCAGCGACCCTGATTGGTTGTGATGTTCAGTCACTGTCCATGGCTTTGTCTATCCATAAAATAGAAGCTGGAAAGGATATTATTATCAAGAAAATGACTTTGCAACAGGTTTGTTATTTGTAATTAATGATTTTTTGCAACTTAATCCCATTATGATGTAGTATGAAGATAACCATGTATTGGTACCATGTTTAGGCACTTGACTCAAGGGATGCTTTAGCGAAGTTCATTTATGCTAGCTTGTTTGAGTGGCTAGTTGAACAAATTAACAAGTACCTTATACTGGGCAAGCAGCAAACTGCAAATTCCATAAGTATCCTTGATATTTATGGGTTTGAGTCATTCAAGGTATGCACAAAAGTTTTTGTTGAGAAGTTCTTCACAAAGCAACCAGGTTGTATTTATTAGTCATTCGACTCCCTTTTTTTCTTTATCAGAAAAACAACTTTGAGCAGTTCTGTATAAACTATGCAAATGAGCGGCTGCAACAGCATTTCAACCGTCACCTATTGAAACTTGAACAAGAGGTGGGTTAGTACAACTTTCACGAGAAATGTTCCTTTTTGAACTGCTGTTTGTTAACCTTTATTCCATAATTCGTCCTCTGGCCACACATACACATAATTTACTGCCAAGGGCTTTGAGAATGTTGCGATGTCCCACTGAGGTTTCAGGGGGTTGATACTGATTCTGTGGCCCATTATCTAGGGTTTGATAGGTAAGCTTGTATGGTGCTTGAAATTGAAGAATAGCTCCTGATTCGCCTGTTAAATTCTGATACATAGGGATCGGTGATCTTGAGTTCTGGCTTGCAGAACCATAAAGTTCTGAGTTTTACAAGTTTCTTGTTAGCTTCCATTTTTTTTTTTTAATTATCTTAAACTTCTATAAATAAACATTATAAAGGCAGATGAGTATGAAAAATAATTGCAACTCGTTTACTTTCTTCAGGAATATGAATTAGATGGAGTTGATTGGGCTAAAGTGGTGTTTGAAGACAATCAAGAGTGCTTAGATTTATTTGAGAAGGTGAGTTCCAGAACTAAAGTTGATTTGTACGGGAACTTCTGTCTACAGTTTCTCCAAACTTCTTTGATCCCTCTTTAAAACATTAAACTTCATGATTTTGTACTCCACCTGCATTTGTGTCACCATGTAGATTTTTGCGTTTTCTGCAGAATCCAGTTGGGCTTCTGTCTCTATTGGATGAGGAATCAAATTTCCCAAAGGCAACTGATTTAACGTTCACCAACAAGCTTAAGCAGAACTTCAAATCTAACCCGTGCTTTAAAGCACAGAGAGGGAGAGCCTTTGGCATTCAACATTACGCTGGAGAGGTGAGATATCCTTTATGCAATGCTTATAATCTTGAAGCTGCAAAAAGAATTATCCTAATATTTAACTGTGCTAAATTTAACAGAATGTCAAACTTATGGCATTAACTCTGTTTCAGGTTGTGTACGATACAAATGGATTTTTGGAAAAAAATCGAGATTCCCTGCATTTAGAATTGGTTAAGCTCTTAAGCATATGTAGCCATAAGCTGCTGCAATTGTTTTCCTCCAAAATGCTTGACCAGAAGGTTAAGCCAACAACTCCAGTGGATGGTAAAAAACTAAGTGTTGTTACAAAGTTCAAGGTAAATGTGCGATATTAATTTTGTATTAGAGCCTAGAGCTCAGTTTGTGTTTCTTAAGCTACCTGAAGGGTGCAAAAATTTGGATGCCTTACAGGTGTTTTTATGATGAATATCGTTTTGATACTTACGTCTAGTGATTCATTCCAGCTTATATGGTTACTAATGTAGAGATTTGTTTTAGCACCAGTAACAACATCGACCGTTTTGTTCGTCTTAATTGACATTTTTAACTGTTAGGTATTTTATGTTTCTTGAATAAAGGACCATGAAAGAGAAAACTGACTTGAATTTCAAGTGTGCGAAAGGTGAATGTCAAACATTGCTCGAGTCTGAAATGCTGATTCCTTTCTTGTAGGGTCAACTTTTTAAACTAATGAACCAGCTGGAAAGCACTAAACCTCATTTCATTCGGTGCATAAAGCCAAATAGCAAGCAATGTCATGGCATATTTGAACAGGAATTTGTGTTGCATCAGCTCAGATGCTGTGGAATTTTGGAGGTTGTTAGAATTTCCAGATCTGGTTATCCAACACGAATGACCCATCGTGAGTTTTCAGAAAGGTATTGAATCATTCTTATGTTAATGCATTTACATACATATGTACTTGCCCGTTACATTTTATTTATTCAAATGTTTAATGCAGGTACGGTTTCCTACTTTTGGAGACCAAAGTAGCTAAGGATCCATTAAACGTATCTGTTGGCGTTCTTCAAAAGTTTAACGTCCATCCTGAAATGTATCAAGTTGGGTACACCAAACTTCATCTTCGTACTGGACTGGTGAGTAGAGTTTTTATTGAGGCTGCTTGCTGTTTTACAGTTATTTGGTGTGATTCCCATGTGAATATTCCTGAAAATGCGTTCCTAGATTTAGCAGATTTTTTATAATTCAAACAACCACTTCCAGAAAGAGTGAAATACACCCACTAAAATAAATGATCACACAGGAGCAACATAAACTAAAGATTGCTTTACCGAAAATATAATCATAAACTCGCTACAGTCTTGCGTAGGAGATAGTAAATTGAACTGACATATTTCTGTAATAGTCATGGTCATGCATATTATATGCATCAACGAATGTTGCATTTCTCACCATGTCTCAAGAGATCAAGAAAACAAGTTACCAACTGCCCTTCATAATGTTGGGATTCTATTTTTAGCATTAGGTGGAAACTTGAGTACAGATGTTTTCTCTTTCATAAAGGGGGGACAAAGGTTTATCGATTTACGTTTCTCGTGTTTTTCATTGATAGATTGGTGATTTGGAGGATAGGAGGAAGCAAGTCATGGAAGGTATAATTGAGTCTCAAAAACTGTTCCGTGCTAAACGCGCTCGAAGAAGTTTCTATGAACTCAAGAATGGAGCAATACTGATGCAATCAGGTAATAAATTGCCACTTGTCGGCTCGAGGCACAAAGTTATAACTTATTCTGCAGATCGTCTTCTCGTCTCTTAGATGGTATGATTTCTAGGTTTTCCTTTCATGGCTTGATATTTTTTTTTTTTTAATACAGTTCCTGCGTCCCAGATGTCCAATGCACAGTTGACAGCGATCATACTTTTACAGTCAGGTTGAACCCGTTGCTTGTGAGCAAAATTTGCATCCTTCCACTCTGTTTATTTTGCTCATCTTGTTTTATTACCCATTTTCATGCTTGCAGTGATACGTGGGTGGCTAGCTCGTAGACAGTTCCACATCCTTAATTGCCAAAAATCAAATCATGAAATTGTAAAAGCTAAAAGAAAGCCTAGGAGAAAGAGTTCCGAGTTGAAGGTATGTTCTGATGTCTTACCGTTCAGGAGGCAACCAAGTCTCTTCTATTTCTTGCATATAATATGCTTCATGTTCTCTAGATTTTCTAGTTTTGTTTTATGATTTTTAAAATAATTTTGTAGATGGTAACAACAGTAGTCTAATGTGATGCTAACTTGTGTACTAGGACTTTTGTCCGGAACAGCAGATCCCAGTTCTTCCTTCTGTCTTACAGGAGCTTCAGAAAAGGGTGCAGAAGGCAGAATCAACTGTAGACCAAAAGGAAAAAGAAAATGCCTCATTAAGGGAGCAATTACAACAGTTGCAAGCAAAGTCAGCATGCTATGAGGATAAACTTAAGTCTATGGAAGAGAAATCCCAGAAGCAAGTCAGATCTGCTCAAGTAAGTGCTATTTGCCAAGTAATTCCTATGATGATATTCTTGCTAGTTGATTTTGTGAGTAAGGAGTCATGCGGAGTTGAAAATTAGTGAAATGCTACTAGAGTGCTCCGTATTATTTAACTTGCCCTGCTTTTCTCAGATTTCCTGATGAGTTGCATCATTTTAGTTTATGATGAATCCCATGTTAATCTTTTCTCTGTTGCAGTCGAGCGTTTATGCAGCAAAAAGGAGTGTTACTCCAGGCAGTACTCATGGTCAATCTGAAACAGTTGATCCTTCTCCATCATTTAGCCATTTCATTTCTGAGGATAGAATGTCGGTGGGATCTCAAACTAATGTCAGAAGTACACAAGTAAATGCTTATGGTGCTGTTCCTAATGGAAGAGGGAGGGAGATCAATGGCTCTCTGAATGCAGTTACCAATCTCGTAAATGAATTTGAGCAGCAGAAGCAAATTTTTGTTGAGAGTACCAAACTTTTGGTGAATGACAAAACAGTCAAGCCGATATCTGATCCGGATGTTGAACTCAGGAAATTAAGAAACAACTTTGAGTCATGGAAGAAAGATTTTAAGATGAGAATGAAGGATGCAAAGGCAAAGGTTCATAAAATGGGGAAGTCAGATGCTAAGAAAAGCCGTCGGAGTTGGTTGGCATGGATTGGATTGTAGAATCATACTTTGCAGTGTTCATCCACTTGGCTGGCCATATTAAGGTACCTCAAGGAAGAAGGGTCAGTGCACTTGCTGAAGTGAGACATTCGACCGGTTTACGCTCTCCACATGTGCGTGCTGATAACAATGTTCTCATTGTGTTCTACTGTTGAGAAGGCACTGTATCTAATACATCCTGCACATATCTTATAGGATTGATCGTGTGAATAAGTAGATAGAAAGTGGTAAAATATCATTTTTGTCGTTCGTTCTCACTTATCTTTAAGTCGTCGATCATGTATCTGAAACTCATGTATCCATGCTTAATGTTGAAATGAAAATGTGCATAGATGTTTGATACTGGAGTTTGTCTACTCTCCTTTTTATCAGTTGAAATTGTCTTAAATGTTTTGAGGTTTATTCTAGTAATTGTGCTAACAAGTCTCTAGAATTTCTACCAGAAGTGCAGGTCAAGCATCATCATTTCACATTTCACTGGATTTCAGTAATTGTCATTTCTGTTGATTCTACAAAGTACAAACACATCTCACATTATAGCTTAGTTTGATACAGATCATGATCCTGGAACGAATTTGGTGGCATAGACCCAAGCATTGTTGGCAACAGGGTTGTCAAGGTGATCAAGCAGATTCTCCAGCGGTCCCTTTCCGGTGACAATAGCTTGGACAAAGAAACCGAACATGGAAAACATTGCCAGCCTGCCATTCTTGATCTCCTTGACCTTCAACTCCGCAAATGTAACAGGATCATCAGCAAGTCCGAGAGGGTCGAAGTACTGGCCACCTGGGTAGAGGTTGTTGCCCTCTCCAACTTCTGGGAGCCCATTGATGCGGAATCCCTCCACAAGACCCATCAGGACAACCTGGAAACCGAGGACTGCAAGGATGCTTTGAGCATGAACAAGGTTAGGGTTTCCCAAGTAGTCCAAGCCACCTTCGGAGAAGATCTGAGCCCCGGCCTTGAACCATACTGGTTCCTTGAAGTCTACTTTCACCCACTTCTCCAGGACTTCTGGGGTGATGCAGCCTAATGCACCAAGCATAGCCCACCTCCCATGGATGACCTACAATGTTGTCCATTAATCATTATACAAAACTAATACAAAACTGTTTCACCGTTTCTGCTTCGACGTTTTGAAGGCAGGGCAGAATCACTCACCTCAAGAGCCCTGTTCTTGGCGAAGGCCTCAGGATCAGCAGATAGACCAGCTGTGTCCCATCCATAGTCACCAGGGAACTCTCCTCTGAGGTATGAAGGAGTCTGTGCAGAGAAGGGTCCCAAGTATTTCACTCGGTCCGGTCCATACCACAGCTCATTTCCCTGCCAAAAAAGGTACAAAACAAATCCTCAGGGTAAAAAGTTTAATTCTTTTCTTTCTAAAAAGCCAAAGATTCTGCCTTTCCCCACTTTATTTTGTGAAAAGGAGTAGAAGATTACCATTGTATATTTTGCTGGGCATGTTGGGACAATATCCATTAGAGATTGTGCATTTGAGCCCCTGTACTGGCCAAGAAATGGTGATGGCCTTAGAACAGTGCCAGAGCTAAGCATGGATGCCATGTTCCCTCCAAAAATAAGCTTTGTTTCAGGTATTCAAGTTGCTGGGAAGCTTGTACTTACTCTTCTGGAAAGGAGGTACCTCTGGAACTATGAAGAAATGGAAAGGCAGTCTTTATATGAGATGTAGAAGAAAGTCTGAAGATTTTTGGGCAAGAGAAGAGGAAGATGTGTTTGAGGTTGGAATTGTGGTGGGGAAGTTTTGAGGTTTAAAAAATCAATCGGACCAATCAAATTGCTGTAAAGGATTTAAAGTATATCTGATTCATATCCTTCTATCCACATGCTATGATCATCGCGGGAATATTCCTCTGGGACGCTCACATGTGTACTGAAATGCATAATAGTTCAGATTTCAATCTTTTAGACGGCACAATTTGAAGTTTCGAGAAAACGGTTAGGTCCGTTTAATTATGTAATTTTTTTTAAGTTTCTATCTTTAATTGTCATTTATAAATGTTTGATTATATAATTAACTTTCAAGTGATGAAAAATCTTGTTTTTCAAATATTGAAAAACTCTAGCATATTAAATTAGGGAACTTTCAAACAAGATTCTCTAGTTTAATACTAAAGCTTTTTAAAATTTAGAAGAAAATAAGGTTTTTCATATTTAGAAATTAGTTATATAATCAAACATCTATAAAAAAAAAATAAAAAAATGAAAACTGGGAATAATTTTCACAATTAAACGGATGCTTAAAGTCTTGGGAACTTAGAGAATTTGGCTCTAGGTTGTGTTCTTCTAACAAAAATCTAACAATATAAAATTTTCATAAATACCACAAACTTTTACTCTAAAAAACTTTCCTCCCATTTTCAAATATGTATCACTTTGTTGTAAAGATTTTTCACAAAGAACACACCTCTAATCTACAATTTCCCCAGTTTTCAGAATCTTACAAAAACCGAGGTTTAAGTTAATTACTGTAAATTAAGCACTATTTAAGCAATAAATTAATGATAGTTTTAATTTTGGATCAGATGTGTTGTGAAGCTTTCTATTACTTGAAGTTTCTTTACGATGATAGACTTGAAAAACGTGAGAAATGGAGATATGTGGATGGGAAGGGAGATAGATTTGAGATAGACATAAATAAACTTAGTCACCATGAGCTGATTTTTTTTAATAATTTGAAGATAAAAAAAAGGGCTACATGTTTCTAGTATGTTGACTATCGGTTGTGGTTAACAGTGGTTTCATTAGACTTAACTCACAAGACGATTTAAACATACACAAGTTATGAAAGGTAATACAGAAGCATAGAGATGTGGTAGTGTGTGCTGACTATGAAGATCAGAATGTGGAGAATGAACATTTTGATGAAGAAGGGGATGAATCTGTTGTTAATTTAATTGTTGGTATTGACATTGCTGCCTTTGTTAATCCGCTTATTAATCCAGTTGTTGTTGCTGTCAGTAAAGTGTGGCTTGTGTATGAAGAAGAGGATGAAGATTATAATGTAGGAATTCCGGGTCTCAAACAACACAACAGAGTTAACATAATCTCTCACAATGATCCAAGTAGAACGGTGAATAATAGATGTTAAAATTTATTACCTCAAGAAGATAGCTTTTGTCACAAGTAAGTGTTGAATCCACCACTCTCTATGTGTATCCACGCACAAGCAGCTATCAGTTGAGATCACCATCTTCCTCCAAGAAAGATGAAACATGAGACACCTTCTTTCTGACATTGTGCTAGCAGTGGAACAATTCTCCAGAAATAAAACCAAGTTGGCGCAAATGGTGAGAGAAGAGAGAGGTTTAGCTACAATCCTAAAATAATCAGAACTCACCAAAAACTCAAACCCTTGCTGTATATGGCGTATGGATGCTCTATTTATAGGTATTCACGTGCCTCCTCTATCTGCACAATGGAGTCAAAACTTTAAACCTTCTGACACTTAGTGACTAACTTTCCAAAAGAGTCACTTAAGTCATTTTCTTCTTTATTTCGCACCATGCTCTTTTAAACTCTTCTTTATGCGTGTGGCCTCATAGGTTCCCGTTAAGTTGGTAGTAATTATGAATCTCATTCATAATTACAAGTAGTTAGTGGTATCTAGCAACATATCACTTTCATACAATTAATGAAGAAGTCAATCGTTGTGACAGAACCACATTCTAAGGTAATGATCGTCTTCCTTACACTTATTGTGTTCCTTCAAATAAATTGTCTGGTTTGAACCACAGCATGGAATCAATCACCATTTTTACCATTCAACCGTGACCATGCGAATATCTCTTGTAGCTAAGGACCGTTGAATCATTTCTAGTCAATGACAGTCCAACTCAACGATATTACTAACTACCCAAAACTAGTTTATTCCACTTATGTTAAAAGTGGTCTTTACTAAAATCTAAGTAAGTTGCTCACATGAGTGGATGTTCATTAATTTAAGTCAAAGAACATTAAGAACGATGGCTAGAAAGATACACTCATGTTCTAAATGGTACGATTCACAATGTAATCTCACGTGGGTCAATCCGCTTACATGAACACTTTGTCATGTAATCATAGGTCAGATCCATCTCATGAATTCTTCTTCTACACTAGTCTCGCGCATATTTTAACAATCATTTAGTTCACTATAATGCTCGACTAGGGATTCTTTAGAAATATCTTATATTTGAAGGTTAATGTTATATGTTCATTTAATTCTAAAAGCACAGTAAATAACAAATACAACGCATGAATAATGCCTCTTTATGAATTATCAAATCATGTTTTTATCCTAAACCAATGTACAACTGACTGGTTTTAGGGCACAAAAGTTATAGATTCCCACTTTCACTAATGCCAATCACCCATGTCTTGCACACCCATAGACTTGGCATGGCCATCATGCTTCTGCTGCGCTAGAGCCTTCATAAGCGGATCAACCACATTGTTATCTGTGTCCACCCTCAACATGTTTACATCACCTCAGTCTACGATCTCTTGATTAAATGACAACGCCGAAGGATGTGCTTGGATCTTTGGTGAGAACATGGTTTTTTTGTTTGGATGATTTCTCCGTTCTTATCACAATAGAGCTCAATCGGTCTAGACGCGGTGGAGACCACTCCAAGTTTCTTTGTGAACGTTTTGATCCAAACAGCCTCCTTCGCAGTGTCTAAATCAGAAATGTACTATGTTTCTAGTGTAGAATTGGCTATTTTTGACTAGGGGTGAGAACGCGCTGAGACGATCCTGAACCTGGTAGGCTCGAGCTTGAGCTCGTGAAAAATAGGCTCGGCTCGAGCTCAACTTGAACTTCATCAAACTTGATTTTTTAGGCTAGAGCTCAGCTCGTGAAAGGTTTGAGCTCAGCTCGAAGGCTCGTAAGGCTCGATTAGCAAGTAGCTCGCTTAAGCTCGATTTCAAATTTCAATTTTTTTGGCTCGATAAGGGTCGAATTTGCTCTGAAACTTAAAAAATTGAGATATACTGTACTACATTAAATCAGTAAAATAAAGATAAATTTCATAAGCTCAAGCTTGAATCTACCAGGTTCAGGCTCAACTCGGCTCAGTTCGCTCACCAAGTTCGTGTAATCTCGCGAGCCAGCTTGAGCCGAATCTTTGAAGCTCCGGCTCGGCTCATTTAATACACGAGCCTAAAAAATAATTTGAGTTTGAGACTTGTGAAGCTCGACATGTGAGGCTCGATTAAGCTCGAGCTTGAGTTAAGCTTAAACGGGTTTGGTTCGTTTCACACCCCTACCATCGACTACTTGGAGCTTCTCTAACTCAAAAAACCTCCATTAAGCCTAAACACATATCCATACTATGATCTGAAGTCATCCGAATCGGTTTGGAAACTCGCATCTCTGTTATTGGAATTTTGGTTGCACCAAGAGCTTTTGAGGTGGTACTTGAGCTCATAGGAAGCTATATGTAGCAAACCTAAGCTCAACCCAGCTATGAGTAGATGGAATTAGCTCACCATAGCTTCAGGGTAGCTAGAAGTAGCTTCCCTCAGCTCATCTCAGCTTAGTTTAGCTAAGTAGCTAAACTTAGCTCACAACAGCTCAAAGGTAGCTAGAAGTATCTCCCCTTAGCTCAACTCTACCTAAAAGTAGTTAGACTTAGCTCAAGTCAACTCATGTCAGATCACTCCAACTCACAGGAGCTAGGAGTATCTTGACATTAGCTCATCTTAGTTAAAAGTAGCTAAATCCAGCTCATTGTCAGCTCACTATATCTAGAAGTAGCTATACTTAGCTCCACTCCAGCTCAAATTAGCTAGAAGTAGCTAACTTCAGCTTAAGTGAGATAGTCTTGATGAAGAAGTGATTTTTAGCTCAAGGTGAACTGAAAGGAGCTCAATCATATGTCTACTGATCATTTGGAATGTCTTTGTGATATTTCATCATGTTTCATTAGTGGTAACACCTAATGATACCCTTTTAGTAAAAGTAGGGGTACTTTGGTAAAAGGACATGTCAAAGTGCAGGGTGTATGCGTCCTACCATATGAGGCACACCCCTAGGGTGGTAACTACCTCATGTCCAGCCTTAAGGGGCTGTTTTAGGTGAAGAGGTGCCTCCCAGGAAGGCACCATTTCGCCAAAAGGGTTGGTTACCAAGTGTAGGAGGCCTTATTAGTGTACTAGGGCGGAAGTAACTTCCCTAGGCCAAAAGGGTGTAACTTTTTGGCCTTGAGGGGTGTTACGACCACCCTTAACTCCCTCCTACTCATCTATAAATATATGGGAGAAGGGACTGCCCTTACTACCATGAAATACAAAAGTTTTGGTTACTTGTTCTTTTTCATCTTCTTCCTCTCTTCATTTTGGCTGAAATTTATAGCACTTCCTAGGAGCATTTTGGGTGGATATTTGGTGTGTCTATTCCACACATCCAGCCCCTTAACATACCTTTAATTCATCCATCTCCATTGAACAAAATGTGCCAACACCATTGAAGAACTCAAGGGTGAAATTCGTCTAACATCAAGAAGGAGCATACGTTTTCTAGGAGCAAGGATTTGTAATCCTTAAGTTGTTTGTCCAAGGAAAAGGTACGTATTTAGTCCCTCTAATTCATAGGCATATATGTTGTTCTTCCCTCTACTTGAATGCAAGAAAGAGGCATGATGAAATCAAAAGACATCATGCTATATATATTCCACCACTAAAGTGAAAATTGGTGAACTTTTGTGCATGAAGTGAGATTGTAGAAAGATCTAATATCAACAATTTGGGGTAGAGATAGAGACTCCAGCAAGTTTACATTTGGTTATGTATTTATGCTTAATGATTGTTGATTTTAGATCCACCATTAACATATTTTACATGTTATTCAGTCTCAATCATGTGTAAGACGTACATATATATCCCATATCATTTTTGGATTTCATGTAAATTATGGTATGATATTTCTTGTCTTATGATGCTTTCATCATGACAAGAACACATCAAGGAAGAAGGGAGAAGATACTAATCATGCTCATAATATTAGAATGTGTACCTTACTCCTGGAATTACAGCAAAAGGATATTTATCCTTGCTCCAAA
>JBBYHH010000001.1:648276-659752 GCA_038382905.1 Daphne laureola | reverse complement strand
ATAGCTTTTAGAATCAAGCAAGGACAAATCTTCTCGAAATGAACAATGATTAATGTGCAACAAAGGAGAGAAGGATTTCATAATATCTGCAGCGTGTTGCTGGAACTTCAAAGAAATGATTTGGAAAAACTTAGAGATGTCGTAAAATTTCCAAATTGTTTGGTACCCATGTCTTGTTCTTCATTCTTGTTTTTCAGTATTATTACTATTTAATTTGAGCGTGAAAATAGGAATATGAACATTTGGAGCCTCATGAAAAAATTATTACTGTCATGACTCAAATTTAAGTCAGTGGTCTTGAATACCAGTTAAGAATATTCGTTTGATGATAGTGACATTTTGCTCAGGTAGCTACTAGATGAAAATCCAAGAAGCAGAATTTTAGTGCTGAATTTCCCTACTCCTTTTTGGTTTGGGATTCGGAATTGCAATGATTTTTTTGTGACTGTGAGAGTGCGAGTTTAAACATGTTTAACAAAAATTAGGCTATACAGATTAGGCAAGTTTGATTTATTTTTGAGTGGCAAGCAAAAAGCAGTAAATTCAGTTGATTTGGTCATTGTTTCGGCTGTATACTGTTGGTTAACTTGTACTTTTGTTCCTTCGCCATTTTTTTTATTTATGAATCTAGGGTTGTAATTTTCTTTATTCTGAGTATCGTTTTTAGTGTCAATTTATCTGTAGTGGCTGTATTGTTTGAATACATATTACATAGTATTATCAGATAGCTGGTAAAGCTTCAATTCTTTGATTGACTTACTTTTCATACTCCGTACTGAACTTGCAAAGTTGAATCTAATGTTGTCGAGGTTTGCTCACAATATTCCTGGCTACTTATTACTGAAGCATACTTTTATTTGATGCTAAAAAATATCTTGTTGAATTTTTTTTTATTTGGTCGCGATCATTTAGTCCCTGATTTTGGTTATATGGCTGTTATTCCCTTTTTTTTTACGGTCTTTAGTTATATTGATAAAGTATGAATTTGATACCCAGAACTTAATTTGTTTTTTACTTATGTGGCTATTTCTTTTTCCTTGAATTGTTATAGCCTCAAAAGATCAGGGACTTTGTAAATAATGTTACCTCTGTGCCTCTGGAAAACATAGAGGAACCTCTCAGAAGTTTTGTTTGGGAGTTTGATAAGGTACATAACGTACATTTATTTTTGTAATCTGTTTTCAAGACATGGTTTTATGGTTTTTTAACTGACAGCTTCTTGTTCTTGCAGGGAGATTTTCATCATTGGGTTGAACTTTTCAACCATTTTGATTCCTTTTTCGAAAAGCATGTTAAGTCAAGGAAGGATTTGCAGGTTGAGGACAACTTTATTGGAGCTGATCCTCCTTTCCCTAGGGAAGCAGTACTTGAAATTCTCCGTGTAATAAGAATAATTTTGGAGAACTGCACAAATAAGCATTTCTACAGTTCTTATGAGGTATAGTTCTTAGATTACCGCTTGTCCCTCCATAACCTCGTTTCTGATTTTTTGGTAGTTTGTTTGTTTCTTATTCAAATTGATCGTGCTAGTTATTGCTTTCTAATACTAGTATCTGTTAGCTGTTAATTGTTAACTGGATAATGTGTTTATAAAGTGTAAATGCTGTTTGCGGTTTGTTATGGTTATCAGTTTGCTAATTCAGGTTCTCGCTTCTTGTTTATACCTCTCTCACTTTCCAGTAAAGTTAATTGATTTGTTCCTTCTGATACTGCAGCAGCATCTTTCCTGTCTGCTAGGGTCTACTGATGCTGATGTGGTTGAGGCATGTCTGCAAACTTTAGCTGCTTTCTTAAAGAAGACCATTGGAAAGTATGCTATCCGGGATGCTTCTCTGAACTCCAAGTTATTTTCGCTTGCACAAGGCTGGGGAGGAAAGGAAGAGGGTCTAGGATTAATTGCTTGCACTGTTCAAGATGGGTGTGATCCGCTTGCTTATGAGTTGGGTTGTACACTACATTTTGAGTTCTATGCATCAAATAATTCATCAGACGAATGCTCTGTTTTGGAGAAGCCATTCCAAGGGTTACAAATCATTCACTTGCCTAATTTTCATAGTCATCCTGAGACAGACCTGGAGATTTTGAATAAGCTAGTGGTTAACTACAAGGTTCCAATCAATTTAAGATATTCTTTGCTGTCAAGACTGCGATTTGCTAGGGCATTTGGATCTTTGCAATCCCGACAACACTACACATGTATTCGACTTTATGCTTTTACAGTCCTTGCTCAAGCAAACAGTGATTCTGATGAACTAGCTTCTTTCTTGAAGAGCAATGAGCCTGAATTCATTGATGAATGTGTTACATTGTTGAGTTATGAAGATGCAGTTCCTGAGAAAATTCGAGGTCTTTGTTTGCATTCCTTGGTTGCTCTTTGTCAAGACCGGACGCGTCAGCCAAATGTGTTGATTGCTGTCACTTCTGGTGGACATCGTGGAATTTTATCTAGCCTAATGCAGAAAGCCATTGATTCTGTCATAAATAAAACTGAGAAATTTTCTGTAATGTTTGTTGAGGCTCTTTTATCACTTGTCACTGTTTTAGTATCATCATCTTCAGGCTGTGCAGCTATGCGTGAAGCAGGGCTAATACCAACTCTCTTGCCATTGGTTAAAGACACAGATCCTCAGCACTTGCATCTAGTGAGCACAGCTGTTCATATTCTAGAAGTTTTCATGGACTATAGCAATCCTGCTGCTGCATTGTTTAGAGATTTGGGTGGCCTGGATGATACCATCTACCGACTGAAGTTAGAATTATCCTATGTAGAGAGTACTTCAAAGGAGCAAGATGAAAATCAAGCTTGTAGTGGGCGAAGCTCAGATGTCCTTGTAGGTACCTCGGTTGACCGTGATGGTGCACAGTCTCAGCATTCCGAAACATTAATTTCTTATCAGCAGCGGTTACTGATGAAAGCTTTATTACGTGCTATATCACTTGGAACCTATGCCCCTGGAAACAGCACTCGTATATATGGCTCTGAGGAGAGTTTGTTACCAAGCTGTTTATGTATTATTTTCAGAAGAGCAAAACATTTTGGTGGTGGTGTATTTGCACTTGCAGCAACTGTCATGAGTGATTTAATACACAAGGATCCTACGTGCTTCTCTATCTTAGATGCAGCTGGACTTCCTTCTGCTTTTCTGGATTCTATAATGGGTGGGGTAATATGTTCTTCAGATGCAATTATATGCATACCTCAGTGTCTGGATGCTTTATGCCTTAATGCTAATGGTCTTCAGGCTGTCAAAGAACGAAATGCTTTGAGATGCTTTGTGGAACTATTCACCTCAAGTCTATATTCACGTGCTCTAACTGGTGACACTCCAAGTTCCTTGTCTAGTGGTCTGGATGAACTTATGCGTCACGCTGCTTCATTACGAGGGCCAGGAATTGAGATGATACTCGAGATCTTGAACACTATTTGGAAAATTGGCTCTGGGTCTGATAGCTCTGACTTGCCCCATGAATCTTCTGGTCCTGTTCCAATGGAGACGGACTCTGAAGAGAGTAACTCGCTCAAACCTGATGACAGGCAAGCTTCGAGGACTGGTAATCAGAAGCAAAGCGCTGAGCCATCAACTGATGCTTCTTCAACAAATATTGAGCACTTCCTGCCTGACTGCGTCAGCAATGTTGGCCGGCTTATGGAGACAATCATTCAGAATGCTGACGCGTGCAAAATGTTTGTGGAAAAGAAAGGAATTGATGCAGTCTTACGATTATATACCTTGCCTTTAATGCCCCTTCCAGCATCTTCTGTTCATGGTCTATCTCTTGCATTTAAAAGCTTTTCCCCTCAGCATTCTGCTTCTCTGGCTAAGACAGTCTGTTCTTTCCTCAGAGAACATCTGAGGTCAACAAATGAAATTTTATCTTCCATTCAAGGGTCTAAGCTGTGTTCAGTTGAACCTGTGATGCAGACTAAAATCTTAAGGTATCTTTCAAGTCTTGATGGGTTACTATCTTTGTCAAACTTTTTACTGAAGGCCACCGCAAGTGTTGTATCTGAGTTGAGTTCTGCTGATGCTGATGTGCTGAAAGATCTTGGAGGGGTATACAAAGAAGTTATCTGGCAAGTCTCATTGTGCAATGATTCCATGGCCAATGATAAAAAGAATGCTGAGCAAGAATCTGTAGTTGCAGATACAGGTCCTTCTACTGCATTTAGTAGAGAGAGTGATGATGATGCTGTAATTTCCTCTATGAGATACATGAACCCAGTTTCTGCGAGGAATGCCTCTCAGTCTGTTTGGGGAGGAGAGCGTGAGTTTCTCACTGTTGTTCGTTCTGGTGAAGGTCTACATCGTCGTAGTCGGCATGGTTTGTCTCGTATTCGAGGTGGAAGGACTAGTCGTCATCTGGAGGCCCTGAACTTTGATTCTGAAGTTCCACCTACCATACCAGATACATCATCTTTCCAGGATATTAAAAAGAAAAGTCCAGAGGTTCTTGCAACTGAAATACTCAACAAGATTGCTTTCACATTGCGCTCTTTCTTTACAGCTCTTGTAAAGGGATTTACCTCTCCGAATCGTCGCAGAGCTGAAATTGGACCTTTGAGTTCAGCTTCAAAGACACTTGGTATGGCCTTGGCTAGAGTATTTCTGGAGGCACTTAGCTTCTCTGGTTATTCTTCATCTTCAGGGCTTGATACTTCACTTCCAGTGAAGTGCCGTTATCTTGGCAAAGTTGTGGATGATATGGGAGCGCTCACATTTGACAGCAGGCGGCGTACCTGTTTTACGGTGATGGTTAATAATTTTTATGTGCATGGAACTTTCAAAGAACTTCTTACCACATTTGAAGCGACTAGTCAGTTGTTGTGGACACTGCCATTCTCTATTCCAGCAGCAAATGTTGAACAGGATAAGGCTGGTGAAAAAATTAAACCATCACATGCTGCATGGCTTCTGGATACATTACAGAACTACTGCCGGGTCCTCGAGTACTTTGTTAACTCTACAGTACTTTTGTCCCCAAACTCTGCATCTCAGTCGCCGCTGCTCGTTCAGCCAGTTGCTGCTGGCCTGTCAATCGGACTTTTCCCTGTTCCAAGAGACCCAGAAGCTTTTATACGCATGCTGCAGGGCCAGGTACTGGATGCAGTTTTGCCGATCTGGAACCATCCTACGTTTCCCAGTTGTGATACTGCTTTTGTCAGTTCCGTTGTGTTGCTTGTTACACGTGTATATTCTGGCACTGGTGATGTGAAACAAAACCGCAGTGGCATAGCAGGAAGTGTAAATCAACGAATTGTGGCTCCACCACCTGATGAAGCTACTATTGCCACTATTGTTAGCATGGGCTTTACAAGGGAAAGAGCAGAGGAAGCTCTGAGACGGGTTGAAACAAATAGTGTTGAGATGGCTACGGAGTGGTTATGCAATCATGCTGAGGATCCTGTGCAGGAGGATGATGAATTGGCTCGTGCACTTGCTCTCTCACTTGGTAGCTCATCAGAAGCATCTAAATCAGAAAGTGTTGAGAAGGCTATGGATGTCATGACAGATGAAGGACGGACTTTAGAGCCTCCTATTGATGGTATTCTTTCAGCAGTCCTGAAATTAATACAGAACAGTGATAGCATTTCATTTTCATTGACTGATTTGCTTGTGGCACTTTGCAATCGGAATAAAGGAGAAGACCATTCAAAGGTGGTAGCATACCTTGTTCAGCAGCTGAAACTTTGTGTGATGGATTTCTCTTCTGATAATACATCACTGTGTATGATATCTCATATTATAGCCGTTTTACTTGCTGAGGATGGTAAATCAGTAGAAATAGCTGCACAGAATGGTGTAGTATCTGCTGCCATAGACATTATTATGAATTTCAGGCATCAAAATCAGTCAAGGAATGGAATTATGGCCCCCAAATGTATTAGTGCTTCATTGCTCATCTTGGATAAGATGTTGCAGCCACGTCTGAAAATCTCCTCGGATCCAACCGTAGGAAACAAGGTGGAGCACAACACGCACGGAGAACAGGCAACCCAGTCAGGCATCGGGTCAGTTCTGGAGACCAAAGTGCCTCCAGATTCTTATGAGAAGGAAACTATCCCACCATTTGTGAAAGTACTTGGAACGTCTATAGGTTGTCTGACGATTGAGGAAAGTAATAAAGTAATGCTAGTTGCCTGTGAACTGATAAAACAGCATGTTCCAGCTCTGGTCATGCAGGCGACTCTGCAGGTCTGCGCACGTTTGACAAAGACGCACAGTCTTGCTTTACAGTTTCTTGAAAATGGAGGTTTGGCTGCAATTTTTAGCCTTCCACGGGATTCTTTTTTTCCTGGGTATGAGAGTGTTGTATGTGCTATTGTTCGCCATCTCCTTGAAGATCCCCAGACTTTACAAACTGCTATGGAACTGGAGATACGGCAGTATTTCAGTGGGAACAGACACGGTGGCCGGGTGTCTACTCGGACATTTTTGACATCGATGGCACCTGTTTTCTGTAGGGATCCTGAAGTCTTCCTGAAAGCAGTTGCTGCAGTTTGTCAGTTAGAGTCATCAGGTGGGAGGACATTTTTGGTTTTATGCAAGGAGAAGGAGAAGGAAAAGGACAAACCAAAAGCTTTGGGTCTGGAGTCTTCAAATGAATCTGTGCGAATCTCTGAAAGCAAGATGCATGATGGTTCAGTTAAATGTTTGAAAAGTCACAAAAGAATTCCAGCTAATCTTACTCTGGTAATTGATCAACTTCTTGAGATGGTAGTGAGATACACTGCTCCTAAGAACCCAGAAGAGTGCCCATGTGATTCAACTTCTATGGAGGTAGATGAACCTGCAATCAAGGTGGTGAAGGGTAAGTCGAAGGTCAATGAAACAGCACATGTGGAGTCCGAGTCTGAAAAATCTGCGGCACTGGCCAAAGTCACTCTTGTGCTAAAGTTACTGAGTGACATTCTTGTGATGTATGTACATGCAGTGAGTGTTGTGCTGAAAAGGGATTCAGAAATGTGTCAAACCCGAGGTTCCAATAACTCAGATCCATCAGCAAATAGTGGTGTAGTTCATCATATTCTGCATATGCTGCTTCCACCATCTCCTGATAATTCTGCAGGATCTGACGAGTTTAGAGCGAAGTTATCTGAAAAAGCTTCTTTGTTTCTGGTGGTTCTTAGTGGTCGCTCTAATGAAGGCCGCAAAAGGGTGATTCATGAACTTGTTAAGGCCTTGAATTCCTTTTCAAAAGTGGAGAGCAACTCATCAAGCATTTTGGCTCCTGATAAAAAGATTTCTGCATTTTGTGATTTAGCTTATTATATTTTGTCAAAGAATTCAGCATCAAGCAACTCACCTTGCACAGGCTACTCACCAGATATAGCAAAAAGTATGATAGATGGTGGAATGGTTCAGTGTCTCAGTAACATTCTTAAGGTTATTGATTTGGATCATCCGGATGCCCCAAAAGTTGTGAATCTCATCCTTAAGGCTTTGGAGAGTTTAACGAGGGCTGCTAATGCTAACGAGCAAGTTTCTAAGCCTGATGCTCCTAACAGGAAAAAATCAGCTGGACCTAATGAAAGTATCACAGATCATATCATTACAACTGCCGGAGAAACATTAGAGCACAATGAGGATGGGACTGGTGAACCAGGAACTGCTGAGCCTGGGGAGAACCTACAGCAGCAGCACCAAGGAATTTCACAAGGTGAAAATAATAGTGCTGCAAATGGAAGAGATTCTACTGAGCATAGAATGAGAGTAGAAGTGGAAGAAACTACAGCTGGTAACCAACATGTCGAACTTGGGATGGATTTCATGCGTGAAGATATGGAGGATGGTGCTGTTTTACCCAACACTGACCAAATTGAGATGACATTTACTGTTGAAAATAGAGCAGAAGATGAAATTGGTGATGAGGATGATGACATGGCAGATGACGGGGAGGATGAGGAGGATGATGATGATGATGATGGGGATGATGATGATGAGGATATAGCTGAAGATGGTGCAGGTGTGATGTCACTTGCTGATACTGATGTGGAGGACCATGATGATGCTGGCTTGGGTGATGACTATAATGATGATATGATAGATGAAGATGATGATGAATTTAATGAGACTCGCATTATAGAGGTAAGGTGGAGAGAGGCGCTAGATGGATTGGATCATCTGCAGGCTCTTGACCAACCTGAAGGTACAAGTGGTCTGATCGATGTTGCTGCCGAACCTTTTGAAGGGGTTAATGTGGACGACCTCTTTGGTCTTCGCAGGCCGTTGGGTTTTGAGCGGCGACGACAGAGTAGCCGATCTTCCTATGAGCGCTCTGTTTCAGAAGTAAATGGGTTTCAGCATCCTCTTCTCTTGAGACCATCCCAGTCAGGGGATCTGGTCTCAGTTTTGTCATCTGGTGGGAATTCGTCCAGGGATTTGGAAGCTTTCCCAGGAGGGAGTTTTGATGTTGCACACTTCTACTTTGACACTCCTGTTCTGCACTATGATCATACGCCAGGTAGTCTTTTTAGTGACAGATTGGGAAGTGCAGCACCCCCATCTCTAGCCGATTATTCTGCACGTTTAGATAACCTGCATCTGCCAGGGAGAAGAGGGCCAAGTGATAGTCGGTGGACTGATGATGGTCATCCACAAGCCGGTGGCCAGGCTGCTGCAATTGCTCAGGCAGTGGAAGAACACTTCCTGTCTCAATTGAGCAGTATCATTCCTCCTAATAATCTTGATGAAAGGCAGCCTCATAATTCAGGAGTCTTAGAGCAGCAACCCTCAGATGCTACAAATGAAAGCAAGAGTTTGGTAGAGGGGAACCATACTGGAATCCTGCAAAATGAAGGTGAGTGTCCTGAAAATGGTATTGCAAGTGCGGAACAGCTTAACCAGACAATTGAAAGTGGCTCGCCCCAAGCTCAGATGAATTTGGAGTCTGTGGTCAGAAATGGAGGTGAGAGTCCAGAGTCGAATGAGGGTATGGTTAGTCAACTATTGTCTTTGAATAGTACTCCAAATGTAGTAGATGGAAATGTCGAAGCTGGAGAATCTAATGGCCTTACGACTGAGGAAGGGATCCCAGTTGCAGAGTTGGTTCCTTCATCTGTTTGCTGTTACAGCGATCTGCAAAATGACTCAGGTACTAGTTTACCTGTTAACATTCATACAGAATCAAATTCTGCTTTTGGGCCTGGTGGACTGTCGGTAGCAGATGAACCATGCAACCCTGTCTTAGCCGATTCTGGTGTGGAGATGGCCAACTCCACTGATTTTAATGGATCTCGTGGAACTGTTGATGTTGATATGAATGTTATTGATGTTGAAGGTGATCAAAATGAACAAACCATGACTGATTCAGAAACTCATGTAGCTGATCCTGTGTCAAATAGTGTTTCTGCAGTTGATACTAATCAAGCTGACCGAGCTAATTTGAGTAATGACACCTCTAGTGCTAATGCTATTGATCCTACCTTCCTGGAGGCACTACCTGAAGATTTACGGGCAGAAGTTTTGGCTTCTCAGCAAGCTCAGTCTGTTCAACCTCCAACCTATGTTCCGCCTTCAATAGATGATATTGACCCCGAGTTCTTAGCTGCTTTGCCGCCAGAAATCCAAGCAGAGGTTTTGGCCCAACAAAGAGCTCAGAGGATTGCTCAACAAGCTGAAGGACAACCCGTGGATATGGATAATGCTTCAATTATCGCTACTCTTCCAGCTGATCTTCGTGAAGAGGTTTGTATTCTATTTTTTGCTTAATATTATTAGAATTCCAGTCAAACTTCTCTGCTGGGTTTGATTTTACTAAATGCATGTTTTGGCGTTGGCTGATGTGGTATTCAGGTTCTCTTACATTCTTCAGAATCAGATTTATCAGCATTACCTTATCCATTACTTGCTGAAGCTCAAATGCTTAGAGATCGAGCTATGAGTCATTATCAGGCTCGGAGTCTTATTGGAGGTAGCCACAGATTAAATGGCCGCAGGAATGGGTTCGGTTTGGACAGGCAAACTGTGATGGACAGGGGTGTTGGAGTCACATCGGGCAGAAGGACATCTTCTGTTATTGCAGCTAGCTTCAAAATGAGAGAAATCGAGGGAGATCCCCTTCTTGATACAAATGCTTTGAAAGCATTGATTCGTCTTCTACGTGTAGCACAGGTAAAAAATCTTTAGCATCTCCTGGATATATAATACCATTTGTAAGGGCTGAGGGCTCAGTTTCAGTTTCAAATGATTAAGATTTTTGACTGATTTCTCCAATTGTTCTTTCAGCCACTTGGTAAAGGTCTTCTCCAGAGACTTCTGTTAAACCTGTGTTCCCACACTGTTACAAGGGCATGTTTGGTGCGGTTTCTGCTTGATTTGCTTGAACCTGAGGCTCTAGGCTCAGTCAGCGGGTTGGCTACAGTTAATTCCCAGAGGCTCTACGGCTGTCAATCAAATGTTGTTTATGGCCGATCGCAATTATTGGATGGTGAGTCTGTGGTTTGAGATGTCTCAGCTTATTGGCAGTGTTCACTACTAACATAAACTTTCTGTGGTCATATAATAGGTCTTCCTCCTCTTGTACTGCGTCGTGCTCTTGAGATCCTTTCCTATCTAGCAACAAATCATTGTGCTGTGGCGAATATGTTATTCTACTTCGATAACTCAGTGCTTCCTGAATATATGGGTCAGAAGTTTTTTGAAACAAGAAGAAATAAAGGCAAAGAAAAATTGATAGATGGACGTGCTGCATTGAAGCCATCGAATAGTTCTCAGGGAGGAGATATTCCTCTCGTATTGTTTTTGAGGCTTTTGAATCAACCACTCTGTCTAGGAAGCAGTGCTCATCTTGAGCAGGTACCTTTTCATTAATTGCTTTATGATATTTAGCTGGATCATGACATAATTGGTTATATAATTATTTGACCTGTTCAAGTTTTCTCCCTCGTTGGTACAGGTGATGGGGTTGCTTCAGATTGTTGTCTATACTGCAGCATCGAAGGTAGAGTCCAGGTCACTGTTGGATGCAGCAGTTAAGGATTTAGATCCTCAGAAAACTGACACCTCTGAATCTTCTGTTGATGTAAAAACTGATCAAACCTTGTCAGAACAAGGGTGTAGTCAAGAGGACAGGTGTGCAAATGCAGGGTCGTCTGCTTCTGATGGGAAGAAAAACATTGATGCATATAATATCTTCTTAAATGTGCCAAAATCTGAGTTGAACAATCTCTGCAGCCTTCTTGGCCATCAAGGGTATTGTTTCCTTGTTTATTCTCATCACTGTGATTTATACAATACTTGAATGTTCTTATATGCTCTCTGGTGCTACATCCATCTCTTATGTTTCCCTCCCTTTTCCCTCACTATATAATCAGTACTATTTGTTGCTCTCTTGTGCTTCGTCCATCTCTTATGTTTCCCTCCCTTTTCCCTTCACCATAAAGTCATGACTATTTGTTGCTCTCTATTTTAACAATCTGATCTGTAGTTTGAAGTCATTGACATCACCAAATATCTATTTCAGGGTATCAGAAAAG
>JBBYHH010000001.1:631390-648264 GCA_038382905.1 Daphne laureola | reverse complement strand
TATCAGAAAAGGTTTGTTTGTTAGCTGGTGAGGTCTTGAAGAAGTTAGCATCAGTTGCAGTACCCCATAGGAAGTTCTTCTCCTCGCAGCTGTCTGAACTAGCTCACAATTTATGTGGCTCAGCGGTAACTGAGCTTGTCACTCTGAGAAAAACGCAGATGCTTGGTGTCAGTACAGGTTCTATGGCAGGGGCTGCAATTCTGCGAGTGTTGCAAGTGCTTAGCTCACTCGCTCATGCAAGTATTGCTGAGAATTTAGGTGCACCAGCTGTAGAAGAACAGGAAGAGCAAGCTACTCTGTGGAAGTTGAATGTTGCTTTAGAACCATTGTGGCAAGAGCTGAGTGATTGCATAAGTGTGACAGAGGCACAGCTGGGTCAGAGCTCGCTCTGCCCACCTGTATCGAATTTAGGTGTAATTGATCACGTACAGGGAGCTGCCTCATCATCGTCCTTGCCACCTGGAACTCAGAGACTCCTTCCTTTTATTGAGGCTTTCTTCGTTTTGTGTGAAAAGCTACATGCAAATAGTCCTGTCATGCAGCAAGATCATTTGAATGTGACAGCAAGGGAAGTGAAAGAGTCTGCTGGTTCTTCAGCTCCCTTTTCATCAAAATGCAGCGGAGATACTCAGAAGAAGGTTGATGGTTCTGTCACATTTGTAAGGTTTAGTGAGAAGCATCGACGGCTACTAAATGCTTTCATCCGGCAAAACCCAGGCCTGCTGGAGAAGTCGCTTTCCATGATGCTTAAAGCACCAAGGTTAATAGACTTTGATAACAAGCGCGCATATTTCCGTTCAAGAATAAGGCAACAGCTTGATCAACATGTGTCTGGCCCTCTTCGCATAAGTGTCCGTCGGGCATATGTTTTGGAAGACTCTTTTAACCAGTTAAGAATGCGGCCCACGCAGGATCTGAAAGGGCGCCTTAATGTGCAGTTTCAAGGTGAAGAGGGAATAGATGCAGGTGGTCTAACTAGAGAATGGTATCAGTTGTTGTCGAGGGTCATATTTGATAAAGGGGCGTTGCTTTTTACTACTGTGGGGAACAATGCAACTTTTCAGCCAAACCCCAATTCAGTTTACCAGACTGAACATATTTCTTATTTTAAATTTGCGGGTCGTGTGGTAAGTTTGTGCATAGTTTCGATCTTAGGTAATCTCTGTTTTCTTATCTTCTGTTCTCATTTCCTTTCCATTCTCTATTATTGTGCATAGGTTGCAAAGGCATTGTTTGATGGACAGCTTTTGGATGTATATTTCACTCGGTCCTTCTACAAGCACATTCTTGGTGTGAAGGTGACTTACCATGATATAGAAGCGGTTGACCCAGATTACTACAAGAACTTGAAGTGGATGTTGGAGGTGAGTGGTTAGACTTTCAGTGTTTTCTGCTATCATTTTTTTGTGTTTTAGTTTTGTTTCTTTTAATGTATTCATTGTTTACCTGACTGCCTAGTTTCAAAATTTGTCCCCCCTGCCTCTGATCCTCTGATGCCACTCTACTGATCAAGTAATATTGTTGACACTTATTTCTTTCCAGAATGATGTGAGTGACATCCCGGACCTTACATTCAGCATGGACCCGGATGAGGAAAAGCACATTCTTTATGAAAAGACAGAGGTATGTTTTTTCTTTTCCTTTTTCCAAACGGCAATGAAGTTATATGACGTGATGGCCATCCTTTAATGTCTATCTGGAATCATTCTGGAAGTACTCATTTGCTTGAAACCAGGTTACTGATTATGAGCTTAAGCCTGGAGGTAGAAATATCAGGGTTACAGAAGAGACGAAGCACGAGTATGTTGATCTTGTAGCAGATCATATCTTGACAAATGCTATTCGCCCTCAAATCAATGCCTTCCTTGAAGGATTCACTGAGCTGGTGCCGAGAGAACTAATCTCTCTCTTCAATGATAAAGAGCTTGAGCTTCTGATCAGTGGCCTTCCAGAAATTGATAGTAAGTTCACTACTGAACTTCTTTTATCACATATTACCTTGCGGAATTATGCAGTTGTTGCACTCCATAAACTGTAGCCTCTTACATTTGTCTACTCTTATAATAGTGGACGATTTGAAGGCCAATACTGAGTACACTGGCTACACTATAGGATCTCCAGTCATCCAGTGGTTCTGGGAGGTTATTAGAGCTTTCAGTAAAGAAGACATGGCCAGGTTTTTGCAGTTTCTGACTGGAACGTCGAAGGTAAAGCACCTAAATTTTTTCATGCTATCCCCTATTTATGATCGTGTGTAGAAAGATTTCGAGTGCCATATGTTAATTGCATTTCTAATTCTCATTTCATAACTTGTCACAAAAGTGAGAAGTCATTTGATATAAATGATTAAAGTGGATTGCTTTAATTCTTTTCGGGAAAAAAGAAAAGAAAAGAGAAATACATGCTTTTCGCTTAAATTTCTCAAATGTCTGCGTTTCAGGTTCCTTTAGAAGGTTTCAAGGCACTGCAAGGTATATCCGGGCCTCAGAGGTTCCAGATTCACAAGGCTTATGGGTCTCCGGATCGTCTTCCCTCCGCCCACACATGGTGAATAATAATCTCTTCAGATACATACCGATCTTTTTCTTTTTTCTATTTGGTAAATTTCTCAAGTCAGATGTTTGTTTTACCAGCTTCAATCAACTAGACCTTCCAGAGTACAACACAAAGGAACAGCTGCAAGAACGATTGCTGCTCGCGATTCACGAGGCTAGCGAAGGATTTGGCTTCGGCTAAGGAAAAAGCATTCCATTTTTGTTTGTCTCAGCAATGCCTTCGGGTAGTCCTCTCATTAATCTGTACATGTTAGTACAAAACTCCATCTCTGCATTTCATAATTCCCCTCCCGCACAGATCACATGTTAATCTTGTCAGCTTCTTTAACATACATTACTCGTTCGGTGTGCAGAGACCGATCAGACTCTGGCTGGTGGGAGAGAATAACCCCAACGAAAATGGCCAAGAAACATCAAAAGCTCTTTCTGGGGATGGTTTATGATTCAGTCAGCGACGGTTTCAAGAAAGGTGTGCTTGTCATTCCTATTACAGAGGAGCAGACTGTATGATCGATTCTCTCTTAGCTTTGATTCAGTTTTAGTTTGTTTAGGGACATCACCGCGCACATCCCGTGTCAATATAATCATGTTCATATCATCTTTTTTAGTACCACTATATAGTATGAAGCTGCTGAATTAGCATTTCTTATGTATCTATCATCTTCAATTCTTGGGCAGTGGTTACCTCTTAGCTCTGCTCAATCCTTTCCAGCAAAGTTCATGGGAAACCGAAACTGGATGGGTTATAGAGGACTTGAGTTGAACTGGCTCATATCGGTGCAGTTCAGTTAGCAGTTTGAGCTTTTCAAGGATCATAGTCATAGTTAGGAGTTGGAATAATTGGATTTTTACATTAAAGTAACACTTACTACAAATCCGTTTGAAATCAGGGTTCAAAATGAGGATCTTTATAGACCAGAACAAGGCCCGAGAAAGTCCTAGCATTCCTCTTGCACCAGATTGTATAAACAAGTTAAATTTTGCCTTAATTGACTTCCCTTTTGCCAACTTAGCATACAAGAACAGCACAATTTTTGGTTTGAGGGAGGAGGAGAAAGCTTCACCACCAAAAACCGTAAGAACCGTAGAGAAAGGGCAATAAAAGTACATTCCTAGATTCAACATACTCACCAGAAAGGATGCAAGTACATGACAAGTTAGAATTCCAAACATCAATCATATCCAGCGTATGCAGTCCACATAGATAGTTGCAAACCAAGCAATCATTGAAGTTTAGGTACATGAAAAGCACCCCACACCAACGAATTCCATCTAACAGGATCATGTTTTTTTTAAACATGAAAATAAGCCTCTTCCCAAGGAATAGAGAACTTCCGGAACCAGTCACTAAACCTAATTCTATTGCCAACATTTGGAAGGAGCCATGGTCTAGAAACCCATACCTTTTGTGTAAAAAGTATGAAAAATCGAGCCACAGTGGTGGTGTGGTGCCGCCCCAATTTGTCTATAAATTTAGGGATATGAGTGTGTTATTATTAAAACTTTTGACAATAAATTGTCGTTGACAACAACATTTTTTTTAATTAGAGAACAAAATTTGAGGTTTGTCTTATATATTTTTTTAATTAGTTGGATTCAATTAGATATGCAAAATGATATTTACAAAAATATCCCTAATTTAAATGACAACTTAACAGAGAAGTTAACAGAAAGACTACAAATGTACAAAAACCAAAATTAAGGGACTCCAGCATGATAAAATCTTAAAACAGGACCTGAATAGGACAATAAGTAAAGTTAAGGGACTAACGACGCACTTTACCAATATGTATACAATTTTTTTTCCTCTTGATTAACTCATTTAAAAATTTAACTCTTCAAATTGCATTATGTGAATGAGAATAATATTTGCATTTCTCCGCCACCTCTATCCTCAAATTCTGGCTTCGCCACCCGAGCCATGGACTCTCCTTATCAACCAGCAGGGGGGAAGGCCACGAATAATCCTAAAACTTACATTGTTTTACCAACTCAGTCTTAATACTTTATATTTTATCAATTCAGTCCTAAACGTTGTTAAACGTTATCTCAATTAGTCCTAAAATTTAAATTAATGAAATATAAGCCTCTGTAGCAACTAACGGTGTCAGTTTTTTGCACTTATATTGACGGACAGCTGGAAACTAAAGTTTTGGAGTGACTCAAATTAACACACTTTTTAATGCTAGAACAAACATTTAGTGAAAATATCGATTCATTAGTGGCTGGATTTGATCAAACTTAATTAGACATTTGATACTCCATCTATTTCAAAACGTATATTACAATTGACTTTTGAGTCATGATTTGATTTAAACTTTTGAAAATATTACATTTGTTCAAAAATTCAAAATATATACTCCCTCCATGCGCCAAAAATTGTATCAATTGACTTTTTTGTTTCAATTTTCAATATTTGACTCAATTTTTAATAAAGATAAATAACATAAAAAATTAAGAAAAAATAAATTTATAAAACTTAGATATCAAATTATGATTCACATATAAATTTTCTAGTTTTCAATGTCTAAAAATATGTGAAAATAAATTATAGATTAAATAATATGAAACTATCAAATCAAATGATACAATCTTTTACCGACAAAGAGAGTGTTTATAATCATGTTTCAACTATAATTTACAAAGATGATGTTTTCTTTATATCTAGCTAGTTTACCTTGATAAATTATTTAACTCAAATTAATTTAAAAAACATATTAAAACATTAGACAGGTTAGAGATATTATACGTGCACAAAACTAACGTCATTAGTTGCTATAATGGCTTCTATTTCATTAACTTAAGTTTTAGGACCAATTGAGATACGTTTAATAGCGTTTAGGTCTGAATTGATAAAATATAGAGTATTAGAACTGAGTTGGTAAAACGATGCAAGTTTTAGGGCCATTCGTGGCCTTTCCCCCAACCAACAGTCTCCACATATTCTTAGCCTGAAAAACACAACTCCAACTAACCATACCAAGTTCCAATCAACCTATTGTCTCTTTGAACAAGAGTTACCTCCCCACAAATAACTTTTTACCTTCTTCTCAATGCTTTAAAACCACCTTAGGGATAGGAAAAATAGCAGCCCAATAATTTTGAATATTGAAGACTAGAAGTGAGCAATAGTGCGAAAATTGATGTACTTGCTAATCAATTCTCAAAGTTAGCCAAGTCGGTTGAGAGCGCGATTGCCAATCCAAAGCAAGTTATGAGGATGGAAGAAGAAGATGATTATGTGGTGTTTGAAGATGCAAATTTTACTAATTATCAAAACAACTACTATCCACCACAAGGCAAGGGGGCGGTTACAACATTATCAAAGACCTAGGGATGAAGGTCTAAATTATGGAAATCTTAATGGTGTCTTGCAACCGAATCCGGTCTCTTATCGACAAGGATGTGAAACCTCTCAATCTCAAGAAAAGAAGAGTATCTTGGAGGAGACACTTGCTACTTTCATGAAACACCAAGTCAAGTTCAATAAATCTTAAGAAGGTCAAGTAACAAATCTTGGAGCACAAATGAGAAATATAGAACTCCAAGTTGACAATTGGCAACCAATGTGAAAAATCTTCAAAAGGAGAAAAAAATACCACAATTGACCCAATAGCACAATGTAAGGTCGTTACCTTGAGAAGTGGGAAGGAACTGGTTCTTCAAACTAAAGAACCCCCAAAAGAAGATGAGTACTACCTTCCACATGCAAGGAAGATAAAGAGAGTTGAATAAAGTCCGGTAGAAGGTGAAGATGAGTTGGTTGAGATAGTAGAAGAAGTAAAAGAGGCACGAACTCCTATTGTTGAAGATCGTATACAAGCGCCAAAGCCTAACATTCCATATCCACAGAGGCTCCAAAAGAAGAAGAAGGAAGTTTAATACTCCAAATTATTTGAAGTGTTAAAATTTTTGGAGTTCAATATCCATTTCTTAAAGGCCATCAACAATATGCCTTCATATGCTAAATTTCTCAAGGATTTCATCTCAAATAGAAAAAAGTTGCAAGATAATAAGATAGTGACATTGAAAGTGGAAGCAAGTGTCATAATTCAAAAGATGCTTCTGCAAAAGGCAACCGATCAGGGAAACTTTACCATCCTCCTTGACATTGGGGCATTCCACTTCAACAAAGCTTTGCGTGATTTGGGGGCAACCATTAATTTGATGCCTCTTTCCGTGCGCAAGAAGCTTGGGCTTGGAGAACTCAAACCCACAAATATGTGTTTGTAACTAGCGGATCGTTCCCTTACTTATCTAAGGGGCATTCTTGAAGATGTTCTAGTAAAGGTTGGAAAGTTTTATTTTCTGGTGGATTTTGTTGTGCTTGATATAGATGAAGACACATATGTGTCTATCATACTTGAGAGGCCATTTTTGACTACCAGAAAGGTACTTAATGGTGTGGAAGGTGGTCAACTTACTTTGAGGGAGAACACATAAGCATCTGAGAAGATAATTAAGTCATCTAGAAACATGAGGTGAGGCAACATTTAGGATGAAACTTAAGGCAGTACTATTGAGAAAAACATTTAACTAACATCCGAGATAAGTATTCCATGACTATCACAAACAAGCTAAGAGAAAGAGGATCCCCCTGTCTTAAGCCCTTATGCCTTTGAAATATCACAATAAGCCATCATTATAACCACACAGAACTATGAGGACTTCACACAACACATAAGCCAATTAACATTTTTTCTTTAGAAATTTAGCTGAATAAGAAGGCTTTCCAAAAAGTTCCAAGAGACCAATCATAAGCCTTCTTTGTATCTATTTTGAGAAACATACAATGGGACATCCCTGCCCAATTATACCCATGAATAACCTTCTGACATAGCATAATATTATCAATAATTTCTCTACTTTTCACAAAGGCCCCTTGAGTAGAATTAACCAGATACTTCAGGATATGCCAAGTTCTTTTAGCTAGAATCTTGGAAGCAATTTTATACATAACAACACAACAAGATATAGGTATAAACAAACTCCTTTAGAAAATCCTTTTTATACCACCACTGATCATTATTGTGAGGCCTTTTTCTTGCAATTGCCATAAACTCAACAAATTATTTCTTAAATCAGGAACATAGTATATACATATATATCAAAGTGAATGATAATCCTTCAAATTTTACCTTTACAATCCCATTTCCAATAACTTGAAGATTACTGTTGTTCCCTAGTGTGAGTGAATGCTTGAAATCCTTGTTGAGAGTCTCAAACATATCCTCATGTCCACATGTATGATTAGAATAACCAGAGTTCAAATACCACTCACTAATGTCTTATTTGAGTTTTAGCCTCCTTGAGCCATTAGTAGCAATTCTTCATCCTTACTGGTTTCTACATAATGAACGTACCTCTTGCTGTTCAGGACACTCACTTTGGTAATGACCAAGTTCGTGACAGTTCAAGCAATCAAGTGATACTCTAAGATTACAATTATAGCATTGTCCTCTTCCTGTGAAAAAGCCTCTCCAAATAAACCTCTTCCAGCAAACCTTCCATTCATGCCTCTTCCTACAAACCTGTCATCATCTGAACCTCTCCTTCCAGATTTCTCATCTGAAACCTTCAAGACCTGTTCTTCACTGTCTCCGTTCTTGAATTTCTATTCATATACCAGAAGTGAACTTTGGAGTTCATCAATGGTTAATGTGTCTGTACCTTTGGATTCCTCAATTGAGCAGACAATAAAAATTGAACTTCTTTGGCATAGTTTTTAGAAGTTTCTCAAACCTTCATGTCTGACATATCTTCTCCAAGATTCCTCATGCTATTAGCCACCAACATCAGTTTTCCACAATACTCAGTCACTCATTCTCCTTGCTAATTCATCTCTAAAACTTCGAACTCTCTTCTTAGTCCATTGAGCTGCACCTTTTTAACTCTGACATTGCCTTGAAACTTCACTTTCATAGAATCCCATAACTCTTTGGAGGTAGTCTTTTGAGCTATAGTCTTCAAAATTGTCTTGTCAGTGGATCGGAAAAGATGATTTTTTGTCTTTAAATCCTTTAACCCCAACTCTTCCATACTCTTTCTTTAAGCATCTGTCAGTAGTGCATCGTGAAGGGGTTCCACAAAGGAATCTCTCACTATTGTCCTATACTCCTTTGATCTAAAGATATTTTCCATGAGCAGACACTAGTGCTCATAGTCCCCTTTGAATTTAGATATTGCTGATTGAGCAAAACTTGTTTCTGTCATGACTAACCTAACCTTGCTTTGATACCAAATGTTGAGAGCAAAAACAATTCAAAGGTATCGGCCAACACTCTGATTTTTATTGAATAAAGTTGTGTGTTTATATAGCACACAAAGTACAATCCTACTGGACTTGTAATTATCTATTAAGTATAGAATACGGTTTCAAGGGATTAAACTTCTTATGCAAGTAAACCTAAACCTATACACTTACGCGTGCAAAGCATTCCAACATGAACTTATCAATGTACAATAATTGTGGTACTCTGATCTTTTTATTTTTTTTTTGCCCTCCACAAAAGAAAGAAAAAAACATGATTGTTTAATGAAATAGGAAGATATAAGCTCCTCTTTTTATGCTTATGCCAGCTGGTTTACTGAAAGAATCTTCCTCTTCTGTTGTCTTATTTGGTCATGCTCATTGGTGAAAAATAAAGTAAGTGACTTGAAATGCTGTACTGATTTAATGCAAGCCAGCTCTTTATATGAACCATAACAGCAATATGTTTATATATATACTAATTTGGTTTTGTCTTGCTGGTTTAATTTGTTGTCCTACATTTGCCATGCAGCTGTGATCTGCTTGCTGATAGCAGACAGAATCTAGCAACATGAACAAGGATTATGCTCTGGCACTCAACGGGTGTGGTAGTATATATATATCAACACATTCGTTGGACATGGAAAAAAAGAAAAGAAAAGGAAATTAAAACATATAATAAATTAAAATAATAGTTTAATATTAATATTGATAGAAAATAATCGTCATACAAATAATAGAATTTGAAATCTTTTTTGTCAGATTAATTAAACTAATGATATGAAATCACAATAATTTTAAAATGGTAGAGTATATTACTATTAAAAGTATGAATTAGAATTTGGTGATATGAGAGGATCTGCAAAAAAAAAAAAAAAATGCTACCTATAACACTCCGTAGTCAAATATAACTAGTAAAAATGGAAAAAATAAAAAAAATAAAATAAAAATAATCCAGCAGTACACTAGTCTTAATAGCTTTTTCTATTCAGCTCTCCAAATTTGGGAAGAGAGAATGTTAAATTCACTAACCAAAATAGTTATAATGACTAGCATATGCGGTGAGAATGTTAAATTCACTAGCTAATATATAGCTTTCTTGTCATTTTGACTGTAATTTAACTTAAAATTAACTAATATTATTGTAGATGCTCTAAAAAGATATTTATATAGTTTATGGTTTTAGGGTATTATACCTCCTTAGTTAAGCTTGAATTTGTAAATATATATTTAGAAACTTTTTACTTCAAATTATGATATAGATAAGAATTATGTATATAATTTTTTAGGAAACATTGAGTAATATATTAATAGAACCTATAAAAATACATTTAACATTTTGACGAATGTGAGGACACTATAAATTTATTACTCCATTCACCCTTCTAATAGTTATGTTTTTTTTTCAACATTTAATCTAAATATTTTTTTCTTCAAACATTTTGGTATAGAAAAGTAACTTATATACATTAGACAAATCGATGTGTCTAACTTTTAGAAATATTTTTTTAATTTTTTGATCATATTCTTTCTAATAACAAAATGAGTCAAACAAAAGTTCGAATATCAAACGTAAAATTAAATAGGAATGAATGGAGTAATAATAAATGAATAAGATTAACTCATAAAGTTACTTAACTATCACTATTTTTCAATCTTAATTTCTGCACATTTTTTCATTGAAGAGTAATTATGTCAAAATATAGTGTTTCATCTAAATATCTCCTTACTCAAGTGATGTACTCTCTCCGTCCGTCATTAATTGAGCAATTTATTTTGACAGTTTTAGATATTTAATCTATAATTTATTTTTATAAATCTTTAAATATTTTAAGTTAAATTAATAATGGATTTGCATATCATAATTTGCAACATTCTTTTTTTAAATATATTTTTTATGATTTTTTTTAATATTTATCTTTATTAAAAATTAAGTCAAATATTGAATGTTGAAATAAGAAAATTAAATGACTCAATTAATGGAGGGAGTAACAATTTGGGGATGAATAAAGTAATAACCACCACAATTAAAATGTACCGATTAAAATGATTTACTATATTAATACTCCATATGTCCCAAAAAAATGTTTCGTTTCACTTACTATGTTGTGTTTCAATATCAAAATATTGAAGAAAACAATTCATAGGTTAAAGGCTTTATTATCAAATAGTTCTCTGAATTATATTAATTTGTGCACTTTAGTCCCTGAATTATAAAATGTGTTAACTCAGTCCTTTGATTCAGTAACTCGCTTTGCATGACGTAACCGTCGTTAGCTTTTTAACAGTTTAGTACCATACTTGTAAACACTTAATTAGATATGATAAACGGACTAAACTGTCAAAGACTAAAATTATAATATTTTTCCTAAATCAGTAACGATCAAACAGTCAAAGGACTAAAATGACTGACAATGAGTAATTCGGGAACTGAGTCAATACGTTTTATAATTGAGGGATTAAAGTGATTGAATCAATATAGTTCAAGAGAGTAACAAATAATTAAGCCTAGGTTAAATGCTTAAAAGTAAATGAAGCATTTTTTTTTTTTGAAGGGAGTAGAAAATTAAAATATTTGTTTGCATAATGTTTAATAGTATAGCTTAACATATTTTTCCTTGATTAAAAAGTTGGAGCACACTTGGATCAGATTTACTTTTTAAGTACACCCTTCGTCCTATTTGTTTCTTTTAAATGTTTGACCATATATTTATTTGACTTTAATTATTTTATTCCATAAAGTTAAAAATAAAATTTCAGATTCAATGATAAAAATTGAGTATAAAAAACATGTTTGAGTGAAATAGTTTATATGATTTTTTAAGTTTTTGAATGGATATTATGTTAGAATTCTTGATGCACCAAGAGCTTTTGAGGTGGTACTTGAGCTCATGAAACTAAGTATGAGCTCATAGGTAGCTATATGTAGCTCACCTCTCAACTCAGCTAGAAGTAGTTAAACTTAACTCACTATAGCTTGAGAGCAACTAAAAGTAGCTCATATCAGCTTAGCTCAGCTAGAAGTAGCTCAACTAAGCTCACCTTAACTCAATGGTAGCTAGAGTAGCTCCCCTTAACTCAACTCCAGCTAAAAATAGTTGAACTTAGCTCAAGTCAGCTCATGTCAGCTCACTCCAGCTCAAGGGAGCTGAGAGTAGCTTGACATCAGCTCATCTTAGCTAGAAGTAGTTAAATTCAGCTCAAAGTCAACTCACTCCAGCTAAAAGTAGTTCTAGTCAGCTCCACTCTAACTCAAGTTAGCTAGAAGTAACTAACTCCAGTTCATTAGAAGTAGTTAAATCCAGCTCATGTTATCTAGAAGTAGCTAACTCTTTCTCATGTTAGCTAAAATGTAGCTAACTTCAATTCAAGTTAGTTAGAAGTAGCTAACTTCAGCTCATGTGAGCTAGTCTTGATGGAGAAGTAGCTTTCAGCTCAATATGAGCTGAAAGGAGCTCAAGGGAGCTCAATCATATATGAAGTGTCCATTTCAAACATCTTTGTGATATTTCACCTTGTTTCATAAAGTAGTAACACCCATTGGCACTCTTTTGAGCAAAGTATGAGTATTTTAGTAAAAGAGAGTGTCAAAGGTGTAAGGTGTATGCACTTTATCAGAGGAGGCACACTTCTTGGCGGTTATACATGTGTGGCCGGCCAAGGAGGGCCTTTATAAGGCGAAAATGTGCCATTTAGAAAGCACCCTTTCGCCAGTTAGGGTGGTTACCCAATGCACCTAGCCTTGTATGTGTACAAGGGGGGAAGGTGGATGCTAGTACCAAATGTACACTAACATTTGGCCAAATGGAAGTTATAACTTCCACTTATAACCGCCTCCTTTTTCTATAAATAGATGAAGGACGCCCGACCTTGAACATACAATTGATCACTTGGAAGTTTCTTCATTTCTTCTTCGTCTTCTTCTCTCTTGAAGGGCCGAATTGTTCAAGCAACTAAAGAAGCATTAATGGTGGATTCATAGTGTGTTTCTTCAACACATTCAAGCCTCATTTCATCACAGCAAGTTAGTCTTTTTCATCATTCAAGTCCGCCTCCATCCTTGAAGATTCAAGAAAGTTCAATCCGCCACTTCAAGAAGGAGATTTGGAGCATATATATGTTGGAAATGAGTAAGAATTTAATCCTTAAATAGTTTTTCCATTGGTGCAAGGTATGCTCTTCTTCCTTGTAGCATCATGTTAAGATTCTTCTCTTCTTCTTGATGTGTGATTGGTGCGAGAGCATGATTTTATCAAGGAGACATCATGTTATGCCGAAATTATATGTATGCACTATGAATGCACATAAATAAGTCATGAACTTAAGTGATTGTTTTACACATGTATGAGATTGATTAACATGAGATGCATGTTAATGGAAGATCTAAAATCAATATATTATTCATTAAAGATGATACTCCTCTATCCCAAATAATTGATACACTTATGTGGACATATAAACTAAGGAAAATATCAAAGTGGGGATAGAAAATCGTAAGTTGGCATGTAAAGATTGAGAGAGAATAAAAAGTAAGAAAAAGTGGGTTCTAATAAGTAAAATTCGAAGTTGATAAAACTTCCTATATTTATATCGATTGATTTTCATCACGAAATCCCTTATTGATTTGTTTGATATTTTGTACTACAAGAATCACATACCCTAAAGTCAAATGCGTTGAAACTAGCCAAATCATAATAGCTAGAACTAAAGGGAAAAAAACACAACGGTCGCAACACCGAAAGACACAACTAAACCAAAAGAGAGGATAATAACTCTATCCCGATAGGACTTCTGCAGTGTAGTCTATCCCCCAGGAGCTATAATTGGTCCAAACAAAGAACAAAAGCTTGAAAGAAACTCGCAACATTCTTAGGAAGAAACGTGGAAAAATCCATATGCCATTCCCTTGCAATGGCTTCCACATAGCTTGACTTCCATGAGATTTCAAACACCAACGAGAGCACCACCATCCCATTAAGCAGACATCGAACCACAAATTAAACACCCAACCCCATTGACACCACAAAAGCACTATCTAGAGGGACTTAGAACCCAGACAACACTAACACCTGCTCTTCATGTGACCTGGAAAGGTGAGTCCAGGCTCTACCTTGTCGTCTAAGGAAGGACACCACCATCCACTCCGACCTAGGACACTAGTCTTTTGTGTTTGGTTTGCTTTTGTGTTTGGTTGTTGCTTTTTGTTCTTTAGTACGTTGGATTGTAGGTTATGTGGTACCTTCTTTTGGGTCCTTTTGTCTACTCGTCCAGGAGAGCTTAGCCATGGTGAGTCGATACCAGATAACTCTTTAAGAGTCAGTAAGGGTATTAAAGTATGTATCACTACGCTCTTTCTGCCATGACACATGAGCCCTCAGCCCCGAAAAAGCTTTTCGTGTGGACGGTTATGCAGGTGGTTCCACTAAGAGTGCGGCATTCTTGGTTGTTTTAGATTTCATTTTATGCCCACGAGACTGATCTGCTTCTCTTGCCATAAATGATGGCTTGGTTCTCTTTATTCTAGCTTGTTTTATCTAATAAAATGACCTTCCTCCATTTAAAAAAAAAAAAGACACCAAAAATAGCAAACACAAGAAATAAAGCAACCATATATCCCTAACTAAAGAGCTTAATAAGGGAGTACAAGCTAAGAAACATAGAATATATCAACTAAACTAAGATTATTCTAGCGCTGGACGAAATCCAAGGCCTTCTCTAGAACAACAGCCGGCGGGGAAAGTTGCTTAGAGAACACGAAAGCATTCCTCTCAATCCACAACACATAGATAGCAGTAGCAAACAAGCCCCTACGCAAACAAGCCTTCAAAGACCTACCCTTGGCAACTTTCAGCAACCACATGCTTACATTACCCAAAGAAAAAGGGGAGCATATAACTTCACAACAACATAAACATCAATCAGCGCACCAGCAGAGAAAGGGTACAAGAAGAACAAATGGGATATGGACTCCAAGGCATTATCACACAAACAACAAACACAATCAACACCCTGCTTCCACTTAGAGATTCTATCAGACGTAGGCAATCTATAGGCAATGTATAGGCAATCTATTGAGATAAGGCTCGGGGTACAAATTACCCACTCATCTAGGTACAAAAGTGCAACATAACCACCCATCTTTTCAGAAGTGTAAAATAAATACTCACTTATATTAGTAAGTACAAAATAACGACTATTGATTTCAAAAAGTGCAAATAAATTACTCGAGCACCTAACGGAAGGAATATTCCGTCAATAATTGGCATATTCCGTTAACATTAGAAAATTTGATATTCCACGTCATCCAGCCTCCCTCTCTTCCCCGACGCGTCCGCCGGCCTCCTCCTTCCCCACATCCATCCGCCATCTCTCATCACCCAACTTCAACCTTCCCAGAACTGCCGCGCCACAAAGATTCTGGCGAGTCCACACACACCACCAGAGGAGCGGTAACCGGTAAGGAAACCATCATGGCCCGCCGACCCAACTCGCACCCGACCCGGCGTATTGATTATTGAGGCTGCTCCTGCTCCGATACTCCGCCTTCGACGCCCCCAAGCTCTCTCTCGTCCGTCGCCGCATCAATACCGGTTCCCTGCGCCGTCGTTCGCCGTCGAAGGCAGTACGAACCAGTCGGACCCTTCCAACAAGTGAAGGTGAATGGTTGAATATGAGGTTGCAATGCCACATCAGCTGATGATTGGGCAATAGACGTCATGTCAGCTCCCACATCATCATTTTTTACATGCGTGACATCTGAGATAGACAATTTAACGAAGAGTATTAAAATTGCACTTACAAAATAAACGTGATTCGTTATTTTGCATCTCTAAAAAGATTGATAAATTTTTTATATTTTTAGACCTGAATGAGTGGATAATTTGTATCCGGAACCTAAGTAAACCATGCAATCATAGACATTAGGGATGCGGCGAGTGCCCCAAACCAAAGGCTTCCAATGTACAACACATGGTGTGCGGATACACACCATATAAGCCTTGGGAAAACATAAAACCCAAACATTCAAAAAGAAAGTTACGATGAAGGGATACTTTAAGATATAATTATGATCTCTATGAGCTAAAACTTTTCAATCAATTAAAGTTGTGCTAAGCTATACTATTAAAAATGATACAAACAAACACTTTTATTTACTATTGCTTTAATTATTTAGATACTTAAATCACACTCCCTTCGTCCCTTTTTAAAAATAATATTTTAACTGACACATAGATTAAAAATATGTCTTGACTTTTAAGAGTAAAAAAATTTGAAAAACAAATAGTGAAAGTGGACAATATCCCTGCAACTTTATTGATATCAAAAAGCCGAACGAACACTTACATTTGGTATCAAGGGTTGTACAAGAGAAAGCAAAAAAGGTAAAATTTATATATAAAATAAATATTTTTTTTTTAAATGAAAAAAGAAAGTAGAGGTAACAAAGTAAAATTGATGTAGAAAACTTTTCATAAAAGAAAATGTAGCAGTTTTTTTGGACAATCAAAAAAGAAATTGTAATTATATTGTTTAATACTTCATCCATCTGAAAATAATTGAATGACTTAAGTGAGTATCGAGATAAATATAGATGGAATTTTATATTTTGACATGACTACCCATGAATAAAAAATGCTTAAAATTGTGATAGAAAAAAAGGGAAAAATTAGATATACCGAAAGCTCGAAATCGAAATCTCTTACAAGTATCCACAAGAGCATTGACCACTAGGCCAAATGTTCAAGACAAAATAAATGTTAACGGATGTCTCAAAGACATTTCTTAAGGGTAAGTTTTTTTTTTTTTTTTTAATACCTCTCTACATATGTAATAATTGCAGTGAAAAAAAATAAAGAAATATTTAATACATAAAAAAGAAATAAAAATACCTTTAAGAAGTGCATTTTGGGGAGTTAAAAAATGATAGCTTAGTAATTGTGATAGTAACTTTTTTTCATGTCCTATAACTTCAATTATAGTATTCTTATACTCCCTACGCACTACTAGAAAAACTGTCAAAACCAAAGGTCAGTACCAACGGGCCAACCCGTTGGTAATTGCATAAACCA
>JBBYHH010000001.1:616769-631290 GCA_038382905.1 Daphne laureola | reverse complement strand
ATGTAATTCTCATCAGTTCTAATACATAGACAACTATAAAAGTACAATTAACCGATAGTATACTTTTACAAACTGTCTAAACAGACAATCCAACATATAAGCTGGTGTCGGAGCTCATTATGGAAGACTAGATCATTCGCGAGCCCAGAGCTACGATTTGTGGCCTAATTGGGCTCGCAAACACGATCTTGTGCTTGCGAATCACGGTCTATGGTTCGTTATTCGAAACCCTTAGTTGCGATTTGCGGCCTGGGTTCGCCAAATGGAGGCATGGGACAACATTTCCGGCATGGTGGGCAGCTGTCCAATGACAGTAGGGTAGAGAGGGGTGCTAGTGGGTTGATTGAAACTTGAAGGTAATTTTTTAAGTTTGTAACTATTGTGAATATATATGTGTATAAATGGTTAGATTTACAAGTCGGTATATATGATTTTGGTGTGTTCGGCAATATATATATATATATATCCCAATGGTAGAAGTGTAGGTGGTTTGGTGTTGCTGTGCTTTTTTGGCAGGTGTGATTTGTACAAGTACGCATGTGTGGGAGCTTGGAGTGTCACACTTGGTAGGATCATGTCAAGACAAGTGAAGAATTGACAATAAACTTGGAGATCGCAGGATTAGTATGGACATGTGTGCCATAATATGGTGTATCTTCTCATGGTATAGTTGTTTTTTGGTGTGTAAATAAACAGGAGCGCCCCGCCCCCCACTCCCATGGTTGTGTGGTGAGTTTTTGAATGAAAATTTTGGAGAGTTTCTTCTTGATTCTTTTACCCTTAATCATTATATATAGTGAATCAAATAAGAGTCTTGAGTCTAAGTCATTTGCTTCATTTTTGTGTGCTCCCCTGCTTTCTGTGAGTTTGTAATTATCTCGGTCTTCCCATCTGCTTTTCAGTTTGGATCTGAGAGATAATTTTTTTAGAGGTTTAGTGGAGTTTACAAAAAATTATCAAAGTGATTTTGGCTCGAGTAAAATATGGAAAACTAAAATTTATAAATAATTATATATAAATAAAATAAATAGTAGCTTTCAAAAAAAAAAATATATATATTCCATTAAAAAAAATAACATATAATTAACACTATTAATATTTATTTTAGATGACGTGTAGAGGGCACACGAAAAATGAACACACGTGTAGGATTTTATATCAGAAATGATTCAATTTACTTTCAGCTAGCTAGCTTGCTCACCATATACTGTAAAAGAAAATTTTAGAATTACTAGAGATAGTCTCCTAACCAGTATTTAAGAACAATTGTTTCGTTGATTAACTTATAAATGATTCAGATTAAATAATACTTCCACGTTCCACCCGTTATTAACTAGTCTATTTATTTTAGTTGTTTCACAATAATTAGTTTAAAAATATTTAGATATTTAAAATTAAATAATTTATATATATTGTCTAAGAAAAAAATTGAAAAAAAAAAGTGGTTTGTTATGAATTAATTAAATGTGTTATTAAATCATTTCTGATGAGAATGTGGAAGAAGTGGTGTGTTTGACATTGTAAAAACATAACACAAAATTAATATTTTTTTTAATTTTAGAGAAGAGAGATAGAGATAGATTTAAGAGAAAAAATTTAACAAAGTGTTGGTTTTATGTTGGAAAGGGGTATAGAAAACATCCAAAACACAACTTAACTAAGGCCGTATTCTTATATCCAATATTTTTAAAAGATCAAATCAACCATTTGTAAGACAATTTTATGGAAAATTGAAAAAGCCTAATCTTTTTCTCATTTGTCTTTTAAACTCAATATCGATCAAGTTGTGGTGAAATATATATATTCATGTCGGCTCGACTGCTACCAGAAGACAGATATGCGGTGGGCAAAGGTAAAAGTTGAGGGCAAAATTATTAAGTTAATAATTATTAATAGTGTTTTTAAATAATTAAATTTAAAATTTAGGGTGTAAATAATTTTTTTTAAGTAAATTTGAGTAGATAAATTTATCATTTTCTCACAAATTCATTAAACTTAACAGAAAAAATCATGGATAGGATCATTGGTGATGGGCGTCTAGGTTGGACCTCCTTACTCTTCAATTTCTACCCATCGTCCTGATAACGTGTGATGTCATGTTTGTGGTGCTCTTGCAAAGTAACAAAATCTAAAGATCATATTGGAGTTGCTTCCGACAGCGGGTCCTCTGACGTTCAGGTTAGTTGAATATTTTTTAGGAGAATGGGGTGAGACAGACCTAGGGTAGAGTGTGAATAACTGCCTTAATAGAGTAAATGCGTTGGGTTTATATAGTCCGTTTGATGGAATGGTATATTCGTAATATTCGAAGAGAATGTCACTGATTATTCCTGACATATTAGAGGACACGTGTCATGGTGGTTAGGACCAGTTGGGTGATTCGGGGTCGCCAATGTATCCGAGCTTCCGAGCATGACTCAGTTCGGGTTTTAAAAGTTCTCTCTTCTGATGTATTGATTTGAAACATTCTAAAATATGAATTGTTTTATCCTCGTGGATCTTTGTGGCCTATGAGGCCGTATTGTAGTGAACTATGTGGATTTTTCGACTGATTTTTTTGAATTTATTAACTATCAATCATGAATGAAGAAAAAATTTAAAAATATAATCTTAATGGTACGAATTCTTAAAATGAGATCGGTGATACAATAATAAAAGTTATGGAAACATATGTGCACTCCACGCCAAAACTACCACTACCTCTCTATAACAATTAGTATTAGGTTCCAAGAAATATGACAATTATTATGAAAACAAGAGAGTATGTTGTTTAAAGACAAACTAGGAGAATCATTTAAAACCGATTTTGAGGTACCGGATTCGAAGGGTCGAGAAAGGTAGGTGATCCTCATGAGATCACAATTTTTGGGTAACATTGTTAATTCTCTATAAATGAGAATTTTTTTTGGAAAGTTTCGGGATGTAATTTAAATTAATAGATTAGATGTACGTGAATATAGAAATTTGATGAAAATATTATTTTATCGAGATTTGATGGATTTAAGGTTGTTAAATGTATTGAAAATTGAAAAAGTGGAATATTTTCCCCCACTTTTGCTAGGTGACTTGAGGGTATATGCACTTCATTCTATCTACATTATATTTTTGTAGAAAAAAATTGAAAAAAAACATAATATCATAAAATAGACATATAAAAATAACTGTTGTATACAAAAAAAGTTTAAATTTATATTTCGTACACGATAAAAATATAAATTAATAATTTAAATATTGAAAACTAAGTGCATTCACATCGGGCACATCGAAAGTGCATTTCAGTATTTTACTTAATGATAAAAAACACAAATAAACTTCTAAATTTTTTAGTTTATATGAAATTGTCACTAAATTTTTTATCCAACTAAATAAATCACTAAATCTTTATTAATGTACCAATTTAGCCACCAGATCTGAATTCTGATGCTTTTTCATGAGAAAGAATGATTCAGATTGAGCGAGAAATTCAACATAAAATATCTCTAAGTGTTCAATTATAAAAACACGTTAAAAGAATACCACCGAGAAAATCAAACGCGATTAGGGTAAAGGAAAACGACGTAATATTCTCTTAACGTGCGTGTATTTTTTTTAAATCGAACAGTTTGAGATATTTTAGGTTTAACTTTATACTCAATCTGTATCATTGTTTCGCCTGAAACATCATCAAAAATGAAACTCAGTGACTAAATTCGTAAAATTTCAAAACTTTAGTGATTTATTTGATTGAAAAAAAAGTTTAATAATCATTTCGTGACAAACGGAATAGTTTAGGGGTTTATTTGTGCTTTTGTCATTATCCTCGGTGCCTAAGTTCATAAATATGCCTATAAATTGTACCCCTCCTCCTGTGTCAATTCCTCACAATCAAGACACTACTCCCCTCAGCACGTACACACTTTAGCCTAACACCCAAGCCTCAAGTGAAGACAAGCAAAGAACAAGAAAAGTTCCTCTTTCTTTCCCTTTCTAAAGAAAAAAGCAGAGAGCTTTGAGAGTTAAAAATGGAGAAATTCCCAGTTGTTGACCTTTCCAAACTCAGTGGTGAAGAGAGAGGAACCACCATGGAGCTGATCAACCATGCCTGTGAGAATTGGGGTTTCTTTGAGGTAATCACTACAAAAGTTGTAATTTTTATCCTTTATGTTCCTCATTTTGGAGAAGTTGTAAGAACCAAATATTCCAATAGAGCAAGTTCTCTTAAAGCTAGTTAAATTCGGAAAATAAAATTTTCCGTTACTTAAAAAACTACTTATACAATTAAACATTTACAAAAGAAATATGGAGACGAACCCCAAATGTTCCAATAGAGCAAGATCTCTTAAAGCTAAACCTGTTCATGTATTTTTGCTCCTTTCTGTTCCTCATTTTTTTTATGTTGCTCATTCTTCTTGTTAAAAGCTGGTGAACCATGGAATCTCCCATGAACTGCTGGACACAGTGGAGAAGCACACAAAGGAACACTACAAGAAATGCATGGAAAAGAGGTTCAAAGAAATGGTGAAAGGCAAAGGGCTTGAAGCTGCACAATCAGAAAACAATGACTTGGACTGGGAAAGCACTTTCTTCCTCAGCCACCTCCCTAAATCCAACCTCCATGAAATCCCTGACCTTGAGGAAGATTACAGGTTCCAAAAAAAAGCTTAAATTCATCCACTTTATCAAAAGGGTACTTGTAAAGTTCCAGTCTTTAATTAACCCTCTTTCTTGTGATAAAACAGGAAGGTGATGAAGGAGTTTGCAGGAGAGATAGAGAAGTTGGCTGAGCATATTTTGGAGCTTTTATGTGAGATTCTTGGTCTGGAAAAAGGGTACTTGAAAAGTGTGTTTTGGGGGTCCAAAGGTCCAAACTTTGGGACAAAGGTGAGCAACTACCCTCCATGCCCTAAGCCAGAGTTCTTCAAAGGCCTCAGGGCACACACAGATGCTGGTGGCATCATCTTGCTCTTCCAAGATGATAAGGTAAGTGGCCTGCAGCTTCTCAAAGATGGGCAGTGGGTTGATGTCCCCCCAATGAAGCACTCCATTGTCATCAACCTTGGTGACCAACTTGAGGTATTAATTTAAAGAAATAATCTCCATATCTTTTTAGTTGCTACAATTTGACAATTTTTGTGGGATAACCCAGAATGACAAATGTGACAACTTTTGTGAGATGAAGAGAGTATTTTTTTTAACGAAATTTTCCTAATGAAAATTTGAGTCAAACACAACTACAAATATATCAAACTGAGCAGCTAAAAAGGGATCGATGGAGTAAGGAAAAGCATACCACATTTCCCATGCAATCTTATAAAATTAGTTCATCCTTTCTGTTCTAAAAATGACAGCTTTTGGCAGGTGATTACCAATGGGAAGTACAAGAGTGTGATGCACAGGGTGTTGATACAGACAGAAGGGACAAGAATGTCAATTGCTTCATTCTACAACCCTGGAAGTGATTCTGTGATAAACCCAGCACCAGAACTTGTTGAGAAAGAAGGTGAGAAGACCAAGTTTGTGTACCCAAAATTTGTGTTTGAAGATTACATGAAGCTCTATGGAGGGCTCAAGTTCCAAGCTAAGGAGCCAAGGTTTGAGGCATTCATGAATGCAAAGGAGACTCCTGTCAATTTGAGTCCTGATCTCATTTCAACTGTTTGAGTTTACTTGAGGTTTTTGAATAAGATGGAGAGAATAAATTGTTGGATCTTGTATCTGTTTGTGTTTATTAGTCCAAGGATGTGTTTGTGTGTGCTGTGAGGTGTGTATGAGACTCTCTCTTTAAATGGAGTAACAGTGAATGGTAAAAGTTTGGCCCTTTTTATTATGGTAAAAATCTATTTTTAGTCTCCTAATTTTAATAAATGTTCTATTTCGATCATATTTTAATATTTTAAGAATTCATCATACTTTGATCCTAAAGTTATGATTTTTTATCATATTTTATTCATTCCATCATATAGTGTCATATTTGTGGGTGTGATGTGTGTATGAGACTCTTTTCTTTTACTTCTCGTCCCTAATTAATGTATACATTTAACTTTCATGTTTCAAGGTTCAGTATTTTATTCAAATATTTATTATGATAAATAGTGAAAAAAAATCATTAAAAATCATTTTTACAAAATTTATATTTCAAATTATATATTGATAAGAATTATTGAACTTAAAACGGTTAAACACTAAAAAAAAATAATAAATTAAATACTGTAAAACAGTAAAAATAAATATATACATTAATTGAGAATGAATGGAGTAGTAAATGCTGTAATAGTGAATGGAAAAAGTTTGGTACTTTTTGTTACTTTAAGTGACTTAAAAGTAAATTCTGCTATGGAATTTTCTGGTCAAGCTATTCTAGTTAGGGTTGGACCGTTTGACCTCCTAAGTGCTACCTTCTTTGGCATTTCACTAGATTTTGTAGACTTGGGATGCCCATAAAGTTAAGTGATTATTTTTTCCACATGCAAGTATCTCTTTTTCCATATTTGCATATTTAAGTTACCAAAATGTAGAGTAAAATCCGCTCCGAATAGGGCTGAAAACGAGTCGAGTCGAGCCGAGTATTAGGTTGTTCATGTTAGACTTAAAAATTATATCGAGTTTGAAATTGTGTTCAGTCTTAATTTGAAAATAATATGAACGAGTTCGAACGAGCTTTAAATCAATCGAGCTCGAGCTCAAGCTGTTCACGAATAACAGTGAAAAAAGTTGGGATAAAATCAAACCGAGTTGAGCACTAAACCGTTCATATTAGGCTTGATAAATGTATCGAGTTTAAAATTTTATTCAAGTTTGAGTTGAAAATAATATGAACAAATTTAAAAAAAAAAATAATCGAGCAGAGCCTGAATTTCGTTCAACTTTCATCCCTAGCTTCATGTGCCTCTTTTTATGTTTGTGACCTATCACTTTAAAATTTTGCATCTTATTTTTAAATTGCACGTCTTTCCGTTTAATTTGACCGTTTAAATGGATGATAAAAATAAAATGGCAATTTTACCCTGTAATTAATTATACAATACATCCCAACTTTTTTAATTTAATCAATTGTACCCCAAACAATTTTAAATATTACGATCATCCATTACAGCCCAAAGTTGAGTGATTAATGAAATGAAAATGCTAATGACTTTTTAATACTACTACTACTTTTTCCTTTCTTCTTTCTTCCTACATGCCCAAAATTGGGTGACTTAAAATGAAAATTCTTAAGATTCGTTTAATTATGAATTTTTTTCTAAATTTACATTTTTAATTTTTTTTTATAAATGTTTTGATCATATAATTAACTTTCAAGTGATAAAAAATCTTGTTTTCTAAAATTTGAAAAACTCTAGTAGTATTAAATTATGAAACTTTCAAACAATATTCCTTAATTTAATACTATAATTTTCTAATATTTAGAAAAAAAGATTTTTTATTATTCAGAAATTAATTATACAATTAAATATTTATAAAAGAAAGAAATTTAAAAATAAAAACTGAAAAAAAATTCCAAAACTAAACGAATCCTTAAATAATTAAATAATTTCTGAATACTTTTTCATTTTCTTCTTTTCTTCTCTTCTTTCTCGCACCACCGCCATAAAATTAATAAAGAAACGGAATTTCATTCCAGAAGAAGAAAATCTAAGCCTCCTTCTTATGAGGCAATAAAAGTTGACAATTTTCAACTAAATTTCTCACCTTTCCGCCTCTTCTTTCCTTATGCAACACTCAAAAAAGGCGCGACTTTTATATCACAAAAAATTCCCACAATTCCGAATACAACCACAAAAGCTGTTGTCATCACCAAGATCATGGAAATAAAAAAATGGAAGCTACACAACTTACTCTTCTTATCTTTTCCAGCCACCTGAGGATTGAAAATGGAGAAATGGAGATCGCCGGAGCGGCGAAACTTCTCTTCACCTTCCTTAAAACTACTTTTCTTCCAACACAAGATTGAGAGTAAAAGGTAAACATGGAAGCATTTACCAGAAAAAAACATGAAACATGAACAATGCATTTCATTGACAGAAACAAAAAATCAGAACTTGGCAGAGGAGTTCAAAAAACAGTAGCCAGCAAGTTTAAAAAATTGATCTTTAAAATCCAATGATACTGTAGACCACTACCAGGATCCAAATCTTGATTGGAAACAAAAAAAATCAAGCTATTTCAGATCCTATAATTGAGGAAGGCACTTCTTTTCTCACTCATGCTCACTCACAACTGTGGGGGGTTATCTAGAAGGAAGTCATGAAGGCATGACGGATTCCACATCACTTCCCGGCTACATGATTTTCGTCAATATCGGTTTTCTTCTCTGCTCCAACTGTTACCTTATTCGCATCTGCGCCTGCGGTGTCGTTAGAGCAATGGTTCTTCAAAACTGTAGAAATGTCGGCTTCAGAAGCTCCAGCAAGTTTAAAACGTTCAACAGCCGCGTCAAGAATCTTCTTCCATCCATCCATCCCCAGTTTGCATTCGACTTGGGATCGTTCAAACAGCATGTTGCCCCAGAAAAGATGAATCTGTGATCTCATCACAGCTGCCTGTTCTGCAGCTTCTTCAGGGGAGAGCTCACCTGGAGCAGTTGAAGATGAATCACCCTCGGCAGCACTGCCCCCCGCTTTCTTCCTTCTCTTCAAAGACTCTTCCTTTTTGCTTGTAGTTGGATTTTTAAGCTCATTTGCTCTATGCTCCTCCAGTTTCTCCCACATTTCAGTTGCAAGTTTCATTTTTTCTTGCGCACTATCGAAAAGTTGAAGCGCCCCTGCTGCTTCCCAGGTTGAAAGATCAACTTTCTTGGCTAGAGCGAAGGACCATTGAAGTTTCGCCATTTCGAACTGTTGCTGTCCAAGTGCCAACAACCCTTCATAGAAATCGGGCTTGATCGAGAGTGCCTGATCATACTTTTCCTTTGCCAAAGCATATTTATCCATAACCCAGTCATAGGCCAACTGGAGCTGCGTTGCGGCTTCATCTTTCCCTGCGGACTCATCCAGCGGAATGCGTTTTCTTGCAGCACACATATGTACATTTCCCCAGTTGAAGAAAGCCAAAGCAGCCACCTCCTGGAACTTAGCAGCTGCCTTTTCAAATAGATTTTGAGCTTCTTTACTTGTCACAGTCTCTTCAAGCGCTTCAGAACAGATCTCCATCCCAAGTTCATGCAAGTCTATATGAGCGTCGGGATCAATTCCAACATGGGTTCGGAAAAGCTGCGCGAACTCAAACAACCAGTCATCCATCTCTACTTCCTTGCACTCTGGATCTTCTGGATCTCCTGCTTTCTCCTTTGAGGCCTCCTTTTCTGTCTTATCAATCTCAGAAACATGTTCCGACACAGAATCACTAAGGGATGTAGACGACCCATTTTCATCTCCCTTCCCCCCCTCCTCAAACTCCAGAAGCTTCTCCTCATCTTCATCGGGCAATGCTGGCTCCTGATCTGGGTTCACCTCAACAATATATAATCTCAACATTCCCAAGGAATCTGTTTTATCAGACCCGGGCTCTTTTGAAACGTCCATATCCACAGAGGATACTGCCAACCTGAGTTCTGCAGTTGAGGTTATAGTTATTAAATCCCCATCAGCGTCTTTAAATTTCATCAGGACCGACTTGGATGAAGGGAAGCGTTTGCTCACAACTTCCCTCAGCGTTTTGAAGCTGCAATTAACTGGCATTTCAGCAAGCCTTATGTCATGGTCATAAACAAGCTTCAATGGCCTCATTTGAATTGCAACTTCAGGGACCTGTTCTCTTTGGCAGCCCTTATTCAAATTATTCATGGCTCTCACAGAACCACTTGAAGGTTTGAGTGCCACCCTTGGTGACTTTGTTTTGTTTTCTGGACAGTTTTCGACCACCACATTCGTCAGGGGCTTCTCCTGCTTGTCACCAGGTGATCCTGCCAATCCACCAGTTGAAGCTGCTGCATTCTTCTTTTGCACAGGACGAGCAGGCAAACAAGGTCCCAGGCCAGCAACCGGAGCTCCACGAACTGCCGAAGCTCCCAGAGCTGCAGGGGAAGGACGGCTCTGGCGATCCTGCTGCGCCTCTTGGCGAGGACCCAACGCAGTTCTCAATCTCCTGGCGATTTCCAGAGCATCCTGGTGATTTGGCTCAGCTCCCAACAACACCTGCACATCTTGCAAAGCCGTCTCATACTTCCCTATAGCCTCAAACGCCCGCGCTCGCCTGAGGAGCGCGCGAACATAGCAGGGCTGAACCTGAAGCGCCATATTACACTCAGCAATCACTGCCTCATAGTCTATGGGCTTCATTTGCATCAAACAGGCGGCACGATTGCCGTGGAACACAGCACGGTCGGGATGGGCCTTAGGAGTTAGTTTCAACGCATTATCATACTGCTCAAGTGCACCCACATAATCCTTACTCTGAAACCTCTTGTTACCTTCTTCCTTCAGCTCATGGGCTTTCTTCAAAAAGATTGAAGAGTCCATATCAATGCCACCATTAGCATTCGGAACCGAGTTATTCGAATTAGCAGCTGAAACCTGGTTTGAACCACCCTTCTTTCTCCTACCTCCAGACTTCCCCATATAGTCTCACAATCTCCCCCTCCCTCCCCCTTCCTATGCTCACTACCAGAAAAAGAGAAGAAAAAAAAACACTATTCAATCAAACTCTCACAGAACTAAGATCAAAGACGTGAACTTTGGAGAGTTCCAACCAATATCAAGCCTATGAAATGAAATAGGAGAAATGGGTACTTACAAATGATTGAGCACAAAGATGAAGCCTTTCTTATGAGAAAATTGTTCCAGAGGGTTTATCCGGGAAGGGAGGGACGAAAGAGGAACTGGGGAATCGAAAGATTTAATTTCTCTGATGGCTGAAAGGTTTTGGAAACAGAATAAGGGCCTGGGAGGGCGGAACATAGGGGTTTTTGGTGAAGACGGTAAGAGCTGAAAACCCTAGGTACGGAAATCAGATTATAAATCTTGAGATAAAATTTGGCCGTTGGATTGGTAGACTTTTTGATTGCTGACCTTACTATGGTTTTGGCTACTTGATCAACCTGGACAGACAGGTCTCTGTAAATATTTAATTTTCTCAAACAAGCCCTGGAGTTTGGTGCTAATAACAGTTTGCCCCATTTGTTCACAATCCGGCTCTTTTATATCCCTTTCATTTAACGGTTTAAAATGAACCGAACAGTTCGCGAGTCAGCTCGAGCTCAAACCCGAATTACATTAAAAGAGCCGAGCTTCACGAGTCACGAATCCGAGTTCGAGGTGAAAATTTTGATTCAAACGAGCCGAGCTCGCGAGCCAATTCGAGCTAGGGGTATAAATGAGTTAAGCCATTCACGAGCTAGTGCAAACTCGAACAGTTGAACCACGTTAAACGAGCCGAGCTTCACGAGCCACAAATCCAAGAAAGATGACATTTTTGGATAATTTACAACTTAGTCCTTCTTTTTTCTATTTTAGTTAATTAAGTACTTAAGTTTTTCGAACCGAGCTCAAACGTTTTTTTTTTAGCTCATCTCGAACGTACCTGAACTATAGTTGACTCTCACGAACTCAGGCTCGAGCTCGAACTAGTGATGTTTGGGCTCGATTCATTTACTATTTATAGATATTTTTACCGGCTACTCTAGTCTTGGTTGTGTTCTTTAAAAAAAATACATTTGAAGAATAATAATTTGAGTGGAGGGTAAAAAATTAGAATAAAGGATGAAAAATGGAGGGATTTGAAATTTAAAATTTTGAGATTAGTTTATTTAAATATTATTCATTGAACTTTAAAAGTAATGGTGATTTAGTATATTAATGCGTAAAATGTTACCAAAGAATGCTTAAATACACATCACTACCCTGAACTATGGCAGAGTGGATAAAGGATTACGTGTATTTGTCCATTTTATCATAGTTCAGGGTAGTGATGTGTTTTTTTTTCCCCAGATAAAGGGGGGAGCACATCGCCCTGTGTCATTTCATAGATAAATTTATCAAACGATACTTACAGAGATGAAGTCTGAGGCTTTACAAGAAGAGCCAAATCAGACAACACAAAAGGCTAAATAGACAATCACATGAGAGCAAAGGTTTTACAAAAAGAGCCAGCATGAGTGAAACTAGTCTAAGAACTGCACAAATTACAGATTAAACAAAATGTACTTGTACAGTATCTAATCCTGGATAGAAGTCAGATACTAGGCAATTATACTCATATAGGGAAAATACCAGTTAGAATGATGTTGTTACGTCTTTGTACAATCTGAATAGTTGTTTCTGTAACTTTGATTGGATCTCTGATTTTTCTTTGGAATCTTCTGAAGTTTCTCTTCTGCCAAATGACATAAACTATAGCAACTAATAGGCTACGATGAATTTTGGTTTTTTGAGAATTACCTCTCGCCACTTTTCTCATCCAACTGCATGGGTAGTTCTAATAAAGGGGGGGTATTGCAGCTTGATGATTTTGAAAGCTTGTCTGATGACCCTTGCAGAGTATGTGCATTTGAAGAATAGGTGATTCCTGTCTTCCAAGTGATGGCGGAACATAATACAATTTTGATCAGTTGACTGGTTCCAGGTTGCAATTTTATCTGACGCGGAAAGTTCATTTAAGGCACACAACCAAAATATAATTTAGGTTTTTGGCATGTGTTGTGAGCTCCATGCTAGAGATTTCTAGGAGATACTATCATAATTTTTTACTACATATAAATAGGCCTCTCTCATTAGAAATTTCATCAGCTCTGTAAGTTGATGTTTCACAAAAAGATCCTAGAAATTTGTTCTAGCTTTGAACAAGGAGGTGATCATATAGGTGCACCTCTTGGCTTTGGCTCTGACCAGAAATCTTCCCCTTTGATATAGTATGAGTGTACCCAGATGACCCATAAGCTTTCCTTATCTGTCAAGACCCGCCAAATTTTTTTATCTTGGAAAGTTAGGTTCCATCCCACTAGACCATATATACCCAGACCTCCTTGATTTTTTAGAACATAGACTTTCTTCCATGCTACCAGGGCTTTGTGAGAGTCGATAGATCTCCCCCACATAAATCTTATGCACCTTTGTTCTATATAATCAAGAACACATTTAGGAATGGGGAAGATAGATGATCAATAGTTTTGAACACTAAAGACCATTGTTTTGATGAGTTGTAGCCTTCCTGCATAAGAGAGAAATTTACAGGACCATCCTTTGAGGAGATCAAGCATCCTGTGAATTAAAAGCTGACATTGTTTAACTGTTAGACGAACACTATCCAGAGGAACTCCCAGGTATTTCATAGGAAGAGTGCCTTTTTGTATTCCAAGAGTGTGTAATATGTCATTGGTGGTTTCATGATTTACCCCAACTATGTAGGCATGGCTTTTCTAATCATTGATATGAAGGCCGGAGACAGCTGAAAAGTGGTTGAAAGCTCTTTTAATTCCTATAGCTTGTCTAACCCATTTAGTGCCATGAAAAAAGCCTGACAGAATACCATTGATGTTGAGTATATACCTCATAGATTGTACACACATCATGATGATTTCCACAAATAGAGAGGGAAAGCCGAGCTGGATCAGAAGGCTATGCAGGAAGGTCCAAGAGATGTAGTCATGCGAGGAGAGAGGCTTTTCTTGTTGTATCATCTGATGATTTCTTGGGTAAGACATACATTATCTACTATTTGTCTTCCTTTGATAAAGCATGCTTGTGCTGCATTGATGATTTTTGGAAGAATACCTTGAAGTCTTGTTGCTAGAACTTTAGACATAATTTTATATACTACATTACAGCACAAGATTGGTCTGAAGTCAGCAGCTTTTGAGGCATTGAAGTTCTTTGGGATGAGCTGAATAATTGTTGCTCCGAATGCCTGAGGTAGAGATTTCTTTGACAAGCAGTACTGTAAGGCATCAATTACGTCTTGACCAACTAGATGCCATTGGTGTTGATAAAACATGGTCGAGTAACCATCTGGTCCAGGGGTCTTTTTGGGATTCATGGAGAAGATTGTAGCATGTATCTATGTCTAAGTGATGGGAGAACCCAGATGGGAGGTGTTACCACCACCCCTGTCCATGCTCGGCCTGGCGGGAAGCGGACGCTGGGTCGGTGGGGCGGTGGTAACCTGGAAGATCAAACCCTGTACAATGCAACTATATAGTGGGTAGTTCCTATACAGGTCCTTGCAAACAAAGTAGCACAACAATAACCGAGCTTCGCTCGGACCAGAAATCCAGAAGGAAGGCTGCCTCCAGCAAGCACTTCCAAAACATAAACGTACAAGTCTCAACCATACAGTAATAACCGTCAAGCATCCAAACATATATACAACACTGTGACGTACATCCATCAAAAGAACATCTTAAAGTCTGCATGATGTGCATGCTATATTACGGAGCATACATCCAGCTAAAAAGCTAAACCTACTTTGCGCGGTTGCCGGACAACAAGGGTCCAACTGTGTGCCCGACCAACTGCTGCTGCTTTAAACTGTGACAATTTACCAAACATTAATCATTAGCAACTAACAAACTCAATACCCAAACATGTTATTGCTTCCCACAAAACCATAA
>JBBYHH010000001.1:582302-596156 GCA_038382905.1 Daphne laureola | reverse complement strand
ATGATTCATGTAGCCATCTCAATAAGGTTGAGATCAAGTCTGGTTAATTAGTTGGTTTTCTTTTTCTCTGTTTGTAGGACTATGACCCATATGAAGAAAATCCTGGCATCGCTCCTTTCAGTGAACCTGAAACACAAATTATGCGGAAACTTGCCATATCATTTGATCCTAATGTGTGGATAAATGTACATTCTGGGATGGAGGTAAGTACAACTTGACATCATTACTTTTGTCTGATGCATTCTTCATTAGTTGGCTGTGTGGTGTGTACTAATCTCTCTCTCTCTCTCTCTCTCTCTCTCTCTCTAATTGAACTGATCCTGCAGGCCCTATTTATGCCCTATGACCACAAAAATACAACACCTGAAGGTTTGACCTCACAGAAGATGAAGATGCTGCTTGAAGAATTGAATAGGATTCATTGCCAGAAACGTTGCATGACAGGGTCAGGTGGTGGTTCTGTCGGGTTAGTAAATCTCTATTCTTCAAGTACCAAAATGTTTTATTCTGTAGCTCCAAATTTCATATTAGTAGTGTAAATGACATTTTGGTTTCTTAATAGTAGTAACTTAAGGAATGTGCTGTGTACTGTTCCTTGGTTAAATATCTCACCCATGTATGTTCATATTTGTATATGTTTCTGTTTGTTTTTTTAACGGTTTGTGTCTGTTAATTTTGACTCACAGTTATTTGGCTATTTCAGCTATCTTGCACATGGGACAGCTACTGATTATATGTATGATGTTGTTAGGGTGCCCATGGCATTTACATTTGAGGTTTGTACTGTGCTAGTTTCTTCAAGATGAGAGACATGACTTTTACATGTAGTTTTTTTTTATGTGCCATACTTACATTTCTTTAATTGCAGATTTATGGAGACAACTCAGCATCATCTAAAGATTGCTTTAAAATGTTCAATCCGATTGATCTTGCCACATTTAATGTATGATTCATATTTTCTGACATCCCAATCCTGGCTGTCCTCATTTTCACATGTACATTGTAAATTACCTTTACATGATCCTTTAAGCTAACTGATTGTGCTTCCGTTCAGCATGTCCTTAATAACTGGTCTGCTGCTCTATTCACAATCTTTAAGTTGGGGCCACAACAAGCTGATATTCGATCGAAGGCTGTGATAACCAATTTGGAAAAATGGGTGTCTATGGATGAATATCTTGATGGTTACCTGATGGAAAGGAGAAACAGATATGGTAAGAAGATGGAAATATTTGATTTGGGGATGCAGGAGATTCGAACATATTTCAGACTCTTCTTATTATCCTCGGTCCTGCTGCTGTTCATGTTTTGTTCAAGAATTTCCAAGAGTAGCAGGCAAATTGTTTCAGCCATGTCCCTGTGACAACTATTTATGGAGCTGGGGTATAGAGACGGTATTGTTTGTTGCATTCTTTGAAGAGGGAGATAATGTGGTGTATAATTTGTAGAGATGGCTAAAGATCCTCTCACTCTCCTATTTGTAAGTCATCACATTCTTTATATTTTTATAGGGAGCATTCTTTTTGAAAAGTGTGAATCAGCTTCTCTGAGTGTGAATTGTGTTATGGTCTGATAAAACAAGATTTGGCCGTTCCTAACTTCCTTGGTGAGAGATTGAAGTCATGAAGAACAGAGTATACAGGTACTGGACCGCACCTTAATTCCAATCCCAACTATGTTTAGATTTGACATGAAATTTATAGTCTGTTGGTGTCTTTGGTACACAACATTACATACTTGAGTGAATATTTAGCATAAAAATACAAAGGCTATACTTGGGGTAAGGTTAGAAGGTTGGATGAGGAGACACGAAAGCCCTGTCAAGTCTCTCAAGTCCTGTGGTCTCACTTCCCAGAGAGAATCCTGCTTTTCTTCACTTTGAAGTTAGTAATTGATTCTAGTTTTTAGGGAAAACTGGAACAAGCCTTTCCACTAAGCAGAAGACCTTGCTACTCTTGAAGCCCTGAGATTTTCATCTATCCACTAATCAGCTCTTCGTTAACACAGACTTGTGCAACTAATGCAGCTCCTTGTACCATCAAATATAAGCCCTTGGTACATGGACATATCATGCCAAATGAATACCTTTTTAGACTCAGATGACGGCAACTTCCTTAACTTTCTGCAAATGAGTCATGCCTGTGAACTATCATCTCAATGTCTGCCTCATGTACCTCAAAGCCGAGCGTAGCATTGCTCTAGCCTTCCTATCAGGAGTGCAGCCAAACATGATCATCTCCTCATAGACAGCAGGAACCTGTCAGGCAAACCACAATCGATATGTTACATAGTTTCCGGAGGAACAAATTGTCAAACAAAATAAAACCATGCCATATGCAATGATATCGCCAAATAGCTGGTCCTTCATGTAAACCAGACGGCTGATGTGTACTGAATAACTCAATTTTGAAAGCACCAAACTATGTAAACTAGAAGCCAGTGAATCGAGCTAAATATTATGTTCGATCTTCAGATATGTAGTTTATAATGCTCAAGAAATACCTTATCATACTTGTCAACACGAATAAGAGCTTTCATTAATGTGGTATATGTGATAACATCCGGCTTAACATCCTGAAAGTGTCAGTAAATGGGAGGAATAAGAATACAGGCCAAGCTAAAAGGCAGTACTAGAAAATATATATATAAAAATAATACTAGTACAAGGCAAAGTGATTAAAAGGAAACAAAAAGTGGGGCAAAAACATAAGAAAAATGCAGAAGCTTACGTTTTCGTTCATGTACCGCAACACCGCAAAGGCTTCTACATCTCTTCTATCCTCCCCAAAAGCATTGATCAGAGAGTTTAGAACCAACAGGCTAGGTTTTAAACCATCCGCTTGCATGACCCTAAATGCATTTACTGCCTGCTCAGATAAACCCTGTTGAAGAAAATACGAACAGCTTAACTTAGAGGCCAACCATTTTGTGCATGGGAGTGATTTTCAAAATGCTTCAACATTGATGAGAAGACAGCACAGCTGGTGAGCACAACAGCAGACCACCCTCCTAATCAGAAGACATAATTCTCAGACCCTTAAACATCTAATGAAGTCTTGCCTCAGCGGATTGGTGTACTATATTGTCCCTAGGCTAGGGGCCAAGTTTCAAGCCTCCATTGTGGCAAAACCAGACCCCTTGTTAATTTTAACTTTTCCCCTCTCACAATTTGAAACTCAAACTAATTCCAAGTTAACTCATGTCTGCACCCACTCTTTTTTTCTTCCATCTTCCTTTCTCTCCTCTCTTGAAGTGGACAGCTATACTAATAATACAGAAGAGATGGAACAATGAAATCATAAAGAGGGACAATCCTGGTTAAGGACGATGGAAATAGCATGGTAAATTTATCAATGACTAAAGCAGCAACCAAAAATCGTACCCTTTGCGCATATGCATTTATCAAGGCGTTATACATGGCTGACGAAGGCTTCAATCCAGCAGACCTCATGTCCTCTAAGCACTCTATTGCCTCGTTAAATCTCCCTGCTTTTCCATAAACATCTACAAGCGTGGTATATGTGATAGTATTTGGCAACATGCCATGGCTTTGCATCTTTCTCAACAGACCCTTGAGATCATCCCACCTTTCCTGCTCCCCAAATGAATTGATCATAATGTTAAACGTAGCGGTGCAGGGTGAGTACCCTCTTTCCAGCATCTCCCGAAACAACTCTTCAGCTCTATGGTGGTGTCCTGACTTACAGTGGCAATCAATCAGTGTATTCCAAGTGACAGTATCCGGCTCGATCCCCTCAGACATCATCCGGTCAAATGTATCCATGGCATGATCAAGGCAATTGTACTTCCCGAAAGCGTCGATCATGACATTATAGAAGTGTCTGTCAGGTGTTATACCATCAGTCTTCATCTCCTTTAGAACCTGGAAGGATCTCTGCCACTCCCCTTTGTTGCGATAACCAGCTAAAATCCGGCTGTAAACAAAAGAATTAGGCTTCACATTTTTGGCCTCCATTTCCTTGAGCACAATCCTTGCACTCTCCCACCTATCAGCATTGGCATAAGCATCTATAAGGAGACTGTAAGTCTGTTCATCAGGCTGCACACCATTAGTCTCCATCTCTGATACAACCAACTCAGCGTCCTTCAAAGAAGCCGCTTTCACATACCCTTTGAGCAGAGCATTGTAAGCCCTGGTTCTGAGCTCCAACCCACTCACTCTAATCTCCTCGAAAACAGCCTCCGCCTCAATGACCCTACCGGAGTTGCTGAGGGAGTAAATAACAGCCACGAGTGTGTGCGCCTTCGGGGTGAGGCCAATTGCCTGTGCCATGGATAAGAACCGCAGGGCTCGGGTCGGATCGTTGGCTTTAGCGAAACCAACAATCATGTCATTCAGCAGCAGGCCATCAGGCTCAATACTGTCGGATTTGATCTCGTTGTAGAGCTTCTGGAGGATAGCCGAGTCGATGTTGTTGGTCCGAGTGAGGGACTGGATAATCAAGCTGTGGTTAACAAAATCCGGCTGGAATCCATCAATCCTCATCCTGGACATCAAATTGAGCGCCTTCTCGAGGTCGTTGGAGCGAGCACAGGCGCCAATTAGGGCGTTGTAAGTCAAGGGGGTTAGGGTTTGGGTGTGGGAAAGCAAGAAGGCTTCGTAGAGCTTATCGGAACTGCCAAGGGCGTGGATAAGAATCGAATAGAGGAGTTCGTATGAGAAACACAGGTTGTGCCTCTGAAGCCATGAAACCAGAGAGTAGGCGAGATGGAGGGAGGAAGAAGAAGAGCAGAGGGATTTGAGAAGAGAGTGCCAGAGCGGAGCCGGTACGGCTCCGAACGACTCGGCGAGTTGGAACTCGGTCGGGTCGAGGGAGGAGGGCGCGGCGGAGGGCGCGGCGGAGGCGAGGAAGGACAGAAGAGGGTCGAAGTCGTAGCGGCGCTTGTGGAGAGGGAGAACATCGTCACCGTCTTCTGATTCTTCCGCCTGGAGACCGCGGCGGCGTGCGGCGTGGAAAGAAATGGGCGCCGGAGAGATTCTGGTTCGAGGTCGAGCTGGGAGTGAAGATGGGGTTAGGAATTGGAACTGGGGTGACAACTGTAGCATGGACTGCATAGTATATGGACCAGTTTCTGTATATGAGTATATATCTACTCTTCTGCCACTTCTGCTTCTGCTTTTGTTACTGTAATTCCTTTAGTTCACTCCATTGAAGGAGCATTTGTTTGTGGTGTTCGCTGTTTCACGTTTCCTCTTTCTTCCCCGTGAGACCAACCAAACGTGGTGGAAGGGAATTTACTGCCTTAAACATAAAAATACCCTCATTTTATTCAAAGACCAGAACTAATGAGGTAATATCAGCACAACATTATGGTGGTGGTGGTGACTGCTCCAGTTGAAAAACGTAAATGCATGTCTTTTTTAATCATAACAGAATATTTTTTATGAAAATAATAAATGTGATCGAGGTAATGATTTATCAGGTAACATAAAATCATCATAAACATGATAGTGGTGATGAAGATGCATGAATGTGTGTTTTATAAATAAGAATTAAATATGATTGATGGAAAAGAGAAGCGTAACTATATTGAGGATCTGAAAGAGACAATGTGATTACAAAATATCGAATTATCTTAAATATGAAAGTTGACAAAGATGAAAACAAATATGGTTGTGGATAGTGTTGACGGAAAGCATATTGACATTTGATGTAAATAGAAATAGTCGTTATGCATAATCTATAACTACCCTAATAATATAAGCCTCTTGATTGTACATATCTCATCATCAAATATCTTTATCAACCATATTGTATTAAATATTTGGTCATAATATCACATATCATTGATAGAAAAAGGAATGCTTTTTATAAATAATGATAAATGTATGACTTGAACTTAGAGAGTGTTTTTTTTTTCTTTTTTTTTAACAAACAAGATAATAGATGTATTATTAAGAATATAGACCATCCCTCTAAGGAAGAGGAGAGATCAAAATTACAAGTACATGAGATTGATCTCAAGAAACAGATTCCAAAACATCAAAGGGATCGAACATCCAAGCAACATAAGAACAACTAAAACCATTCCATCTATTTGAAATTCACAAGAAAGACAATCATTGAATCGAGTTGGACATAACAGAGAGGGAAATAATTTTATTTAAAAAAGCTGCATTAATTTTGTCATTTCATATAACCTAGGTAACGATCTTACGAATAACGATCAAACCAACAATTTGTAACTTTGAGCTAGTAGGGATAGCATTTTTATGTCCAAATCAGAGAACTTACCTCTCTAGCACCAAGTGAATACAGTCTGCCATGTTTCAAGAGCAGATGAGCAACGAATTATTGAGTGAGTGACGAACTCAATTTGAGTGGAACACCTTGGACAACCGGGATTTGGGATGGGGAAATCCCTTTTGTCAACTGGAGATTTATAGGTAACCTGTTCTGAAGAGCATGTCGGTAAAATATACTTCCTCCGTTCTCCATTAATTGTATCATTTAACTTTACTGTTTCAACGTTCGATATTTGATTCAATTTTTAATAAAGATAAACAATATAAAAAAATTTAAAAAATATATATTTAAAAAATTTGGATATCAAACTATGATTCTCATATGAATTTTTTAGTTTTTAATATCTAAAAATATATAAAAATAAATTATAGATTAAATATAATAAAATTATCAAAATAAATAATACAATCTAATCTTTTGAGAGCGGGGAATATTAACTTTGAGTGAAACCATGCTATACTGTAGTGTATGACATTTAAATCCAATTTTTTTTAGTCAATGAGAAGCGATAGAAAAATCACTACCTTATCAACTTAGGTGCTATTTGGTTGGTTTAAGCAATGATTTAGGCATTCTTAAGCCAGCCAAATAGATAAATATATATGAGAAGAAAGTGTGTGTGTTTTATTTTTAAATTTTGATTTGATATTTATAAAAGAAAATATTATTAAAGGAAAAGTGGTGATTATAGATTAATTGATTGAATTATGTGTTAAAGACTTAGATGATGAAAACGTGTTTTTCACCTTACTTGAATTTCACTTCATGCGCCGCGATTTCTTTCTGTCCGTCCACCTCAGTCTTGTCAGGAGCTATGTCGGAGTCTTAACAGAGCGAAAACCGCTCCGGACTCGGGCCGATGCCTCCGCCGCGCCGCCGCCTCCGTTCTCTCCTTCCACTTGTTTCCGCCATTTCCGCATCCCTCCTTTTTCTCTTCCTCACACTGTCATTCCTCGCGCCTTCTCCTCCTGAATCCGATCCTTTTCGCATGCCTCACCGCCAGATCTCCGTAATGTCTTCTCTTCCTTTTACTGCCGTGCCAGAACACTCGCACACACACAGCACGACACATTACACATGATTCGTTGCTTATTTTGGGTTGAAGTTTCTCTTGTTGACTTTTTCCCTATTGTTCCAGTCCAATTTCGGCCAAGCGGAAGCTAATGGAGATGGAAATTTCGAGTTTCTTGTTCCGGTTAGGGTTTCATTTTCTATGTTCTTAGAGATTCTGAGAAATATTCCGTGATCACGAACGAGTCTGGTTTGTAATGGATTGATGTTTCAATTGTTTAATAGAATGATGGCGGGAGAAGCGATCGTGATATTTGGAGCTCCAGAAATGGCAACATGTTTTACGGATGCAGTAATGCTAGCAACAAGTTTGCGAGTATGTTTACTTGTTCCTCACTTATTTTTCCTTATTTTTTGGCTGCTTAGGATTCTGTTTGACCATCTAAATTTCAGACGAATTCTGTTTCAAAGCCTTAGCTAGTCCAGAGAATTAATAAGTCCAATTCAGTTCACTGAGTTAATAATTGAACGAAAGTGAGAAACATATTAAAACCAGTGCAGGAAAAACCCAGGCAGAAAAGTTAACCTGCCTTTTTAGACTCTAGTCGTGTTATGTATTTATGTCATGCAGGTTCTTAGTATACGAATTATCAATAAATCAAGTATCACTCGTGATTAAAACAGAAATAGAAGAATAAAATGTAATGGCCATAGTTGATTCAGCGCTCAGTTTACAGTTTATGCACCATAGATTATATCTATGTATGATGCCGCCTAGTTTAGTGCATTCAATACTATTGATGTACCACTTGTTGAATTTTGTATACTCTGTACACGCTTTTGGTAGTTGACATGTTTCCGCTTGGTTGAAGGTTCTGGTGCAGGTACTGTTCGAAATCGTTACTTGGCAATTGTTACTAGTGGAGGCTTGAATCAACAAAGAACTGGGGTATCTCTTGCACCTTTCTTGAACTGTTCTATACAAGGATGTTTGGCAACCCCTGCATTTACTTTCATATTGCATTGTATAGTTTAGCAGTACAACATAAACTTGTTTGCTTAGGAGTTATATTGATTCTTGTGATGATGGGTGTATCAGAAAAATGCTTCTGGCGCTAGAGGTCATTATGGAACATACATTTATATACTTCTCAGTGCAAGTAGCACATTAATGTTAATGGAGCTTCAACATTTTATCTGATGGGCAATGTTCTTAGTGATTTTTGGCAGTGCTCGAGAACTGGCCTAATCTTTTATGCAAGCACCTACCGGTTTAACCAGACAAAATTTATATGAATTCTAAAGTTCTATAATGATTCTTCAACAATTTCTTCCCTTGGACTTTGGACACATAAGTGAATTAGGTTCTCTATTGTAGACTACGGTCTTCCTTCTGCTTCAAAGGCTGTTTTACTGCTTTATCAAAAGTATCACCATTGGGTTGAATGCCTAATTTAAGTGCCCTTGGCAGATTACTGATGCTGTTGTTGCTGCCCGTATTTTGAATTCTACTCTTGTTGTGCCAAAGCTAGACCAAAAATCTTTTTGGAAAGATTCAAGGTGAATATGAAATGGCTTTTTACTGTCTCCTTTGAAGTAGTTATGTGCATTGTCCATCTTCAATAGTCAGTCTTGTGTTATTTTATCTTTTATTAATCCAGCAAATTGCACATCTTCTTTCCTTCCCCTTCTTGATGCAGTGACTTCGCGGAGATCTTTGATGTTGACTGGTTCATATCATTTTTATCAAAAGATATTAACATAGTAAAGCATTTCCCTTTGAAAGAAGGGAAAACATGGGTTCCACAGAGGATGCGTGTTCCTAGGAAGTGTAGTGAAAGATGCTACCAAAACCGTGTGCTGCCTGTTCTTTTGAAAAGGCATGTAAGTTTTCTTTCACGAGTGTTCATTGACTATTACTGTAACCGATACATGGAATTTTTTTGAATTGCTAATGACTAGCTCTGTTGAAGAGCAAGGTGGACAGAACCTGTGCTGGACATAATATTGATTAGCCTCCACTTATTCTTAACTGCTAAAAGAAGTTTGAGTTTCTTTACATACTACATTCTGAATGAACCTGACTTTATTGAGTATACAATTTTGAAGGTTAGTCTTTGTTTCTTTACTATGGCAGATGGTCCAGCTTTCGAAGTTTGATTATAGACTTGCAAACAAATTGAACAACGATTTGCAGAAGTTGAGATGCAGAGCGAACTACCATGCCCTGAAGTTCACTGACAGTATTTCTGAAATGGGAAAGAAACTAGTTCATCGGATGAAGATGAAAAGCAAGCATTTTATTGCCTTACACTTGAGGTGGGTCTCGATTCTTGAACTTTATGTGCTTCCTGTATTGTGAAGCTGCACTTGTTTCATTTCTGTGTACTTTGTAGCAGGTTGATTTTTCTTATTCCTGCTGTCATTGTGATAATTGAAACCTGACTTCATTTTGCATTAAATTCGGCTAGTAACATCAAAGCGTTGGATAATTTCATAATTGGTGAGGATACTGTATTCAGACTTTAAGCTTAAAGCTACATTGCATAGCTTGTCAATCATGGCACTAATAACTCAGTAAGCAAGTAGAACGGACTTTGGTCCGGGATTATTTCCATGTGTAGATGTTAGTATTTTTTGGGGAAAAAATCACTAACTGAAAATATTACTTGCACTTGTATCCAAGTTTTTGTCAAATTTATATGGCACTTCATAGTTTAAAACGTACAGTCCACCTGCACCTTCATGCACAGAATTAAAATGTTCATAAAGGAAGACATCAGCTTGTGCGCTTTTAAGTTTACAAGATCTGGTTATTTGACAAATGACGTACTCACAATATTAAGAATGTCTGTCAAGTATAGGCATCAGACACATAGATTAATACGGTGCTTCAATCTAATATCTCAAAGTTTCTTACAATAACAAAGTGAATCCCAATAACTTATCCTAGAAAACCATCAGGAGCAATGATATGGAAAAGAGCAATAAAACATGTCTGTAATTTAGATGAAAATTGATGTCTGCTGATTAAATTTTTTAAAGATCTGGAATAACCTTTGATGCAACTTTGTTAGTTTTGTTTTCAGTTGCTAATGTGTGTAAGTTAGATTTGAATTCTCTACCACATCCAGTGGTAAACAATACTATTCTGTCAGTTAATATGAATTTTGTGTGTATGGCTAGAGCAGCCTGTTCTGGCACCACATGACTAACCTGATAAGTGTTTTGATAGGACATCTTTGGACTTTAAGATCAAGTATGTCATGGTATATGAACTTGTATGTCTTAAACTCCATGTCTTCGATTTCATTTGAAGTTGTCACCAGATGTTTGTGTTATGATGATTTGTTCATGAGGAACAAAAGTTTGGGAATTAACAGCATTAAGCAGTGTTTGGTTCAAGGATTGTCTGGTGCTTGGATCTCAAGATTATAGGAAACTTGGTTTAGGACACGAACCCATGACTCTTACAGTATAAAAATGTTAAAGAAGTTTTAAGGTAAAAGATCCAAAGAACATTGTGTTTGGTTAGATTAGCAAAGTGACTTTGTTGGTTCTCATTTTATTAAAGAGACGGCTCATTCTGTATGTTAAAAAGTCATTTTTATACTAAAAAAATTGGGAAGTTACTTCCGTCTCTTCAAATGCAATGAATAGAGATGGACCAAACGCCCTTCTGGATATTCCTTCACATGGTACTGGATGAAGCCAAAACTAGCGTTTCCCATGTTTGTAGATGTAGGATGCATTAGAAGCAAGCAAATGTGGATCATGTGGTTGTTCAGCGTTTTTTTCTTCCCATTATCATAGGTGTAGTGTAGGTGCATTGGAAGCAAGTATACGTGGACCAGGCCGTTCTGTGTTTATTGTTCTTAATATTCTTCTACACTTGTTTGAAGATTGAAGGTCCTAGATCTGAGTTTTAGGTGCCCTCTTCAAGGTAGGAACATAGTACTTGGGTTGTTCTTGAACTTAATCTGAGGATGGCTTCCGTCTCCAGGAAGGATTGAACATCTTAACTTTGTGCTAAGTTTCGTAAATTCTCAAATAACTTGAGGGTTTTGAATCACTGAAATTATTTCTTGAGGATAATGTCAAAATGATTTTATTTTTCTTTATGTTAATATGTCCCTCATCTCAAGCAAAGTTGCCTGTTTGGACAACTGCCATCGTTGCCTTATGGTATTTTTAGGGTTCCGTTTCTCTTCTTTGTAGTTCACAGGGCATGAAAAAGTTTATGATGCTTGAAAAAGTGATCAACTGTTGAATGTATGCTCAAGCATAACACATCTTCAGAATTAAAAATCAAGAGCAACCAACTTCTAGACTTCAAATTTCATGTCCTATTCAGAATCTGTCTTTGGTGAATTGTGCCAGTATTACACTATTACGACTATTGATGCATCCAAAATCTTTCCTTTCGCAGGTTTGAACCTGATATGCTTGCATTCTCAGGATGTGATTATGGTGGAGGTGAGAAGGAAAAGATTGAGCTTGGTGCAATACGGAGAAGGTGGAAAACTTTACATGTAAGGCTGAAGAACATGCTCGTGTTCTTTGTTCTTCTCTTTTATGGCTGAATTGATCCTATTTTTCAAGTTTTTCCTATGAATGAAAAGAACCTAGAGAGGTAAAGTGCAAATGGGTGATTTTTGTTTGTTTTTTTTTTTTTTTTGTAAGTACCCAATTTTGCACAAATTGTGGAAATGAATCGACTCCAAACAATGAGAAGGTTTTGCACCAATGCTCATCAATCCAGTAGGGAACCTTCAATTCTTTTGTTCTCTGATTTGCTCAAATCCCTTCGTATTTCTTGTAGATTAGAAATCCAGAGAAGCAGAGGAGGCAAGGAAGGTGTCCCCTCACTCCTGAGGAAGTTGGTCTTATGCTCAGAGCCCTGGGTTATGGCCAGGATGTTCACATATATGTGGCATCCGGTGAAGTATATGGTGGGGAAGAGACACTGCAGCCCCTCAAAAAACTTTTCCCAAACTTCTACTCTAAGGATACTGTAGCCTCAAGAGAGGAGTTGGATCAGTTTTCTGCATTTTCTTCCAGGATGGCTGCACTTGACTTTATTGTTTGTGATGCGAGTGATGTATTTGTCACCAACAACAATGGTAACATGGCTAAAATATTAGCTGGAAGAAGGTAGCTTCTCTGACTATTTCTCTGTATACTTCACGGTGCAATGGATGACTGAACTTTGACATTTTGCATTTAATTGCAGGAGATACTTTGGTCATAAGCCAACAATTCGTCCAAATGCTAAAAAGCTTTATCGGTTGTTCATGAGTAGACATAACATGACATGGGAAAGTTTTGCCTCTAAAGTCCGAAAATTCCAGAGAGGTTTCATGGGAGAGCCAAACGAAGTCCGACCAGGCAGGGGTGAGTTTCATGAAAACCCATCTGCCTGCATATGCCAAGATTCAAAGGCAAAGGCCAATCCATGGCCCATAAAGCATGACAAGGTTGATGATGTGACATTACAAGATGACGTTCAGAATGATCAAGTCGACGATGATGATGATGATCCAGAATGGCATGATACTGATGGTGAAGATCAACGGATCTCTGAAGAGAAAGATGGGGAGGATGGAACTAGTGCGGATTTCGACTCAGCCACCAATGAAGAACTTGATGACGTTCTTTCAGACTGAACAAAATTGCCTTTATCCATAGTCATTTTTGTTCTCTTTTCTTTCCTAAGTTTTGAGGAAACAAACAGGTGTAACATAACTGTACAAACGAGTGAGGTAGATTCCTGGAAGAAAGCGGTTCAGCAGGCACGCCATCAGCTATCACCCAATTTTGCCCGCGGGTGGAACCAGAGTTCCTCAAAGGAGCAGAGAAACTTGGAGTAAGTGAAAGTGAGATTATCACCCAGTTTTGTCCACAGGTGGATCCAGAAATCTTGGGAGAGGAAGGAGCATAGCCCCTTGGAGTGATAAACTTGATTATAGTGTCGTGTGTACAACTGAGCACCAGTTGAATTTATATCAGCTGCTGAAAATGTATAATTGCAACTCTTTCACTCTCTACACTTAACTGAGTAATTATCCATATGTTTACAGCCTTCTGCATCACTGCGCGGAAATTCTGTCCGGATGAGTCACTGCATTTGCCTGAGTAACTTAGCATATTGCAGGTAAGGCGATTTGTCATTTGTGTTCTTCTCATGGCTAAATTGGGCCTGCTTTTAGGCAGACTTGGATGAACTCAGTGTTGGACTAATTGGTTGGAGTTGGATGCATGAGTGTTGTGCGTTTATTCGGTTTTGTTGTTAACAAGCATGTCTAGAAGCAGGGGCGGCAGGCGGATAAGGCTTGTGCTTAGGGGTCTCAATTTTGAAGGGTCCCAATTTTAATTTTTGAAGTACCTGATATGTACTAGTTCCTAAATATAGGTTATTTAAACATATTATATAAACTTTCAGTCTTTATATTGTAATTAACCAAAAAATACAAGAAAAATTACACTAGAGACCACGATTTTTTTTAAGCAGCGGCTGTTTCTTCACTCTTCAGTGTCTCTCTGACTTCTCTTCTCTTGAATCCATTCTTGCAAT
>JBBYHH010000001.1:542151-555810 GCA_038382905.1 Daphne laureola | reverse complement strand
ATTGATAGATGGCAATCTCAAGCTGCTGCTGCTGCAACTGATTATTTCTCTTACCCAACAATGCACATGAAGGATGAGGAAGATTCAAACACAAGTTCAAGACATCCATCTGGGAAGCATGATGGAAGAGCTAATGAGAGTTCTTTATCACATGTTACAATGAACAAAGTGGCAAATCACAACCATCCTCGTGGAGCTGACCGGATTAAACAGGCCGTTGTTGATTATGTTGCATCACTGCTGATGCCCCTTTATAAGGCTAGGAAAATTGACAAGGAGGGCTACAAGTCGATTATGAAGAAGACTGCCACAAAGGTTTCTAATTTATGTTCTTTAGGTACATTATTTTGCTCTCTCACCGCTGCCACTATTCTTATCAGTCCTTTGTTCCTTTTTTCTTTTTAGGTGATGGAGTCTGCCACAGATGCAGAGAAAGGAATGGCTGTTTCTGAGTTCCTTGATTTCAAGCGCAAAAACAAGGTATGTTGCCATTGTCTGTTCCTTTCGAGTTCACTCCTGCGCACATACACAATGCCAACTGTTTCATTGTAAGAAAATGTCTATTTCTGTTGGGTGGTTGATATTGCATGAAATTGTAAGGATCTTTTGTTCTTGGGTGGAAAACACTTGTGGGTTATCATCTCAATTGAACTTACCACTGTCTTTTTCTTCAAATTTCTGTGTGCTCTCAGATTCGCCCCTTTGTGGACAAATTGATTGAGAGACACATGGCAGTGAAACCTGCTGAGAAATCTTGAGTATTATGAATGATGCTCCTGGGGTGCTTGCTTTGATGGTGTTACTCAACAGTGTCCTCCTATAAACATTTCATGTCAAAGGCATGTCACTTTGTGCAAGATATCCTGCATGTAATCCTATCGCCTATGATTGGTGGAATGGTTTCCTCCCTGGGCACAGATGCTGCCTGTTACCTTTTCAAGACTCAGTAATCATTCGAGGAAGTTCGAAAGGTGTGGTTTGCCCACCTCATATTCTGAGGGTCTTGAAGCAAATAGCTTGCCGCATCTAGAAGATTTGGTGGAACTGCAAAAGCTGCTTTGCTTGTCATTGCCATATTCATGTAAAGGAGCTTGATACAAACTGACTCATGTTACCTGGATTTTGCTCAAGCATCCTGAGAGATCAAGTTAATTTTTCCCGGTAATTGCATCATCTTCCTTGAGAAAGTTGGATGGAGAGTGGAAGCCTGATTCTGCAAGGGATCCTGTGGATGACATGTTTCCTGTTTCTCGTCGTTTTTCTTTTTAATCTCAACTTGTACAGCTTAGGATTCTTTTAGGTGGTGAATTGGTGACAAAATTATACATTCTTCGATCAGGAAATACCTTAAACTGGTCCTTATTTAAAAAAAAATGAATTACTAACCTTTTGATCTTTCTCCAAGACTTTGGGAGGGGATGGAGTTGTACATTCATGAAACTGAATTCGAGGGATAATTTTTCCAGCTCCTTTAACTTTTTCTTTGTGGCTGTAGCAGAAAAAAGTTGTGTATGTATGAATAATGGATTCCAAGTATGATTCTAGATATTTGGTGATCTCATGCAGGAGTTTTGGAATAAAAAGATGGGGTTGAGATGACTGAATTCCACTGGAGCAACACCAAGCAAACGCAAATGGTGTGTATCTAATTGAGTACTGGATTGGTTGTGTATCTAACTCAGTAGAGATAAGGATTTTCACTCCATGATACTGGCTTTCTCAGGTGTCATGCAAACATAAAAGCACAGAAATGTTGCACATTCTTTCTTTTCAGATCACAGTCTTCCTCAGCCTGGATCTCGTGAAGCACTATGCTGGCAAGTTAGAGAGGTAAGCTGGTTGTTTTTCCTGTGCTTTTTCTGACTATCAGAAAAAGAAAACCGTGTAGCTGATTTGCAGTGGTACAGGCAAAATGTTCAATGAGAAACGCAGTATCTGCTTGTGTTGTGAAATACTATGAGTTTGAAAATAATGTAATGTTGTTAGTTTTATTCTGAACAGGGGACAGGCGTTGGTGAGCTTGATAACGAGATTCATAGACTGGAAAATGTGATGATGTTTGGTTTGAGACTTTGCAGAGGTCTGATGAATGAAGGTCTCTGGCAACTTTGGCTTCCATGACAACGGGTGTTTGTGTAACTCGCAGGTCGGCATATGGTGAAATTGCTGCACCCAGCTGAATTTTGCTTCATTAATGATTGCATTCTAAAAAATTTGTACAAAAAAAAACAGAGAGATAATTTTGCAAATGCTAAAGTGTGCCCAGATGTATCACTATTCTCAGTCAGCATTTGTTGTAACCAGGTTCCAAAATCATCTCTCTACACAAGGAGGGGAGGGAGGGATGATGCCGGCCGGTAACCATGAATCTAGGTTTATCTGAGTCACAAGCTATTTACATTTACTACAAAAGTTTTGCTGCATAATTATGGTCTATTTCTAAGTTAAACACTTTTTTGCCCTTTGAAGGAGAAATTAAAGACCATACCAGAAAAAGGACGTTTAATCCTTCCTAAGAAGCGGAACTTTTTATGGCTGTGTTTTCTGCATTATAAGTGTATTATTTGTCACCATCCCGTCGGTGTATACTGTTTTTCCCTATAAATTTAAGTCAGCAGATTTGGCCAAAAAATTCAATATTGCTTTTATACAATTACTCAATTAGAATTAACGAGGTTACAAATTATTATGATTTTCTTTAGTTACAATTATCATCGGGTGGATAAGAATGTATGTTAAAAAACGGAACAGTAATTTTTTAAAAAGGTGAAAAGAGATTGAGAGTGGAGTGTGTATTACTGTCAGTCTCATCTCATCTCATCTAATGCTGGTTAATCCCCCCACTCACTGCTGATTTCTCGTTTTACTTTAACATGTATTATTATAGGGAATGGGACAGAATAAAGTTAGTGATAAATCAAATGAGACAGATGGAGCAGACGACAATTCTCCTCTAGGTTGGTATTAGTTGCACCTCAATCTCCAAGTTCGTAAACTTAGTCTTTACTTCCTTTTGTAATAGCAGGGAAAAGAAGGGAGAGAGACTCACTCATGCATACGGGGAAGAAAGTCGATTTTGTACCGCCTGCCAGACAAGATAATTTAACCAAATAAACTCAGACTGCTTACAAATTTCTACAGGCTCTAGTTAGATATCTAACTGACTAGCAGACAGAATGAGTATTAGCAGAGAAGGGGACTAGAGAAGCTGGTCACAGCGGCTGCTCCTTCAATTGGGAGCTCTCAAGCAGGTACTAGTACTCTGTATAATGAATGCTTTGTAAATTGTGATAAACTCTATCTAATGCTTGTTGATGTTAGGTTTCTGGAGAGTGACATATTCATAAAGTGCTACTATATCACCAAATCAAAATGACTAATCATGGTTTTAATGTTAAGGAATTAACTGATTGGGTTGCAGAGAGCAAGCAATATGCAATTAAAAAGAAAAGGGAATTCCGTTGCCGGGACTTGAACCCGGGTCTTTCGGGTGAGAGCCGAATATCCTAACCAACTAGACTACAACGGATTTGTTGCCCATTCAACTAATGAGTATTTAAATATTTAGTACAACCCAAATGGAAATACCATAGAGCCATTAGGAAAAGGAAATCTGATAACGGTCGATAATACATCTGGCTTTGCTCTTGTTTTGGTTGGTTGGTGCCTTAGCTGGCTAGTTTCTCTCACCACTCAGAGAGAAACTGAAAAGTTGATGAAAGAGAGAAGGCAAACAGGCGACAGATAAGATAACAAAAGAAGAGTCATTTCTCCTCCAAACTCTCCTTTTTTGTTTCCCTATTGGTTTGGTTCTCATCACAACAACAGATTAGATTAGATTAGATTAGATTAGGTTCGGATCAGAAGCCCATGATTCAAGCCATGATTCTCGAGAGCTAACTAATCACCCGAAGATGAATTATTAGCTACTCAAGTTCATAGCTTTCCCTACCCCCAATTTCCACACACAATCTCTGGTCTGGAACCCTAGTTATGGCGACGAGAGGGAGCAGATCAGAGAAAGTGAAGAGAATCTTCCAGCAATTCGATGCCAACCGAGATGGGGGGCTTAACAGAGACGAAATGGCCGCTTTAGTGGTTGCCGTAAACCCCAGAGTCAAATTCAGCGACGAGCAAATCAACGCCATTCTCGATGAGGTGTTCCGGACCTACAGCGAGTTCATCGACGGTGACAAAGGCTTGACTTACGACGGTTTACTCAGAACCTACGATGACGGAGCCGGCGACGTCGACCGCGACTTCGACGCGCTTGGGCTCGACCTCAATCTTGAAGAGAGCAAGCACGGGTCGATTGCGTCGGAGCTGGCGTCGTCTTCAATCGTCGACGAGCACGCAGTGGAGATGCAGAAGAAGCAGCGGACGGCTGCGTGGGCCGCCTCTCCCAATCACGGGATCGTTTTCGACGACACCTGGAAGATTGTGGACGATTTGGAAGTTCTGGTGAAAAGATTGAAGTCGAAACAGGCGAAAGACGGGAAACTCAAAGCTGACAACTTTGATGCATTCTCGGACGCTGGTTGGTCGAGGGAATTGGGGCCTTCTACTGAGATTTCAGACAAGAGGATCTCGTGGGAAGAATCTGGGCATGACTACGCTCTCTTCGTCAAGGAAGTTGGAAGCTTGAGGAGCAGAGCAGATGGAGCTAGGTCTAGAGAAGAGGCGTTCGACGGGCACATGGCCATCGGCCGTGTACTGTACGAGCACCAGCTGTTCAAGGAGGCTCTAGTGAGCTTCAAGAGGGCCTGTGAGTTGCAGCCGATGGACGTTAGGCCACATTTTAGAGCTGGAAACTGTTTGTATGTCCTGGGGAAGTACAAGGAAGCGAAAGAAGAGTTTTTGTTGGCACTGGAAGCAGCTGAGGCTGGTGGGAACCAATGGAGTTACTTGCTTCCCCAAATTTATGTCAATCTTGGAATTGCACTTGAAGGTGAAGGTATGGTTCTAAGCGCTTGTGAATACTATAGAGAGGCTGCAATTCTCTGTCCCACACATTTTAGGGCTCTGAAGCTTTTGGGCAGTGCTCTTTTCGGGGTAGGAGAGTTTAGGGCGGCTGTTAAAGCTCTTGAGGAGGCTATATTCATGAAACCTGATTATGCTGATGCACACTGTGATTTGGCATCGGCTTTGCATGCTATGGGTGAGGATGAGAGGGCTATTGAGGTTTTTCAGAAAGCTATTGACTTGAAACCGGGTCATGTTGATGCTCTTTACAATCTCGGGGGGCTGTACATGGACTTGGGCAGATTCCAGAGAGCTTCTGAGATGTATACGCGGGTTTTAGCTGTGTGGCCGAATCATTGGCGGGCACAGCTCAATAAGGCTGTATCTTTACTGGGAGCCGGAGAAACAGAAGAGGCTAAGAAGGCTTTGAAGGAAGCTTTGAAAATGACTAACAGAGTTGAGTTGCATGATGCGATATACCATCTCAAACAACTTCAGAAGAAGAAGAAAGTTAAGGGAAATGGGGGTGCAAATGGAGAAGGGGCTTTTGTGATTGTGGAACCTGAGAAATTCAAGACAGTAGGCGAAAGGACTACACTCAGGCAGAATTTGGGAAATGCTCTTCAGATAAGGGCTTTCCAGAGAATTACAAGGTTAAGTCGCTGTGATGTAGATCTTCTAAAGAAGGAAATGAATGAAAAGGATGTCCCAGTGTCCTACTCTGGGGGTGGGGGTCCTCAGAAATCTGTTCGTAAACCGACTTTAGAAGAAATCCTTCGTAGATTGCTTAATTTTTTGAAGCCAGAGACCTTCCAGGGAGCAGTCAAAGTTATAAATGAGAAAGTTCTTGCTGTCTTGGATGAACCGGGATCAGGTAGGGTGGATCTGGGCATGTTCTATGCTGTTATTGCCCCCATTTGTGGTGGCCATCCAGACAAGCGAAAACGTGTTGCCTTTGATGCACTGTTATGGCGACCAGTTAATGAAGGGGCTTCGCAGATAAGGAAGACGGATGCTATTCTCTACCTCAAATTGCTGAGATCCATCTACGTTTCTACTGGTGGGACTAGTGAATTGCTAGAAGTTCACGGGGTTGTTGATACATCTATGGTGTCATTCAATGAGTTTCTTGTCATGTTCGATGATCCTGACTGGGGTTTTGGCATTATGCCAACTCTAATGAAACTCGAAGCTGGAGACAGAACTCGCCATGGAGGCCATTTTTGCTCAGTTTGCCGCTACCCTATCATTGGCTCCCGTTTCAAGGAAATAAAGTCTCATATCAGTTTATGTAATCAGTGTTACAGTGAAGGGAAGGTTCCTCCTAACCTGAAGCAAGATGAGTACACATTCAAAGAGTATGGAAGTGAGGGTGAAGCAATGAAAGATAAGTGCATATGTTTTAGTCTACCATCCCACAAGGTTAAATAACCAGTAGCGATGATGTTTTGTGAAGTTTCGTTCTTCTTTTTAGCTCAGTTTGTGAATCATCATTCTGTTGCATAGTGCTAGTGGTGCAGTGTGAAATATTAGCTGGTAACTACTGTGTTGTTGAGTGGGCATCAGAGCATAAATTTCGCTCCATGCTTGTACAAGTAAATCAATTGGAAGGTCGTGTCGCACTTTTCATTGTTCAGGCACCGATGCTCTATTCTACATTGTCAGGGTGAGAGCACGATTGATAATGAAGGTCAAGTAGGATCATGATGCATTGAAGTTACTGATGAGTCTTGTTAGCAGCCCAGGCAAGTGTTTTGTTCCGAACAAGCTGTTTGCTTGAGTTTGTAGCGAACTTGCTGTTAGTACCTAATTCTTACTTTAATCAGAGGGGCATAATGGTTCAACTTGATGATGCCTTTCTAGCTGTCTATGACCCACTGGCCCACAGCCATAATCAAACATCCTTCCTTTGTTCTCAAGAAAAAGAGCTTGTTTCCAATGGCTTCATCAAGTTCCTTCATGGCTGCATTTTGGTTTGCTACATGTTCACAATTTTCTTCTAGTATTTGAAAATATAGGTGATTTTCTAAAGTCAAAACAAGATTTTATCATCAATGTTCTACTTGGGGGGCAATTTTGCCATTGGTCGCTACTTACTAATGGAAAATATTAGGATTTTTTTTTGTTTCATCTAAAGTTAATCGAGGAAGAAATTTCCCTGTATCATTCCAAATTCTACAATCAGTTGAAGAGGAAGGGAGTCTTATATTATTGATCAAGTATCAATGGAGTATTATATTATAGAGTAGTGAACTAAAGAAGAAGAAAAATTCAAAACCAGTTCTGTATGAGAGTATAGTAGTTCACTAGTACTCTATTACTGTATTCCCAATCACAAGTTTTAGTTACTTAATCTTGTTAATATAGTTCCGGGAAGAAAAATCATGTAAACTAGTATTGGTAAGCATCAAGCCTTTGATTGGGCCATTTAGGCTGAAGCGCAAACTCCATTGAATCTTCATGCGCTCTCGTAAACATCTTTTAGATCGTAAATTAAACAATACGATAGCAATGCTCAAGTACTTTCGAGTTGTGTATTGTCTTTTTCTGTTACTATCATATAAACGGTTTTGAATTTACAGAAACTAATATCCTACTCCGTAAAGGAGCTATAGAATTAGTTTCTTTATGATATCAAGTTTGTAACTTTGAGAAAGAAAGATTGCAACATAGCTTAGCTTCAGTGTGAGTATTTAATTTGTCTAAACTAGTTGTTCCTGCCCTACAGGTAAAGAGAACGACTTGAAAGCTGGAAAACCTTTCGTCTTGAAAACTACTGTTTTCATTGAAGCTCATGCGAAATCCATGTCCTATCTTATCAAATGTGTGAAAGGGAAGTCTAAGTTATTTGGGAACTAAAACCGGTGTCAAAACTAAACCTGTTCCCAGTATAATACAGAAAATTAAGGAGCCATCCACACAAACATCGCACGGTACTCAGAAGTTCCAAGTGCAACACTTGTAGAAAGCATGTTAGGTTCGAGCAAGGGGGGTTCAGTGGTCCGCATTTTGTGCGCGGCCACCTTCATTACAGGGACCCTGCTGCTGCTGCTGCTGGTGGTGGTGCCTGCGACAGCAGCACAGCAGAGGACTCCACCATTTTCGCTACCAGATGTCACTTTCCACACACAGGAGAAGCTGGGGAGGAAGGAGTTCAAGCATCACCACATGGTTCACCATATTCAGCTGGACGATTATGGCGTCTGGGACCCTTCACCTTACAGTGGTGGAGCACACAGTTCTCCTGTTCCACATTCAAGTATACATAGTGGTCATAAGCTCCCAACATCAGTTAATAGCCATCATCCACCTTCCAGTCCAGCAACAACTTAAGCTCTGCGGTTCTTACATTCGTCTTTACCAAGAAAGCTAAGCATTGTCCGGTTTATAGTCCTAGTTTTCAATTGGTTTACAAGTAAAATATCTATATGTTATGCATCAAAGCACATTCTTTCAGATACTGTTACGATGTAATATCCCTTACAATTATAGTGAGAAAATAAATACTGTCATAATCTGTTTGAACCTAGAAATGATTCACAAGGCCTCACTTGTTTTTGTACTCGGTGGTCTGAGCTTAAGCATCCAACCGGCAACTTAACTAATGGATTCAATTCAAGGCTTCGTGACCCTATAGGTAAAAAGAGAACCAAATACACAAAAATATGTAGTTTGTCTCATTATGAGTTGTGATAAAACTGCTCTGATCTACTTGTACTTTCACCCTCTAATTAAGCAGAATGCCAGAATCAGCACCAAATTCAGTTTATACATACTGTACTACTTTCTAAACACGAAAATAAAAGTAAAGAGGAGCATTAGAAAGTACAACCAAGGGTTGGCATCTACCAAGTACCAACAGGGATAACACTTCAGTACACTGGCTTCCAATGATAAATATGCTTTGTTACCAACTTATATGACACCAATACCAACCAACAGCTGGAAAGCCAGCCAGTCACTGAGCAGCACATCAGGCCTCCATGACTATGCGTTTACCTATTAGGATGTGGAAGGAAAAAAAACGCATATTAATTATCAAACTTGGGTGAAAGCAACTTCCCGCAAAAGCAGATGCATGAAACATTAGTCATTACACCATCATCCAAATGCATATACTCCCGAGTTTAACAAGATATTTGATAAAGTAATGTTGGACACCACACAAAATAATCTTCAAGCCACACTACCAACTCTTTATATTTAATACAGAGTACATACAATGTTCTTCCGTGCTTAGCCTCTGATAGTATTTCCTATCATGATCATACTGCACCTCAATTCCAGCTAAAAGTTGTGATCAATGACATGACGAATAAATGTAAATTAAGTAGCAACAGTAGGTTATTGATAAAAACATGTCCTACTATCCATTACAAGATTCATACTGTAAATCAGCAGGCACATCATGGAACATGAATGGCAATATTATTTCATCGAGTGTTCAATACCATCCTATTTTGCTTTTGAGTTTTGAGTAGTGACCAATATTTGTTTCAAGAATGTCCAATGTATTAAACATGGGAGCACACCGGCTACCTACTTGACTATATTTCTGTACCTTTTTTTCCTACAATCCAAACCATATATGGACTACAGGGCAAAGCCCAGAAACAAAAGCAAATAGAATTTATCAAATAGAAACTCACATAAGATGGACTGATGATGGCCCAGCCACAGCAGCGACTCTCTGAGCACGCTGTGCTTCAAACTTGTAAAGGCCCTTCACTTCCTTCTTCAGTTTCCGTGCTTCACGCCGTTCCTCTTTTACAGCAGTCTGAAACACAAGAATCAATAACACCATAAAAACTTAAACCTTAACAATGCAGTGAAAAAGTGCACTAGAAAAAAAATACCACTAGACATCTATCATATTTAAATTGAGAAACACCAGCTGTATTTAACTTGCAGTACTCCAACCAAGGATCAAAATATTAGACAGCTTCTACCAGCTTCTTTTTCACATTTTACCTTCCGTTCTTTCTTCTCATCTTTTGATTCAAGTCCATGTTGCTTCCTCTTCTGTGGTTCAACTTTCGAGATACTGGTATCCTTCACCTTCTCAAGATCAGCTCTTCTATGTGGCAAAAATTCTACAGGAAGCTTCTCCTTTCCTCGGAGGGAAATGGAATGACCTGTCACATTTAAGGCCCCTGAGACAGCTTCTGCCAGCTTCTTTTTCCTAGCTGCCATAGGAGCATCAATTTTTTCAGGATGGTTATCAAGATTAGAGTAAGTAGTGACAATAGTTTCACAATCCCACTGTTCTGATTCCTCACTACTCTCCTCAACAACCTCTACATCATCTCCACTTTCATTCTCGTACTTCTTTCCATATTCTGAACACCGGCGAATAACATCAACCGCAGAATCTAGTAGCTCCTTACTTTTGGGCCTTCCATTTCCGTGCAGAAAATCTGCAGGCACTATGTAATCCTCTTCAAGCTCCAAGTCATCAACATGTTCCTCGCAGGCATCTTTAAGCCTATCTGCAAGAAGTTCTTCATCCCCCAAGTAACCATTGTAATCCTCTTCACTGTCAGTGCCATATTCTTTGAGCTCAAGCTGTAAAGAAACAAGAAAACCATAAAGCAAGTACTCCATATACGGTAAGGGCAATAGCTTAACAGGTCATCCAGATAGGGTCTGGTAATACACCCTGTTATCAAAGAGAGCCAATCTCACAGAGGCTTCAAGCACCACTATATCTAGTCACACAGAATGTCAAGAAAAGGAGACCTGAAAAAGATACCATCTCCTAAAGAGAGCAATAAGATGAGCCACAATGCACCACAGCACTTCTCTGACAGTACAAAATGTCAAGAAAAGGAGAACTTATGACGAATAAAAAATGCAGTTGCACACCAATATGAAACATCGATCTTTATTGTTAGAGGGGAAAAAGTAGAATCTCCATATACACGAGGAAAGCTGAAGCTCAGCTGCTGAACTAAATTAATCAAGCATTTCAAGATAAATTTGCAACCAGAAAATGTAAAATCAAATTCTCACCATATCAAATTGCTCATCCAACAGTCGAGGGGTTCGGGCCTGATCTTCCCGTTCCTTATTCATGAATTCATCAATGAGCTCCCCGCTGCCAGATTCAAAAGGTGCCCCAACGACTTGACTGAACTCCTCCAACTGCAAAGTCGAATTTACCTTCTCATCACTATCCGCAGTCTCTCCGTCGCACATATTGGCTCTAACAACAAAATCTTCCTCCAAATCGTCAACATCCGATGCAAACCGTGACAAATCACTATCATCAAGCAACGCAGCTATTTCAGGATCAACGGCCTTTTGTACCCTCACATCAACAGTTTTCGAAGCGACACTGTAAATTGACGCTTCTTTGTCAACACCTTCCGAGGCGGAAACACTAAGTCTCGAAGCATCATATGCCTAACAAATAAAAACTGATAAGGACCCCTCATGAACTAAATGGAACTGCAAAACTTCAACAAAAAAACGAATGACCTGTTCCTACCTTCACATCACGCGATACTTGATCCGGCAAAAACTTGGGATTATGATAAAAGCTGGAGCCGCCGCCGGTATTCCGTATTTCCCTCAAGTGAGATAGATAATTATAACCGTCGTCAGGAAAACCTAAATCCAAAAGCTCCCGTCTCACATGGTCCGGCAGCGGCGCCGCTCCACTCGGTGCCCCGGTGGCTGGAACTCTGTTAACAATGTCGCAACCAGGCCTGCTCTCATCATCGTTATCCGGCGCATCTGCGAATCGAGAATCGTCATCAATTTGGTCTTCAAAGATGTTGATAGCCACGGGATTATTGTCTACCCGGACAAAGACTCTGTCGCCGCCAGGCGTGTCTGCAGAAAAATTGGGATCAGAAGAGTCTCTAGCAAATAATTGGAAAGTTACGGCCTTCTTCTTATCGATAAACTTCTTCTTCTTCCCCATTTTGGCCGCCAAGTAGGAGATGGAACTGGTTGTTGCGAACGTAGGTTGAAGAACAAATCGACGGGGGTTTAAAGTTCCTACTTAAAAACGCAAAACCCTAGCCGGAAGCAGCTCCATGCTACGGCGAAAAACAAAAACATCTTCCGTTGCCGGGACTTGAACCCGGGTCTCTCGGGTGAGAGCCGAGTATCCTAACTCGGCTAGACTACAACGGAGACTATGAATGTTATTCGTTTCATCGTTATAAATCAATGTTATTCGTTTCACTATTTGGTACCACCAAATTGTTTTTAACTAATTCACAATTTAATCATTCCTTTCATCTTTGTCTCTCATATATTGTTCTTCCACAATTTTTTATTGAATCGTCAACAAACCTTTGTCTTATTAATTCTAAAATAAGATAAATTACCCAAAATTTCATTGGAGGTGCATTTCAAATTGAAGATAGTATGAGCTAAGAGCTTAGAAAAATCTCATTTGGGTTGCTAGGCAACCAGCCCAATGTATCCCTCCATTAAGACAAAGCCCACGACAAAGGAGGTTGGTTGCGGCCCAAGCCTCCTAAAGCGATAATGCGCCAACCCATGGGCTTTCCCTGATAGCCATCAATGTCATGGTATTAAATATCGTACCAGTCATCGTACCGTTTTGGAAACGATACGATACAGTATCGGTATATCGAAGGTATATCATTTGTACTGGAAAGAGTGTACCGGTATATATATATACACACACATTAAGAAATAAAAATCAAATCCACGAGGACGCATTGATTCTACTTAAATTAAAATAATAACATCTACAAAATACTTCAATATTGATTCTGCTTGATTGTACTGTATGTGAACCTTTTTTAGGACACATTTATACTTGTAATTTTTGTACATGATTTTACAGTGAAGATGAGACTCTTTGAGGAACAAACAAATGTGTGAGTTTTTACGTTTGAAGATGTAATTTTTATACCGAATTCACACATTTCACCCCTCAATTTTGTAAAAAAAAAAAAAAAACAAACATTATACCGCCATTTTCTACGTTTCGGCCGGTACCGATCAGTACGGCCATTGATACAACTTTAATCTAAACCGTACCGTTTTATGGTCGGTACCGTTACGAAACCGGCGTACCGACCAGTACGGTGCGGTTTTTAATACCATGATCAATGCCCTTACACAAACAAAACAAAACAAAACAAAAAATGCTAGAGGTTATGTGAACGTCTAGGATTTCAAATTGCACATCAAATAATGGTGAGTATTCAAAACTTACCTTTTTTTTGTTTTTTGTTTTTAAGGGAATCATTTGGTAATTACTGAGGATAATCAAGGAGGGGAAACAAGTCTCCAATTGTGCCAATCATGACGAGCAGAGGGACAATACCCTTAGAAACAAATCCAGAGACCCTAACCAGAAGCAGGTCAGATCGCAGCTAGACTGCAGATCAACTAAAAATCAACAATAAACAAAGATGTTACGACAGTAGCAAATTACAAAGACCATGATAATAACGATCACATCCAACAAAGAATGATAGATCCAAAACCAAAACATTACAGCCACCAACAGATGCACACATGAACCCGCCATGCCACCACCTAGCCATGTAGCTTCATACGGACTCTCGTTTGCAACATCAAAATTTGGTATGTGGGCAAAATAAAAACTAAGCAAAGTCATACATGCTTGTGAGCGGCCAGTCACTGCAAAGAGATCCGGGTGGACAGTAAGATCCAATGGCGCATGATCAAGGACGCAGACCCAGT
>JBBYHH010000001.1:531456-542051 GCA_038382905.1 Daphne laureola | reverse complement strand
CGACTAATGTGAAAATGCAATCATACTTTAAAATTATTCCCGTAACAGTTTTTGGGTGTAAAGATGCAACGTGCTATATAGTTAAGTTATAACCAATCAAATTTTATACTCGTTAAATTTATTCGTTTAGTTACTAATATTGTTTTGAAATTGTTAAATCTTTTATCACGTAAGCTCTTAAAAAACAGTAAAGTCGAAAACCACTATTAATGTAGTTTTATATATTTGAATAAGGAATAAAAAAAAATATTGAGAAGATAATTGTGATTTAAGTAAAATTGTTGTAAACAAAAAGGTGTGTTATTTAATTTTAGTCAACAAAAGAATATACTGAATTTTTTATAGTAAATGAAATTTTGAATTTGATTAAATTATTTTGTTTATCATTTAATTATATAAAATAATCCAATCACTTAATTAGTGAAGAGATGCATTAGCGGGATTCAAATGAAAGTTTATAAATGATGTGAAGATTTTGTAGAAAGAGTGAAGATTAGAGAATGGACTAATCCATTTTATTTTGCCAAGTTAGAGGATCAAGTGGGACGAAGTTAAAGTTAATGGACTAACTTGCATTATTTTTAAAAGTTAAAGGACTAAGTTATGATGAGTCAAATTTAAAAGATTAACTTGTATGAGTTAACAAAGTAGATGGACTACCAACGCATTTAGGCCAATTTCCAATATAAGGCTATTTTTTTATCGGCTAAAATACGAACCCAAATCAGCTATCTCAATTTTCATGCATTCTATTATACTATACTTTCTCCGTTTTTATTTAGTTAAATCAATTTGATTTACATGTGGATTAAAAATATATTGATTTGATGGTAAAAAATAAAATATATATATATATAAAATAAAAGTAATTTTTTTTAAAGTAGAAATAGAGAATAAGAGTAATAAAGTAAAATTGATGTAAAAAAAAATTTCATAAAAAAAAATGTATCAAGTTTTTTTAGATATCCTAAAAAGAAAATTGTAACAAGTTTTAAGGGATATAAAAAGTACTATTAGTTAACATTGTTAATTAAACCATTATAATTATTATGATGAAACCATTGGCTAACTAGTCATGTTAATTACATATGGTAGAGGATAGGAAAATGAGAAAGATGATACTGATTCAATATACATACGCAAACATCAAAATGAACAACTATGAAGTGATGAAGAAAGTGTTTTATAAAATGTGAGGGCAAATGCAACACCCAAACTAAACATTTGGGGGCAACATTGTAATAGTTCGGCTGTGACCTATTATTTCCCACTCATCGCATCCCTCCCTCCACACCTCGCACCGCAACCTCCGTCGGCTCTCTAAAATCTTCCTGCAAATTGCACCGATCATCCATGGCTAACAACTCCGCCTCCGAGTCCCGCAGCCAGATTTCTATCAATCCGCCGCACCAGATCCCCAAAGGTACCTTCGTTTTCTTGTTTTACCAAATGCTCTCCTTTTTCGCTCGCTAGCTTCTTCCGCTAGCGTTCTGTTCACAGCATAAACCCTAGCTCTTGACATTTCTCGCGTTTTCTGTCTCTGCATTAAGCTCTAGTGCTGCTGAATCAGTGGGCTTTGCGAGATTGCTGAGGTTTTTGGTTGTATTTAGAGATTTGGGAACTAGGGTTTTTGGGTAACCTAACGTAATGCGAGTGTTTATTTGTTTCTTGGTGTTCCGTTTGCCCGGTTTGATTGTTTGGTTTGTGGTTTCGTTCTCCATTTGCCTTTTGTTTGTTGGCGTTCCAGGTTAGAGATACTGTGTTGAGCTTCGGATTAAATGCCGGCGTCTTTTTTTCTTTTTCATTTCTGAAATGCAAGCTGTCAGTTACAATGCTTTTCACTGTCATTGGTTTGGATTTATACGCTTTTAGTCTTGCTTTATTTGTTATGCAAAGTGCTTGTTTGTGTCACTTGGTTGCCACTTGCATCGTCTTCACCGTTCTTGGCGCCAATATGTGCTATGGATTTCTAATCTAGCAAATCTTTTTTTGGTTTGTTTTAAATGTACAGATGCTCATGGAGCTGATTCTGGGATTCCACTTTCACCGCAATGGCTTCTGCCGAAGCCAGGGGAAAGTAGACTTGGGATGGGAACTGGGGTGTGCTCACATTTTGAATATGTTTTTTTCTCCTTAAGTTGTTCATAAATACTCTGGTTGTTTAAATCCATGTCTTATCCACAGGAAAACCGTTCTCCTTCGACCCATGCAAATGCGTCTGTAGGAAAAGGTGTTGGAAATGTTGAGGGGTTGCTTGACATCCAGAAGAAGAATGATGTTTTCCGCCCATCATTGCTTGATATGGAAACTGGTCGTCGTGACCGCTGGCGTGATGAAGAACGAGATATCCAGCCACCCGTGCGTAAAGACCGATGGAGGGATGGAGATAAGGATCTCAGTGAGACCCGTAGGATGGATCGGTGGGCTGAGAACTTATCCTCAAAACACACTGGAGAAGCCCGCCGTGGTCCTTCAGAGCGATGGTCTGATTCTGGAAATAGGGACTCTTCATATGATCACCGTCGTGAGAGCAAATGGAACACACGCTGGGGACCTGATGACAAAGACACGGATAATTCTCGTGAAAAGTTGGTAGATTCTGGGAAGGATGGTGATGCATCTCTTGACAAAGGGCTTTCTAACCTTACGGTTCATGGCAAAGATGAGAAGGATGTAGAGGCCTATCGCTCTTGGAGAACTAACCCATCTCAAAGCAGATGGAAGGGAGAGCCTACTCATCAGCAAACACCAAATAAGCAGGGTTCTACCTTCTCTTATGGAAGGGGGCGTGGGGAAACTACTCAGTCAACATTATCTTCTGGTCGTGGAAGGGGTTTTTCAACCGGAAACCCTGTTGGGGGTGCTTTTTCCCATTATCAAACACATGAAAATGTGTTTGACAGTGGTGATAATGGCCCCGGGGAGGGATTTCCTTTCAGATACAGTAGAATAAAGTTACTTGATTTGTACAGGAGGATTGACATGAGAGCACGTAATGGTTTAGATGGATTTGTTACAGTGCAATCTCTCACACAAGATGATCCAGTGGAACCACTAGCCCTTTGTGCTCCTAGTCCTGAAGAATTGGTAACTTTTGCTTGATGTTGCGCGTTGACTATTCTTGTGCATGCTTTGTGTGATTTATTTTCTTTTGCTCTTTTTGGGTAGGCTGTTCTGAGAGGAATTGACAAAGGGGATATTGCAAGCAGCGGCGCTCCTCAAATATCCAAGGATGGATCTACTGGACGGAACTCAATGGATTTTAATCAGACAAGGCGATCCAGAATCGGTATGAAAGCTCGTGAGAGATTTTAGCTGTACATTTTAGACCATGTGATTTAGAGGATGACTTTTTGTATTGGCTTATCTGAGCAGGCAGCAGGGAAGATCTACCACATGCCGATGATTATAGAGATGAAAGTGCCATAAATTTAAAGGATATACATGCAAGTTCTGCTGAGGGTTTGTCTCATGAAAAGAACAGAGGGAATAATGATAATAAATTTAGAATTGAAGGTATTCTGAATAATCCTGTTAAACTGTTCTAAATGCTTATACCTTATATAGAAGAGCTGATCTTGCTAAACACCTCATATGTGTGGCTTTGCCCTAGAAAACTAAATATTTTGGCTACTGCTTATCAAGTTTAGGGTTTGTTGGATGATTCAATATGACTTGCTATCATGTTTGATCAGCATCTTACTATGTTGCCCTGTTAAAGGTGAATTTTATCATCATGTTTCCTGTAGACTGTTAGGCTGTAGCCATGTGAATACAGATATTCAGAAATATTACTGAACGTTTTCGTTGTACTTCCTTCGTTTAACAAAGATTGTAGGGTTTGACTTTTATGTTCTGTGTATCAGTGTTTGACTCAAGTTATTATTAATATAAATAGTGAAAAAAAATCAGTAGAAGTATACTCTCTCCGCCCGCCAAAAGTTGGCCTATTTGATTTTGCTGTTTCAAAGTTCAATGTTTGACTCAAGTTTTAACAAAGATAAATAGTGGAAAAAAATCCAAAAAAAATGTATTTAGAACATTTAGATTTCAAATTATGATACTCAAATTTTCAATGTTTAAACATTCATGAAAAAAAGAACGTAGATTAAATATTGTGAAACTGTCAAAACAAATTGGCCAACTTTTGGCGGACGGAGGGAGTATTTAGAAAGCCTAGACCTGAAAAATGATATCCATATGATTTATTCAACTTTGTATATCTAAACAGAAAAACAAAGTGCACAACCTCTGTGAAACAGAGGGAGTATAATGTTTGAAGTGGATTTATTTTGTTTGTTGGTTTTTGGAACTAATAGTTTAATCGGTTAAAACTTTCTTGTCTGGTAAGTGAATGTTTTAAAGTGCTCTCTGATTTGTCTTCTTTAGTCATGGATAAACGGTCTTTTGTTTGCGCATTTGAAATAATGCTGTATTGTGTACTAATTTATATGTAGTAATTGTTTGTGCAATTTCTTTGCATTTTAAGAAACGCAGAAGTGTTTTTTAATATATATTTTTATTCTCTGTTAGGCACCAATTTAATAAAACATTTGTACTCGTGAAACATAGAGGTTTTATTATGCTTGTTTAGTATTCCATAAGGGTGGAATTGACATTGGTTTTGGACAAAAAATAAAGTATAAGTGAAATTTGCACAGTAAATCATAATTACTTATATACTTTAGTTGGTTCGTTGTTTTACTTATGTTGTTCCTTCTTCATTTGTAGAACAATCGCATACAGTCCCAGGTGAGGAGAAAGACATTGTGAACTGTAGTAGGTCAAGGACATCAGTTATTGGTTGGTCACAGACCCAAAAAGATGCAACTAATTTTCAAGAGAACAACTTGTATAATTTATTGAAAATTGACGATGAAACACGCTGGAAAGCTACTGATAGCCCCATGATTAAACGCCAGTTTTCTGGAGTTCTTGACAAGGAAACTGAGCCTAGGAAGTTATCACAACCTGCTCCAGAGGATATGCTGCTCTACTATAAAGATCCTCAGGGTGAAGTTCAAGGCCCTTTTTCAGGAATTGATATAATAGGGTGGTTTGAGACTGGATATTTTGGAATAGATTTGCTAGTTCGCCCGGTTGATGCACCTAGAGATTTTCCTTTCTCCTCACTTGGCGATGTGATGCCACATTTACGTGCAAAGGCCCGGCCTCCACCTGGGTTCAGTGTCCCTAAACAAGGTGAATCAGTAGATCTGTCAGGCAGGCCTGCTTCTAACAGCTTTGGAGCAGCCCATCCAGGTGCAAATGAGATTGAAATGCTTAGAAGTGAACTTAGGATCAAACAGGGCTCTTCTACAGAAGCTCAAAATCGGTTTTTGGAGTCCCTGATGTCCAGCAGCATGAATAGTCCACCTCAAGGTCAATGTCTTTTTGGCTTTTGTTTTTTTAGAATGTCTTACAGTATTTTCTGTTATTAGATCGTGAAAATATCGTAAGGTATTGTCTTCCACTAGCTGAAAGTGTTATTCTTGTTGCACAATGTTAATGTCCTACAAAATGCTTGTTAACATTTTGATTCAGTAAATATTGACAGACCCTTCTTTTTGTGCTTTTGAAGGTCCTCATGGATATGCCGGAAATAATTCTGGACTCCCACAATCTGGTGGTGATAATGCAAGTGATATCTATCGCCTATCCCAGCGGTTAAATATTGAAAAACAAAGGTCTTTACCAAATAATTATCCTTATTGGCATGGTAGGGATGTTGCATCTATGATTCCTAAGTCGGAGATCATCCCCGAAACATCAGTTCAACGTGCAAATCTTATTCCTCCCATGATGGACAACAGTGTTCAGTCTCAATCCCAAAGTGCTGATTTGATGGGCATTCTGCAAGGCTTGGGTGGTAGGTCTGACTCTGGAGTAGACAATGGAGCAGGTGGTTGGTCAAACTTCCCCGTCCAAGGGGGTCTGGATATGATTCAGGATAAAATTGAGCTACTTAACTCACAGAAATTTTCTTCACAATCTTCTATTGGGATTCAGCAGCAAAGGTTACCATCACAGATTTCTCCATTAACAAATCTGCTTGGACAAGCAATAGATACTCCGACCGGGATTTTACAACAAGAAAAATTAACTTCTCCTAGTTTACTGCAAGACCCGCAACTTTTAAACCTTGTGCAGCAGCAGTATCTAATGCAGTTACAATCCCAGGCACCAGTTCAACCTCAGCAGCTATCCTTGTTGGACAAACTTTTGTTGCTTAAGCAGCAGCAGCTGAAGCAGGAGGAGCAGCAACAGTTGTTCCGGCAGCAGCAGTTGCTGTCTCAGGTTCTATCAGAGCAACAATCTCTGCAGCGTTTTGGTGAGGCGTCTTATGGGTTAGCAGCTTCTGGAGTGCCTGTGAGAAATGCATCTTTGGATCCGAGTCAGTTTGATCCATCACAGGATCTGTTTCAGGTTGGTTCAAAGATATCTCTTCCTACAAATCTGGAAGAACTTCCTGCTGGCTTAAATAGTCGCCCTGCACAAGTTGCCCCAGATGTTATCCATCGTGGTAGTTCAGTGCCTTTTTCAACTGCTGCCCTGCACAGGTTGCCACATCAAATATTTGATAGTACTAGTATTAATCAAAATGAGGGTCAATCAGGCACTGTTGCAGAACAACTTGGTTTAAATCAGGAACCTTTTGTTGCATCAGGAGTTGGTGAAAGGTTGCCGTTTTCAGAGAGTACGAAGTTATCTTGTCAGGAGCCATTGACTGTTCAACAATCGCTGACATCTGAACAAAAACATTTTGCGCAAGAGGAGCCAGTAGAAGATACTCTCAAAACCAACATTGGCAGCCCAATTGCCACATCCCTGGAAACCTATAAGCAACATAAGAGCTCTGAGATGTTGACCAATGCACCTGAAACTTCTATTGATGACTGTGCTAAGGTTGAGACAGTTCAACCCAGGACTGCTGTTGAAAGAGAGGAAGCTGGTGATGTGGCCTCATTGACACCAGAATCGACGGGTTCTGAGGTTAAGGAGGTAAAAAAGCCTTCGGAGAAGAAGTCAAAGAAGCAGAAGTCTGCCAAATCACAGTCATCTGACCAGGTTAAGGGAGTCTCTAAACCATCATCAGTGCCTTCAAAGAAATCGGGAATGGAAGATTCAGTTGATTGTAGCAGTAATGCTGCAGGAAAATCTCGTGGAGTGTCTTCTCAAAAAGCAAAAGATACCAAGCCAGAAATTCCTACCACCAGAAGTATGGACTCGCAAGACTTCGATAGCTCAATTAGTGCAAGCATTTCAGTCAGTGATGCTGGGACTACTGAAGTCAAAGTTGAATCTGTGCTGCCGTCCATGCAACGTGCGTGGAAGCCTGCTCCTGGTTTCAAGCCTAAATCGTTGCTGGAAATTCAACAGGAGGAGCAGATGAAGTCAAAGACAGATGCAACTGCAATAGAAATTTCAAGTTCTGTGAGCTCTGCTAGTCTGCCAACTCCTTGGGCTGGGATTGTTGGCAGCACAGAAACAAAAACTTTAGCAGATAAACAAGTTGAAGGTGCTTCTCACCTCAACATGGCAAAACCTTTGGTCCCCGAGAATGTCAATCTTAAAAAGAGTCAGCTACATGATCTTTTAGCTGAAGAAGTTCTGTCAAAGTCCAGTGATAGAGAGAATGAAAATTTTGAAAGTATATTGCCGTTGCTATCAACTCAACAGATGGATCCTACAGAGGATGATTTCATTGAAGCCAAAGAAACTAAAAAGAGTCGTAAAAGATCTGGGAAAACAAAAGGTACTGCTACAAAGGGTGCAGTTCCTCTCAGTCCCGATGTGTCTCTTGGTACAAGTCCTGTTGATAAAGGCAAGAGTGCTCGAGTTGTGCAGCAGGAGGTACTGCCTGAAATCCCTTCAGGTCCTTCGTTGGGAGATTTTGTACCTTGGAAGGGAGAGCCGGTTAATCCTTCTCCTGCACCTGCATGGTCCTCTGATTCTAAAAAGGTTCCCAGACCCACTTCACTAAGAGACATTTTGAAGGAGCAGGAGAAGAAGACTTCTTTTGGCCAGCAGCAGAATCAAATTCCTACTCAGAAACTTGAAGCAACTAATAATGGTGGTCCCTCAAGGTCAATCTCGGCCTCACCTTCTAAGGCTGCTTCTCCAATCCAGATAAATTCCCAAGCATCTGTTCAGGCCAAATTAAAGGCGGATGATGACCTCTTCTGGGGTCCAGTTGATCAAGCTAAGCAAGATGCAAAACAGTACTCTCTCTCTCTCACACACACACACACACACATTCCCTGACATGTTTGCACACGCAAGTAACACTAAGCATAAATGCTTCTGTTTTTAACTTTGATATCTGAGTGCTTGTCTCATGTCTGAGTACTTAATAGCTTTTTGTGCTCCTAGTTTATTTATGGTCTTTGATGTTCGAACAGAGCCAACTTTCCAGTCCTTGCAAATGTGGGTGGCCGGGGATCTAAAAGTACTCCGGTTAAAGGAAACACATCTTTGAGCCGGCAAAAGTCTACAGGTAGCAGAACTATTGAACGTGTTCTATCGTCTTCTCCTTCCTCTGCGCAGTCCACAGTCAAGGGATGGAAGGATACTATGGTGAAACAATCAGGTAGGCATACTTTATTGTCTAGGGGAGCTTTGAAGAAATTCTGGGATGTTGTTTAATTGTTTTTTTTTAGCAGAGGCCATGGATTTCAGGGATTGGTGTGAAAATGAGTGTGCTAGGCTAATTGGGAGCACAGGTATTGTTGTGTTACGAGGTGTTAGTTTCTGTGGATGTTGAATTTTAACATACTGAGGCATAATTGATGAGTACTTGGATTACTCAAAGGTCCTGTTTCCTTATGTCGAAATTCTCTTCTTGGCAGATACAAGCTTCTTGGAGTTCTGCTTGAAGCAATCCAGATCAGAGGCTGAGTTGCTTCTTGTGGAAAATCTAGGGTCTTTTGATCCCAATCATGAGTTCATTGAAAAATTCCTCAACTACAAGGATCTATTGCCAGCAGATGTACTTGAGATTGCATTTCATACTACTCGGAGTGATCAGAAGGCCTACAGATTTGGTGCCACTGAAATGAAGTCTGAGAATAATGGCGCTGGTGAATCTGACTCGGTGGGTGTTGATGCAGCCTTAAAAGGGGGTAGCAAGAAGAAGGGCAAGAAAGGAAAGAAGGTGAGTTCATCTGTTTTAGGGTTCAATGTGGTGAGTAACCGTATCATGATGGGTGAGATTCAAAGCGTTGAAGACTGAGAGGTCAGTGTAATGTACATACAACAGCCTCATTTTTAGAATCCGTCTGTACATGTTAGTGTAGGGCATTAGCAGCAAACACTGATCGAGCCTGCTTAAGCGATTTTGTTTTTGGAGCTTTTGTGGCACGGTTTGGTTCGTATTTAAGTGATGACATAGTGGCTTATCTTCCTTTAGCTAATCTTTTGACGGTTGTTTTTACCGGATTCCTTTTGTAGCTTTAACAATCTTGAAATGCCAAAAAAGATTGTTCTTTTCAGTATTAGTGTTACACTTTTCCTAGGACTTGAAATATTTCTAAGGATTTAACAAAGTCATGTGACTTCTTGTTCACGCTTGAGATCAGCAGGAGGGAGGAAATAATCTATCGACAGCCCGCAGATGTTAAAATCAACCTCTTCAATCCTCCACTTTTCCTCTATCCTTATCTTGTGATCAAACTTCCCACTCTCAGCATATCTATGCAAATGAGTGATGGTTGTACCGCCATGTGCAATGCTAATCCCATCAACAGATTGATAATCTTCAATGAAGGATTCCATCATTGCCTCCCAGAAAATGCTCTCTTCAGGCCCTCTTGGAGGCTTCATCTTCACCAGCCTAGTGTCCTCCAGCTTGATGAGAAGCCCCGTTCGGTGGCTGAAGTAGCCCCAAATGGTGTGGTGGACGATCTCCGTGTTGGCCGAGCTCTGCGCGCTCAGGGCATCCGATGAGGTCTCCGCCTTGATAACGAAGCAATGGTCTCCATTGATGGGTTTCTCTCCAATGCACAACGCATTGGAGAATAGTTCCACCGTGCATCTTGGGTCTAATCCTTGGAAGAATCGACGCAGTGGCCGCGGAGGCCCTCTGGTGGCATGGCCGGGTTGAGAAGAGCATTGGTTCCAACCAACCTTACCGTCACTACCAGCACTGACCTTGAAGCCGGAGACAATGAACTCCAAGTACCAGAGATTAGGGTTCTTCTGCCACAAAACGAACCCTCCAACCTCACCTCTGCCTGTAACATTAGGTCTGGTTTCATCTCCTTGGGCTGAGCTTACCATTTTCACTTGCCCCACTGCACACATGCTCTTCATTGCGGTAAGCACCGGTTGACCTCCAATTGCTGCTATGTATTGCCCCATGATGTACTTGGCGCTTGAAGCTTCCTGCGTATGTACATACATGAAGGATTAACCATTTCTCATGTGGGAGAATGCTATATAATCACTTTGATCATTATCTTAGGCATTTACCCATTAAATGTCTACCATATATTTTTTTTGATGGACTTAAAATCAGAGACTCACAAAAATGATTATATAATAAATTTTAAATGTAGTGTGTCTAAGAGAGTGTCTGTCTATAGTGTTTCTATCGT
>JBBYHH010000001.1:521353-531356 GCA_038382905.1 Daphne laureola | reverse complement strand
TTGAAATGGCACCGAGTCTTGTTCTATTGCTTCTTTTCCAAGTATGGTGATGTTCAATGCCTTGTTGAAGTATGAGCTCATCTCCTCCAAGTAAAAGACCCATTTGTTGAAGCTTGAACATCCTTTCTTGACCTTCATCTTCTTGTTCCATGATCTTGATGAAGGTTTTGAGGTATGCTTGAGCTTTCTTGAACAGAGCTATTGTCATCGGTTCTACTAAGCCTTAAATTGGATTAGGAGTGATCTTTGATGCACATATTCATGGATTCGGGGTTTCTTCAACCCGCAGTTGTGACAAACTTTATTAGCACAAACCTGTCACGAATCTTCGATGCGCATGGTGGAGACGATGGACCGAGCATATGAGCAGACAATGACACTGGTGACTTCCATGAGAAGTGAACGGTTGTGTGAGATGCGATCAGCGAGCAACAACCAAACCGAAGAGTAACAACGGGATTTCCTCTATTGCATCCAAATCTCCGAATTTGGATCTCTCTGGCTCGTGGTCGAACCATCCAACCTGTAGGATTTAAAGTGTTTGAGTTTAATTAGTACACCTGCATTAATGGTACAATAGTTACAGTAGGTTTCTAGTAGTTAAGTTTTCGTTTAAGTAGCTTACTTGTTGTGCAAGTTTCTCAGTCTTTGTTAATCTTTAGAACTCTGCTTGTGTTAGTATTTATTGGTTGATTCAGATAATAGAACTCAGTTGTTGGGACGAATCTCTATTGCTATTTACCCTACACAACCTCCTGTCATGATAACCATCCAAGCACAACGGTGGTAAAGATTGTAGTACGAGTGAGTACCAAAATGGTAGTAAATAATAAATGAGGTAGAATTGCACAAAATACAAAAGATGAAGACAATATAATAATTCTATCAAAATTCAGAAATTAATAATTTTGAAAAAAATATTAAAAACATTCACCAGAATTATAACGAAATGAAATAGAAAATATGTCAAAAATTAAAAAAATTGACGGTATAATAATAAAATTCTAATTTTAACAATAAACTAGAATTTAGAGGAAGATGAACAGATCAAACTAAGAAAAGTTTAGAAAACAAGAACCATTCTTCGAGAAGTTTGTTTCTGACGCTTGCGTTGCACACAATTTCCTTAAAATAGATTCGCCCCCTCCACTTAGAGTGCTTGAGGATCGAACGGACTTCTGTCTTGTAGGATACAATGGAGATGCAAAACAAGCTTTGCACCTATAGATTCTTCACTGACGAACTAGAACAAAAGAACTTGAAGAACACCAAAAACAATGATGCAAGAGAGTTTTTGAAAGAAGAGATGAATAAAGTTTAGCAAGAAGAAGTTTGCTACGGATGAGGAATATACATGGTGAAGGTGTCATTTATAGTGTTTAGGAGATGTCTAGCCATTAGGGCACCTAAATGCACCATAATGCTAGATAGTAACCCTAACACTAAAGACTATGACACCACCTACTAATGGTCCATAATTCACCATACTTATGGTAAAAAAACCCTCTAAATTTATGGTAGAAAATGAATATTTTTCATTCACATTTTACATAATTTCCATCATATTTCCAACAATCCCTCACATGAATAAAAAATTGTTTTCATTTTGACTCTATAATGGTGTTCATCAACTGAATCCTACTTAGGAAAAGTATGTGTCACCCTTTGAAATTTTCACTTGTAAAATACATTTACTTTACTACCAGTAGACACGATGTCCTTGAACTGTCATACTTTCTTGTGTAAAGAACCCATGTATATTACACAGGAGACATTCCTCATTTGTTCAATTTTCATGGTTTTGTTCAATTTTTTTGTCGTGAACACTTCCTAGTTCTGCAAGAGTTTCTGAAAAATTAATCCTGATCAATTCTTCTTTGAAGCAGCCCCACTTCTCTCTCACATGGATGATTTCTTAAGTCTGAAGGAATTTGACTACTTACTTAAAAATCATTAAAGCAACACATTGCTAACCTTATCTACTTCACTGTTTCGTGAAAGGAATGAGTTGGAGGTTATCCCCGACAGTTACCACATTAAGTCTTATAATTAGGTTGTCCATTTCAACCTAGATCTTGGGATCTCCAGTCAACTAGGTTAGGTTTTCCTTCATAAAACTTATATATCCACAGAGTTTAAGCCCATTCCTTTTGTTAAAATTTCAACTAACTCTCTATTTAACCCTTTGGTTAACGTATCCGCTATGTTATCTTTTGACCTCATATAGTCAATTGTGATAACCCCACTAGAGAGTAGTTATCTAATGGTATCGACGAATGTATCTACACTTACCAGTATACATATTACTTTGTGCCCTTCCAATTCTTGATTGAATATCACAATGAATATTGATTGGTGGCACAAGTTTTTCCATTTTGGAATATCCTCCAAGAACTGGCTTAGCCATTCAACCTCTTCTCCACATTTATCCAAAGCTATGAACTCAGATTTCATTGTGGATCAAGCTATAATTGTTTGTTTGGAAGATTTCCAAGATACATCAGCTCAAGCTAGTGTAAGCGCATATCCACTTATGGATTTTGAGTTATTTATATCAGATATCCAGTTTGCATATGTGTAGCCTTCTAACACAACTGTGTATCTAGTATAATGTAACCCATAACTATGAACAGGGACGGACCTACATGGGGGCACGTACCCCCCGTAAAATTTTACAAATTATGGTTGTAGTGGTAGTAATTTATGAGATAAATAAAGTTTAGGGACCATTTTGAAAACAAATGCATAGTTAAGGGGCTAGCTTCAGTGTTAAGCCAAAAATAGAAGAATGCTCCCTCCGTGTTCCGCATCGTGTGTACTCTTCTTCGAATAAAAATGGCTAAACTATGTTTTGTATCCTACTTTTTGTATATTTCTCTTTACAAGTCATAAAACTACAAATTATTACACTTTCAACTTTCAACTTTTATAAATTATGACTTTAAAATATTTCATTAATTGGTTCAAATTTCTTAAAAAAATTAATTGGTTCAAATTGCTTAAATTTTTTATTACACTTTCAGCTTTTAATAAATTACGACTTTATATAAATAATTCATATGGTTAAATATTATCTAGTGCAACACCCATACCTACACACACTTCTTTCTATAGATTTTAATATTATTACAAACATTTTAATTATATTAAAAAAATATAGAAATTGTGGGTACTTCTTTCTATAGATTTTAATATTATTACAAACATTTTAATTATATTAAAAAAATATAGAAATTGTGGGTATTTAATGTGAAATTTTGAATTACTATACTCTCTCCATCTCATATCACTATACTCTCTCCATCTCATATCTTTTGAAACGTTTGCCTTTTCATGTTTATTGACTTTAATTTATGTATATAGTAGTATTTATTTAGTGGGAAAACTTTCAAAAAAAAAATGTTCATAAACTAGTCAACTAGATACACCAAATTACCATTTGCATATAATTTTTTTGAATCTATGATTGAAAATATTGGAGAAATAAAATCATAAATTAAGAACTGAAAATTGATTGTCTTAAAATTTTTGGGACATAGGGACTATTTTTTTTCTCAAACTTACAAATAAATAAATAATTGTGCCCTCACGTACCAAAAATCCTGGGTCCGCCACTGATTATGAGTATATCGTAGGTACCTCAGTACTCTTACTATTGCTTTCCAATGTTCTGCACTTGGATTACTCATGTAGCTGCTCAACTTGCTTTTTGAATAAGAAATATCCGGTCTAGTGCAACTCATTAGATGCATTAGGCTCCCAATAACTCTAGAGTATGCTTAAAAAAAAAAAATAACTCTAGAGTATTCTAGTTGCGAAAAACTCTCTCTTCGATTTTTGGATATATGGAGACTAATATCTAATGGTGTTCTGGAAATTCCAGAATCATCCTTGTTGAACTTTTCCAGGATTTTATCTATATAATGAGCTTGAATCAAAATTAGACCTTCTGTCATTCTATGATTTTAACTCCTAAAATCACATCAGCAAGTCCCATATCTTTCATGTAAAATTTTGAATTCAACATATTTTTTATAGATTTGACAATTTTGTCACTACTACCAACAATGAGTATGTCATCCACACAAAGACATAGAATGATATAATCATTTTTTTGTCTGCTTGACATAAACATATTTGTCACACTCGTTGATTTTAAATCCATTGGTAATCATTGCATGGTCAATTTTTTCATGTCATTTCTTTGGTGCTTGTTTCAAACTATATAATGATTTTACCAACTTACAAACTTTATTTTCATTCCCTGGCGCTCTAAAGCCCTCAGGTTGTTCCATGTAGATTTGTTCGTCTAAATCTCCATTTAAGAAAGCTACATCCATTTGACATACTTCAAAATTTCTCAACGCTGCGATTTCCAGAATCATTCTCATGGAATTGATTCTCGTCATAGGAGAGTATGTATCAAAGTAATCTAAGCCTTCACTTTGCTTGTATCCCTTGATAACAAGTCTGACTTTATATTTGTCAATGGAACCATCAAGTTTCATTTTCTGTTTAAAAATCCACTTGGATACTAAAGGTTTATTTCCAGGAGGAAGATCTACCAATTCTCAAGTATGATTTTGTAAAATAGAATCAACTTCACTTTTATGGCTTCCTTCCATAAAGGTCCCTCAGAAGAACTCACAGCTTATGCATATGTTTGAGGTCCCTTTTCTAGCAAGTAAGTAAGAAAGTCATCTCCAAATGATTTCTCTACTCTTGCTCTTTTGCTGCGTCTCGGTTCCACTTGAACCGAATCATGATTCTCATCATCATGATCCAAAGTTTCCTCTTTCTAATTTGGTGAAATTTATGCACTATTATTTTTACAAGGAAATACATTTTCAAAGAAAGATGCGTTCCTTGATTCCATTATTGTGTTCTTGTGAATATCTAAAATTTTTGAATCATGCACAAGGAACCAATAGACACTACTGTTATGTGTGTATCCTATGAAAATACAATCCACCATTTTAGGACCTATCTTCACTCTCTTTGGTGTTCGTACCGCTACCTTTGCAAGACACCCCCACACTCGCAAGTGTTTGTAGGATGGTGTCCTACTTTTCCATAACTCATATGGAGTTTTATTTTGCTTCTTTCGATAGCTACCCTATTTAAAAGGTAATTACTCGATAAGATAGCTTTACCCCATATGTTTTTAGGTAAGCCTGAACTTAGTAACATCGCGTTCATTATTTATTTCAATGTGCGATTTTTCCATTTAGCTACATCATTTGATTGAGGTAAATAAGGTGAAGTAGTTTCATGCACTATTCCATGTTATGCACAAAATTCACCAGCTTATTCATACTCGCCACCTCTATCATTTTTCAATATTTTGATCTTTTTATTGTGTTGATTTTCAACCTCAATTTTATAGAGAATAAATTTCAATAAAGCCTCTACTTTACGTTTTAGTAAATACACATACCAATATTTTCTGCTATCATCAATAAAGGTAATAAAATACTTATTACCACCTCGTGTTTGAACGAATTTCAAATCAGACACATCACTATGAATCAACTCAAGTGGTTCGGTGCTTCTTTCAATGGATTGAAACGATGACCTTGTCAATTTTGCCTCAACAGAAATTTCACATTTATGTTTTTGATCAATTTAGAATGTCAGAATATGGTCCAAGTTAATTAATCGACGTATCAAGTCAAAATTAATTTGACCTAGTTTACCATGCCACAAATTTGAAGACTCAAGCAAGTAAATGGAAGAAGTACTCTTTTGTATTTATAATAGTCATTACATTGAGTTTGAACAACTCATTACAAGTGTACCCCTTTCCCACAAACATTCCAGATTTGGCCAATATGACCTTGTCCGATTCAAGGACCATGCGGAACCCATGCTCGTTCATTAGTGAGTCGAACACCAGGTTCTTGCACACTTCTCGCACATACAAGACATTGTTCAAGGTCAATGTCTTGCTAGAGGTCATCTTCAGAAACACCTTCCGTTGACCTTCAATAGTTGTCATTACAGAATTTCCCATGTACATCTTCTCCCCTTGAATTGGTTCGAACGAGGAGAATAGATTCTTATTGGTGCAAACGTGCCTGGTATCACCGGTGTCAATCCACCATTCTTTCGGTTGGACCCAACAAGATTCATCTCAGAAACCACAACAGCGAGGTTGATATCTTCCATGTTTTTTATAATTTCATTGGTCATGTTTTCCTCACGATCATTCTAATTTGGGAGTAGACAATCTATAGATTTGTGGCTCATCTTTCCATAGTTGAAGCATTTGCTGTTAAACTTGGGTTTTGGCTTCATCTTTGAGACACCTCTCGTTGCCCCACGCTTTCCTTTTCCCTTTTTATTCTTTGAGCTTTGCCATTTGGCATGCTCGATCATGTTGGCTTCCGCACCAATGGAGAGGGATGACTTCCGCTTGGGTCCTCTATTGTCTTATTCAATATGAAGTCTAACAATGAGGTCCTTCAAGCTCATTTCCTTTCGCTTGTGCTTTAGGTAGCTTTTGAATTCCTTCCATCCAGGGGTAGCTTCTCAATGAAAACCACCATACCTTGAGAGAGGATCTGGCGCAAGATAACTTGAAGTTCCCGCACTTGACTAATCACAATCTTGGAATCCATCATCATATAATCGAGAAAATGATCGACAACAAATTTCTTTGTATCGGCATCCTCCATTTTAGATTTCTGGTGCAAAGATTCCACAACACTTTTTTTTTCTTAAAAGCACAATATAATAGTACATAACAATATATTACTCGTGTAGTAAAGAAGAAATGGGATAGAATTGTACAAAGTGCCAAAGATGAAGACAATATAATAATTCTACCAAATTTGAGAAATTAATAATTTTGGAAAAATATATAAATCAATTACCAGAATTATTATAACAAAATTAAATAGAAATTATTCTAGAAATTAATCAAATTGATGGTATAACAATAAGATTCTAATTTTAACAATAAATTAGAATCAAGAAGAAGATGAATGGCTCAAACCAAAAAAAGTTTAGAAAACAAGAACCGTTTCTTTAGGGATTTTCTTTCTAAGGCTTACATTCCACGTAATTTCCTTAAAACACATTCACCCCCTCATTACGAGTGTTTGAGGATCTAATGGGCGTATGTCTCATAGGATACAACGGAAATGTGAAACAAGCTTTACACCTAAAGCTTCCTCGTTGATGAACTAGAACCGAAGAACTTGAAGAATGCCAAAAACAATGATGCAAATAGAGTTTTTACAAGAAGATAGGAAGAGAGTTTAGCAAGAAGATGTGTGCTAGGGATGAGAAATATGCATGGTGAAGGTGCCCTTTTATAGTGTTTAGGAGAGACCTAGCCATTAGGGCACCTAAATGCACCATAATGCTATCCATTAACCCTAATACTAAAGGCCATGAAACCACCCTACTAATGGTCCATTAATCACCATACTAATGGTGATGAAACCTCCAAATTTATGGTAGAAAATGAATATTTTTTATTCACAATTTCCATAATATTCCATCAGATTTTCAACGGTTACTTCAACTTCCAATCACTTGCTTAACTTAAATTAGTTTTATGAAGGTTACTCTTTTATAGATTGAGGGGTTTCTTCTCCATGCACTTCCGCTAGGGTTCTTTTCCATCGCCACCCCACCATTGGTGGTTTTGCTTTCGTTAATGTTCATCTATGTCCAGTGGCATTGTCTACTTGAATTATTGGTAGGTGCCTATCAACTTACGTTCTGCAGTAGTTTACTCTATTGCAGGTTTCCGCTTACAAATGGCTCGCCTCCACCTCGTCTCACTACTTTCTTGCTTTGTCGGCTTAGGTTATGGATTGTGGTTGATTGTTTTGCGAATGTTATTGATTATTTGGTGGTTGTGTGGGGTTAGTGCTCATCATGTTTCGTTCTATATTGGTTTTGGTAGAATTATGACATACATTAGCCTAAATTTCCAAGAGCTATTGTCTACTCGCAAGGTTTCAGTGTTGAAACACTTGATCACAAATTTAAAGCCGACAGTCATTTTCCTCATGGAAATCCATTGATCAACAATGGAGATGGAGCATGTTAGACGGCAGTTGGGTTTTATTGGGATGCTAGATGCTCCGGCTCACAGTCGCAGAGGTGGTATAACGATTTTATGGAAATTACATTGGGGTGTCTTCCTCTTGTCAATAGGGGATAGCTATCTTGATGTACGTGTTAAAGCTTTGGGGGCGGAATGGTACTTTTGGTCATCTGGAAGCAAGTAGATGGTAGGAATCATGGGGTCTCCTTCGCCAGCTAGTCTCTACACTTCCATGGTTAGCGACAGCTAACTTTAATGAAATCCTATGGGATCATGAGAAAATGGGTGGTTATCTGCAACACCAATCGCTAATGATCTCAATTCGTTCTTCCATTATGGATGTTGGCCTTGAAGACTTGGAATGTTTGAGACTCAAGTTTACATGGTCCCAGACAATTACATGTGGTTATTTTGTTCAATAACGATTGGATAGAGCCTTGGAAAATTTGGCTTGGCGACAACTATTTCCCACTAGATGGGTTAGGAATTTTCACTTTGCATGGTCGGATCATTTTGGCATGGAAATATGTGTTATGGGAAAGAATAATGTGGTTAGGCATGCTTGGTGCTTTGAGAAGATGTGCATCCCTGAATGAAAGTGTGCACAACTAATTGAATTTGCATGGTCTGATGACTTTCGGTCTCTTCTAGAGTGCCAGAATCACTATCGCATGAGCCTTGCTGTTTGGCACCACCCAAAATTTAGGGAAATTCTGAACATGATTAAATTCTTGGACTCCTATATTGATGAACATACAAATTTAGAAGAGTGGAACCGTTTGGACGTAGAGTTCCAGATGTTACATGTTTGGGAAGAAGAGTTGTGGAGACAACGTTCCCGCGAGCTGTGGCTGCAAGTGGGTGACTGAAACACTATTTTTTTTCACCAGTATTCCACAAGACAAAAATAGTGGAATCAGATTCGTAAGTTGCGCACTCCTTAGAACGTGTTTGTCACTGAGCCACGGGAGTTGAAGGCTGAAGTAGTGTGTTTTTACTCTGAGTTATTTGGTTTGGGCGCCCAGTCACGAGTGAAGGAGATTTTGGCTGATATTAATTGCAAAGTGACTTATGTTAGTATTTACTCGCTCCCTACACACTAGAAGAGGTGTGCATTGCACTTTTTCAGATGCACCCATCTAAATCCCCATGACCAGATGGTTTCCCCCTTTTATTTTATCATCACTTTTGGAACATCTTGTGTCCTTTGGTGACAGGTTCTATTCTTAATATTTTGGAGACAGGTGTTGTTCCTTCTAATATTAATTTGATGTATTTAGGGTTGATTCCTAAGTGCAGAGATCCTAAAACTTTATCATAGTTCAGACCGATCACTCTTTGTAATGTCATCTACAAGATTGTACCGAAGGTGATTGTTAATTGTCTGGAGCCAATAGGGTCATATGATTTCTGAGTACCAGAGTGTGCTTTTCCCATGATGGTTGATAACGGATAATGGACTTATGTCTTGTGTTGAATCTGTGAGTTTTCTACACTTGTTAATGGCTCCCCTTCTGTTCATTTTTGGCCTGGACATGGTTGTTGACTTTGTTGTCTTCAACCACTTTATTTTGATGAATCCAAAAAATTGAGGATCAATTTGTAAAGTTTTTATAAACTTAGTGTCATCACCAAGATTATTATTGGTGGCGGTCCTTCGATGGGGACCACTACACTGTTGAGCCTCTACCTTCTGGTCTTGAGAACGTTAAGCTCTATTTCCACAGTGTCGTGGGTTGTCCTGCACAATTAACAGAATCTGTAGAAAGCGCCAAATTTTTTCCCGGTGGTGGGTGCTCTGATGCTTAAGTCAGTATAATGAGCGAAGAGAATATGCCAGACCTTGGGCAGAGTGAATAGTTACCTTGACTGAGGGAATGGTGCAAGCTTATCTAGTCCTGTCTAAGAGAGTGGCACATATGTAATACTTTGACAGGAAAG
>JBBYHH010000001.1:505078-521253 GCA_038382905.1 Daphne laureola | reverse complement strand
TCACAACCTCATCAAGTTATAATACCATTGCAGAAGGCGCCCTGCCAGCAGCCTTTGTATCTAATCCGATTCGATTTGGACTGGTAGTTGTAACCAAAAATTGATTATAGATGCTGCTATATAAACACACAGCCTATATATACTTCATTCTTTTAATATGATTACCGCTATCATTGCATTATTATTATTTTCGTTTTTTTCAGATCCTAAGTTACCAAATGAGATCGATATCCAAGAGTTTGAAAAACTAAAAAAGTATCGCAGGAAGAGTTTGGTCATAGTGACAAGTAGATGAACTTGCTGCACATGATAAGGGTATTAAAGATGTACTACTGAAATCATGATGAAAAGGGATAATAACAGGCAAGCAGGCAGAAGGAGGACATTGGACATTGAAGGTGAGTTCATCAAATTCAAGTTCTCAACCTGGTGGCCATTTCATTTGTCTTCCACCAAGAACATGCAAGTGAAGATGATAAACCGATTGACCTGGTAGATAGAGAAAGACCTTTAAATTGCGAAGCAAGGAATATATGAAGTAGTAAGACAAAAGCAAACGATCTGATGAACTCACAGCCACTAGGACCATCATTGATAACTACACGGAATCCATCGCCAAGCCCTTCCTTATAGGCAACAACTTTGGCTGCATAAAGAAGTTGACCCAGTATCTCATGGTGCCTTGGTTCAGCCTGATAAAAAATGGAAATGAAAAGATAAAAAGCCTTGGTTAAGGGATTTTCATGCAATATCAGTGACTTTGTCGACAAAAACTTCCAACTAAAATGTCACTAATAAACAATATCCAAAATGAATTACTAATTACTATTCCATATTCAAAGGGAAATTAAGCATATGCAAACAGAGCCATGAATAGAACACACCTTTGTGAGCCGTGTTAGGCCATCCCTGAACTTCGGAATGACCAAAACATGAACTGGAGCCTGCGGATTTATGTCACGAAATGCAAGTACCTTATCGTCCTCATACACAATGTTTGCAGGAATCTCTTTTGAAATTATTTTATCAAATCTGAATCAGATGCAAAACAAAGATTCCATGGTCTAAGTTCAACTGTAAATGGAATGTAGAAACACTAGAACATTCTCACAGATCTTCTTTCCTAGTCCTAAAAAGTACACTTCATCCAAATATAAAACTGTTAGGCAACTTCATATTCTTTCATAACATTCTTAAATCCTCCTTAGTTTTCTTGGTGTTAGGCAACTGTTATGTGCAGGGTAGGGTTCTCTTTAACAAAGAGCGGATAGTATTAAACAGTCCATTCTTAACTGATATCAACTGATTAAAATAGAGAAAGAAAAAAGAACAAAGAAGAGTGAATACTTCTCCAGATCATTACCAGCAAGTCAAAATCTATTTTCTGCACACCTGGTCAAGGTCTAAAATAGTTCAAAGTACCTTGTTAACTACCTAGAGATGTCTATTTAGCTTAGTAGTCAAATCTATACACCATAGAGCATAGCCTCGGTTGAATTTAAGACTAGGGAAGGGAAGAGGGTGAGATCAAACAGTCCTAATGTTTCATGCCAAACATTCTCTCATCAACAGCAGATCATATGTAGATTATAAGAGTTTCAAGCATCATCATGATTTTGCAATAAATTTCATCAAAACGCAAGATCAACGAACACCAAGGGTTGAGGTTACATGGTTAGGGCTCCAGCATCAGCAGTGGCAGCAGCCACTTTTGCTGCCGCCTCTTCATCGTCTTGCGCACTGGCACGGCACAGATATCTACAAACATGAATTCACACACTTAGTCAGACAAGCCACCGAAGAACTTACGCCAATTTTTATTAACAAAACTGCAACATGATCAAGCCAGTATCAAGGTAGACGGAGATTAAGTACCTACGAGAACAGTTATTAGCGAGAAATGCTACGGAATTGGAGTTACATGCGACTCTGAACCGAGCTAAACTCGTCGCAGTGGTGCTGTTCAAACAAATTACTACTATCAGATTTCGAAATCGATCGCAGCTAAAAGAAACCTTCGATCGCAGAATTATGTAGAGAGAAATATATACCGTAGAAGGGAGGAAGTGGCGGCAAATGCAGCAGCCATAGATTGTTGTTGAGCTCACAATCCTATCATCATGCCTTCACTGCTCCGGGTAGAACAGTCGCAAGCGCAACGACGAACTAAAGAGGTTCAGCCCAGGCCAGTACAGTACTGGACTAGTGGCAAAGTTGTAATTCTCGCAGATTAGAGATCTAGTGCTTCAAATCAAATCCGGGCCTTTAGTTATTTGTAAATTCATGATTTGTTTGGTTGAAAATTAATAAATAAAGCGTGAAATATTTAAACTAACAAGTACTCCTATTAACCCTCCGTACTTAAAAATGAATCATTTAATTTTATTATTTTATAATATTTAATCTATAATTTTTTTTATAAGTATTTAGATATTTTAAATTAAATAATACTATTCTTATCCATTTAAAGTATAAAAAATTTAAATATTTTTTTTATAAATTTATTTTTATAAATATTTAAATTAAACACTGAAACTTATTACGTTAGTAGGTAAATTTTCCTGAGATAAAATAAAAAACAAAACAAAAGAAAAATTGTTCCCGGAATGAGATGAGTGGTGAAGGCGTGAAATGAAGGAAATTGGTCCAGGAAGTGAGATTTTCAATAAAGTTGGGACGATACTGGTTATTCCCGTTACAATAGGGGATGTAAAAGTTAATTTCTTTTAAGTGAATTTTATTTTTTTCCCCACCACTTATTTCACTAGTGAGTTACCGGGTTTTTCACCCAATTTTGTTTTTGGACCTTTCATGAATTAGCCAGTAGTGAGTTATATGAATCTCTCTGCCTTTAAGCCTCACGTCCAGAGAAGAGAATTAATAAGTAAATTACTATATAGCTGGCCACAAATAGGCTGGTAAGTACTAGTACAATACATTACAAGAATCAAACCCACATTACAATACATTTCTGCATGACTAACCGAACATAACAATTATAGTACAATCTGAATATAACATTCAACTTCTACTTATAAGCTATTGGACCAGACCTTGAAACCGCAAACCTGGGCAAGGAACTAGGACCAGAGCTAGCCAAACTCGACCCCTCTGGATACTTCACTTTCCGGCTTGAACTGTAATCTAAAGGACCTGAACTGCGCATGTTTCGGGCTTTCATTTCCATGCTTCTATGGCTTCCGCTCTCAGCTTCATACAGCTGCTCTTGGCTATGTGATGACGATCCCTTAAAGTAACCCGAGTCGTGTGCACCATAACGAGGAGTCGACTCTCCACGAGATTTTCTTGTTACAGGTGATGCATGGAGAACAGCAGGTGAGTGGTGTGGTGATGGGCTCAGCAGTGCCAAAGGCATGGAAGAAGAATTTGCATAGTACTGGCTGTATATTGAGCGTAGAATGGTATATGGAACGTGGGCTTCCAGAGAGCTTCTTGCAAGAAATGGTGAAATGTCACAAAGCTGGTCAAGAAAAATGAGCTTCGCTACAAGGTGAGATCTGCAGAATAGATCAATACATCATCAGTACTTCAAATCTATTTTTTATCTGTGTAAGAACTGTAAACATGTAAAACAGATGGTTTTTTACACTAACAGGGAGAAACTGTCTATCATAATTGCCTTACCGGTTAGGTTCATTCCAAGAATCTAATACAATTCCTGCTGCGAATTTAACAAAGAGCTGCATTGCAGTTCTTATGCATGATTCAGCAGAGACACGGATGTCGGGATCCACATTCTCCCCCACATGGCCATTCGAAAGTGATTGTCTTTGTTGATATTCACGTTCCAATCTAACATGTTCACTTCCTGCAATAACCGCACTTATTGACCTGCAATGAAAATTAATTTCTGACTTCTAAATTAGCAGTAACATAGACTTATCCGCCTTTTGGTTTCAAATACACTTATCATCGTTTAAGTCAAAAAAAAAAAAAAACATGATCACAGACATTGAGAATACAACTCTCTACATGGTTGAGAGAAAAATAAAACTCACCTTGCAAGACAATGAATATTGTTGTTGAAACCCCCAGTTTCAACATTGAAGCCAGTGGTGTTCCAGATATTCGATGTCATGAAGGTGGCAAACAGATACGGCAAAAAGCTCCATGACCCATCGTTTGCACCACCAACCTCTTCCAAGATCGATCTCACCCATTCAGAATCATGATCACCACCCAGACCAACATTGTTTGCTACCCCTCTCAATCTTCTGATTTCCTTCTTTTCAGGCACCTCTTCAGGTACATGCTTAACTACACCAGCAAGTAGTGAATGTATCAAAGGTGCACCTTCATCAAGAACTGCTCCTGCAGCTTCAGCTAAAAGCTGATCGAATGCCAATGCCTGCCCAGCCTCGATGCAAAATCCTATTATTGTATCTAAATCCAGTATCTGCTTTGCACATGCTTCTCTTTCAACTCTGTCAGCAGAATGCATGCTACCCGCAACTGCCTCTAGTATCTCACGGTTTGACCGCAATGATGAGTCTATGCAATTCAATAGTGCGGCTATGTGTTCTCTCATCATCCTGTCTAACCTGTCAACTCCAAAGCCACCAAAAGTACGAACAAATGCCTGTAGTTCTTGAAGATCGGTAACCGACTCTGCGAAGTATCCACCAACAGGTCTTGTGCTCTTGAAGCACTTGTGCATAGGTGTGAAAAGGATCCCAGAACCTGACACATCCTTAATAATATTCTCTATGTACCAATTGCATGCAACCTCAGCTGCCAATCCGCTATGCTGCTCGGATGGCTTCTCAAATAAATGCAACGAAAAAACTGGTCCTGAAAATGTTTCTGAGAGTAGAACTTCTCGAATTCCATGGGTTAGATCCATGCTAATATGCTGTTCGGCCAAATGGACTACGCTCATGTGCCTCCGAAGTAGTGATTCCAGAACAGATGGACGCTGTAGATCATTATCAGTCTTGAGTACAGCATGTAACCTCCGTCTGAAGTTTCCAAGTATGCATTCTCTCATGTACTGCACACACAAGCAGATCTTAAAAGGAATCCTTGGCTTCTCTGGCATGATCAGTATACAGTACCAGACCACTAATATTCTTCGCATTATGAATTCAAAAGAAGAAAAAACTGCACTTATTATCTTCTTAGATACTGTTCTGGATTCCTTGTTTGGAGTCTCAAATTTAGTTTCACCATCATCCCAAAGACTTTAGAGTCAGTAGTTTAAAGTGAACAGTGTAAAATAAACTGCTAAAAGCCATACTGGCATTATAAATCCATGCAGAAAAACAAAGTGGCAAGATCCGTGTCAGATGTTTCTACTGCAAATTTCAGAGGGAATTAATCTGATCAGATCATAAATTCTCTACATTTGATGGACTACACCGTGGTGAGTCTTATAAGTACTAATTTTTCTTTAAGCAGTCAACCGACTTAGAACCGAAGAATTATTCAATAGATAACCACACTAACAACCCAGATAAAATTCCTGCTTCCTAGAACCATTATCATTTTAGTAGTATTCATCATCATCACATTTAAAATAAGTATCACAACCACATGAACTCCAACTAGTGCAAGTTTTGCCAAGAAAACAATGGCGAAAGGTAAAGTCAAATTCGTCAAACCAGCCATAAAAGGATGGATACGTCAGGAATGACCTCCTCACCTCCCTCAACACAAAGACATGATTCAGAACACAGATAGGCTCCATGTCATTTAAAACTGAACACAAGTTGGTTAATCTCTGCATTGCAGCCTCCAGCCTGCCAATTAAATTGTGCATATGCCCAAGTTAACAAAAGAATTCCAGATGGTATAAAGAAAAGGCAGCACGGCGACAAATGTCTTACATTTTAATCGAATTATTGTTTTCAGGATGGCTTTCATGTCCAGGCAAAGGATAACCAACCATTCCCTTTGGAGATTTTGCTGATGGTGCTGAGGTTCTTGACGCATTATTTAGGTAAAAAGCTGCCTGCTCTGGAAGAAGCTGATATTTTTCCAGAAATTAGTCTTATAAAAAAAGGTAAGCCCCTTACAAACAACTAGCACTTGAATGAGGATTCAGGAAAAACCTGCATTTCTAAAGCGCCAAATCCTCCTTCAGAATCGAGAATATTGATTAGGCCTTCCAAACCTCCCATTATAGATTCAATGAGGGACTCGACATAAAGGACTGCATCCCGGCCAATTTTTGTAACCTGATTACAATTAATTAGGCAAACGATCTGGTATTTGAAATTACTCTGACAAGTACTTCTTAGACATAAAATAAAAAAATAGGGACAAAAAGGTGTTGTCACTTTTCATCAGAATCAAATGCAGCTAATTACCTCTTCTGGAATGATCGGAGAAGCACACTCTGGAAAACTACTAGCAACACCAAGCCATGCACAGCAGTGTTGTGGACGCCCCTCTGGCCCAAACATAGTATTTCTAAACACCTACAGAACCGGTAAAAGCAATCACTTCTATGCAAAATGTTTCGAGAATAAGTACAAGAAATTTATGAGCAATATATGAGAAACTCTGCTGTGGACCAAACAAACAATAACACCAAATATAGGCAGAACATACCGCAGTAAGATGCTGGTGATAAAAGTATAGCGTTTTGAGACTGCCATGGTTTGAAAGCTGAGAATCCAGTTCATCAACACATCTAGCAGAATAAAAACAGAGATAATTTAGTTCCAAAATATATTCCATTCTGAACACAGTAATTAGTTCTGAATATGTGAAGCAATAAAATATTATTCTTTTAAATAATGAAGACATATAGTTCACATATCTAACATTTAAGCTCCAAACGTATTGCATATGCCAATTGATTTACCATGACCATTATACGTGAAAAGTCATTCTCATAATCACAACAGTGTTGAGGCATTGTCAATCAATAAAATCAACAAAATGAAAATGAAAGTTTTGCATGCACACATGAATGCTCGGTGTATGGAGCAGTAATTGACCAGTGCTGATGGCATAAGCCTTCAGAAGTTCCAGCACAATCTTGGTGTGGATAGACGTAATAATCCTTATAGAAGTCAGCTGCTTCAAGAAATGAAAGAACTAAAAGGCAAAAGAAAGGGTTCTCAAACTAATTAATAATTCAGAAAGCACTACAGCAGCAATGCTACCTCCACTGTCCCTATCAACCTTACAAGTTACATCTGCAACTATGTTAAGCCAAAATCATCTGTTTTATTGAACACGTCCAAATCAAGGTCAGAGTACCTGGACCAGTTGTATGCAGCATTTCCTTCTGATAGTAATCCTTCCTTTCCAGTTGAGACAGTGGCTTTTTCCAGATGTCTAATGTTTATAGATGATCGAGAAGATGTAACAATCATTAAAATTGATAACCAATCTTTACGGAATTCCTGTCAACAATCCCAAATGCTTGAAATTACAAATTCGTAAGATTTTAAAATAAAGAAGCAGCTAAAAAATGAAGAATAGAGCAACCTTTGTGCATGAAAACCAACCTACTATAGAAGATATAGAAAGAAAAGGAAGAAGAGCAAATAAGGCAGATGGATAAGGATCAAAATGGAGACAAATGAATGAATTAAAATTGTGAACTGTTGAATGAGCACACCACCAGATATGAGAACCCACATCTCAGATCTCTCCAATAACCAAAAAGAAAATGCATGCAAGAAAAAGTTCACCCATATTTGTCACAACATTTCTTAATAAAAATGGGAGGAATATTTAGAATGAGCTATCACGTCAAGTATGAGGGCAACATGCAACTAATTTGGCAATGGAACAATAACCAAATAGTGGCATGAAACTTTGAGAACCATTTAACACAACAGCCTAGCTAATAGACTGGGGCTCCAAGAACAGATATCTTGGCATAAACCACTTCTTTTATACTGTTAACTAAAGCAAGTGCATAAAGAATAAGCCCTCTCTTCACCTTGTGCTGAAAGTGATTTTCGACAAAATGGAGTTTGCTAGCATAAAAAGAATCCATCCAGAGGTCATCCAGCCTTAAAAAAAATCTTGACTAAACCACTACATAAGATTGACACAGATAGAAATTGAAAGAAACAGACGACCCACTTAAGTGTGTTGAACAAGTTATATGTGTAAAACAAAAGCCAGTTCAGTAAAGGTGACAAATGCTGATATTTTAAGTAGAAGTCAACATGAATGTAAAAGAAATAGGAGCAAAACTTCAGTCATGGTACACAGTTTCCTTACTGACAAATCACATGTGATAGCAGAGATGTTTTCACCCTGTGGTTTTGGTATATTCTCAAGGTGATGAACAACATTTCGAAATAACGTTTTCAAGGTTGTGTCAAGATCAAGAGCCACCATTCCTGGAGTTCCCAACAAGAAACGTATTCTGCCACCACATGAAGAGAGATATGATAACGCATATCCTCGTATTGCTGCATTTAAGTACAGAAAATGTCATTCATCTAATCACCCTCTTGCACAAATAAGATACTCCCTCCATCCTACAAAAGTTGATACGTTTGTTTTTCAGCATCTAATTTATGATTTTTTTTCTTTCAACATTTTGACATGGAAAGTCAAATAATTTATATGCAAATGTTAAACGGATGTGTCTTGCTTCTAAACATAATTTTTAAAGCTTTTTTTAAACAGGTTCTAATGAAAATCAGAATCAAACATAAGTTCGAAAGTCAAAGACATCAATTAATGTGGGACAGAGGGAGTAATATTTTATCAAAAACAAACAGCAAAGAATAAAAGTATTTGACGCAAGAATAGGAGACAAATTTCTGGAACAAGGACGTACAAATTTCGCTGATACAAATTCAGGGTTTCCATAAAGACTAACCGGCAATATACTTGCGCACCAGGCGGCACAAATGATCCATTCCATCTAGTAAGAATCCTATTGTAGGATCATTTTGATCCTGCATTGAAAGATAATGCACAAACTATTTATTGCTGCATACACTTATTTACTGCTCACCCGGGAATATAAGTAACAGAAGCCTAAATTAAAAATAGCAAACTAAAGCCTCACTATGTCAACCAGAACAACTCGACTTGTTTTTGGCTTTGGTGCTGCAATTCCCACATGTTGGAAATACCAGATGACCTCTGACTGAGCCAATGCCAAGGCAGAAAAGACCATCTACAGGCAGCAAAATGATTACATAAGAATCAATTCTGTAAACAAGTCAGAACTTTCACTCAATAGGAACTGATTTTCTCTGTTTAACAAACTATAATTTCAGAACCCAAATGCAAAAAGTCATGAATTCCACTTCTAGTGGTCCAACTATATCGATAGGTGTTTCTATGCTGTCCTGAAACTTATCTGAAGTGAATTTATCAGTAGAAAATAACATCTGAAGTACATTTCTGTAAACAACACCCTAACCCCACACACCCCACCCAACCTCAATCTCATCATCATCATCATCATCATCAAACAACACTTTAATCCATGCATACATAGCCACTAAAAATCTTTCAAGAAAACTCAAAGTGACTTTTAATGCACATCTCAGAAGGTAAACGTGTGCAAAAATCAATTAAACAATAAAACTCCAGAAGAAACTTTTTCCCAAGTAAACTCAATATTTCTTGTCCATTCAAAATTCTCATAGGGAACACACAGAGATCACATCACAATCCAATAAATTAAATATTTACAGTAGAACATAGATCAATGTCAGTGCGTTGCAAGAGCAATTGAAGTTATTGCACTATAAGTGCAAGTACCTGAATGTTTGGAGCCAATAAACTTGGTTGATCAGCAAAAAAGAGAACCATCCTTCCAATCTCTTGCTTCAATAGTATTCTTCTCTCTCGATGTTTGGTATCGCAAGATAATAAAGCCTGATCATGCACTTCACTGGACCATCAAAAAATATAGCATATCATATGGAACAAAATGACATCATCATTGAGGTGTATTGGAACATTTATACTTATATAAATATAATATAAACAGTAGACTCAAATGATGGATTCTTCTCTTTCACAATAACATTGCCAGAACTTAAACCCATCTGAAGTCCTGTTTTTCATATGGGAATCATAGAATACAAAATCCCATACACTGTCATTGTCGAGAAAAACAGGAGACTTATATCCACCAGAAAAGAATAAACTTCATAATTATTTATCAGTATAAACTATATGGGAGCAGATCTGATTACTGGTTGTTAATTACTTCTACACTGAAAATGTGTATTTGCAGTTCATAGAGTTTCAGCATCCTGAACTCTGGCAAGGAGTTAAACGAGGATCATGTGTTCAAATTATCATTCAATTCAATCAGAAGTGGTCTGTCCCAAACTGAACAAATTTAAGTGACTAATTTAGTAATTCCTTAGTTAATTTTCCTAAGCTGCCATCATAAGGGTAGCATAAATGTGTTTTATACTTTTAGTACATCTGTACTGGGTCAATAATTTTGAAACATGCAAACAGAAAAGAAGTTTGATTAAAGCGGGTAAAGAAACAAAAAAATATCCAGTCAATCACAGAAAACAAGAAACTGTATTTATTTATTTTCTTTTAATGTTTCCATCTAAAAAAATCATTCTGGCCCTGATCTGAATCTATATTGTTGCATTTTTTAACATCATATTCAGCTTTAGCGTTACAGGTGAGCCAAGCAATCTTTACTTATTTATTTCACCACTTACTGCAATGGTTTCTTTTGGGTTTCAGCAACAGGCAGTCCCACAAGAATGAAGAACTATATTACCAACTATACCTTATCATTTTCTCAACCTGCTTTGCCACACTATATTCTAGATCTGCCTCTTTTTGCTTGGTCCTTCCAGCTTTTGCCAATTTTTTGAATTCTAGTATTCGGGGCAAAACAAATGACTGGTACTCCTCATGCAACAAGATATACTGCACATAGGATAACAGTTATAATCAATAACCATGTGTAGATGAAGGAGATACATAAAAAGGGTTTTATCCCCAGCGGGCCTACCTCATCCCTGAATAATGGCACTGCCAAATGTTCCTTTAGTACAACCTGAAAAAGGAATATTAAAAATAATCAAAGAGAAGGCAGTGGTATATATTATACAGGCTCTTTTATGTTTACAAAACTAATAGTACATTACAAGTCCGTGAACTAATAATTTATGAGAACTTCAGAACTAGACTTTCTGTTCTTACTCTGTCCATATACAGATATAATTACAAGTCTTGGGCTTACCAGGGCAATATCAATGCTTGTCACACGAAGAAGTTCGTCGGGGCAAACAAGATATCCAAACAACACCCACTGCCTATAAGAAGTAACATTTGCTAGATCTTGAGCTCTCTGCACATTAAAAATCACACAGAATGAAAGGCTTTTAACAACAAACATCCTGAGAGGGAAAATGAAACAGACACATGACAGCCAACATCATCCAAGTAAAGGAGACTAGAATTCCAGATGTGAAGGTACATACCATTGGATGAGCAGAGTTTGTAAGAATGTCAGGATATCGAGGATGGTATGGACTCAGAAACCCTTCATTTCTCAGCTTTCGAGTATCTGTAGAGAGAAATATTATAGGACCCACAGCTTCTAAAACCTGAAATGCACATTTAGAAATGTCAATGGTATGCTAAAAGTAGAGAAAATCTCAATCCACTCAAGAAACTATTTAGGATAAAAAAAAAAAGGAAAAGGGAGAAAAGGAAACACCACATACAGATCCTAAAACAGCAACAGACTAGACATTTACAGAAGAAAAAAAAAACTATGGACTATAAATAAACACTTTGAATCAGAATCCATTATACATGACTTCTAGTTTTCCTGAAGTATTTAAACTAAAATAAGATGGTTATATGGCATGAAATCCATAATAATTAAAAAATTCCGACAACCCTAGGCTGGCAGCTAAAAATGGTAACTTTGCAGGAAATTATAAGCATTACAGAACAATGTAGAAAAGACCAGGAGTAGAAAGCACTAACATCAAGAATTAAAGATGACAGGCTCATGTTATACTAAATCATAAGGAAACGCAGAAGAGTATGATACAAATTGTAAAGGAATTTCGAGAATATAGAAAAAGAAACTGACCTCTCCAATACGTGGACTAACAAAATTCAGATCTTCTTGCAATCCTTTTATTGGTGCATCATAGGAGTCTATAAACTGAACCAACCTGTAAATAGATGGAAATACTTGCTAAACTTTTAAGGAAGCATTACTTGTCCGATTTGTAAGCGGAGAGAAGTACATATGGCAGCTCCTATGCAGAAAGCAATAGAAAAAGGAATCAAGCATATAGAAGCATGACTTTCTAAAATTAATTGGATACCATTTATCACTCAGATGGCATGATTTCAACAGAGCCATATCACATGCTTACCATCAAGACAGGTAATTTACCCCTATGATAAAAAGAAGCATGTAAACAAAGAGCGCATAATGACAAGATCATCACCGTACTTGCTACTCATGCCTAAATTCATAAATCATCACACAGATTTATCTTACAAGGGACACGCAGAACTTTGTTACTGGATTCTTAGGAAAAGTGAGCAACAGCTGAAGCTAGTCACTTAGTTTTTCTCACGAGTCAAGGAAAACAGTTCACCTACAAGATTGAAAACATGAAGTGACATCTTTTTTGTCTTGCAAACATGTTCAACCTTCAATGTTAACATGTATTGGTGAGCAGAATTACAAGCATGAAGAGAGGCCTACCTGTGATAAAAGTCACAGTCCCGGTCATTCCTTGACATGGCGTGCAAAAGGTTATACACTTGCAGCGTCATCTTTCTTGGTAACTGTTATAGAGTAGCATCTACATTAAATAATAGTGGAACTTGACATCCTTTATGCAGGTATTTATGCTAAGAATGTGCAGGGATGAGATCAGTTTGTTTACCTTCTCAGAGAACAGATTGACACGAACAAACGAACAAAAGAGATCCATAAATGCATGAAGTATAAGTGAATTCTGATGAGGCTGCAAAAAACTGTGTTAAGTTATTAGAGATGCTTAAGAGAAACGCAAAAGTATTATCAGTTTTCAGTATCTTATAAGATGAACAAGGTGTGCAGCAGTAAACACTGAGAAAAGCAGTAACAACAGGCTCAACATTATATGGTTTATTTATCCTGTTTATTCACATTCACCGTTACATGTAGGCCTCATTATGAATAAAAATTTACAGAAACCAGCACGGAGAATAGACCTCAAACTTACCAACAAGGTGATCACTGTACTACTTAAGTCCAGTATAAGTCGAAGCGCTTGTTCTCGAAATGCCATCAAGTCCAGAAGCAGCTATGCTCATGAAACAATTCAGTCAGACATAATATGAAATGAAAAACTTACTTTATGTATAACCTATAAAAAGGACAAGGTTGATGCAATCCATACAAGCAGAAATTAACAGAACCTATGTATGTTCTACATGATTTGTAATGTCAATCTTTTAAGATGATAAGACAGAGCAAACAGCACCTGAATCCATGGTTCCAAGCTTTGCAAATAAAGTTCTGCACTATCATTTAAAGCATCCAAAGCAAGCTTATCGACCTGTAAAAAAGTTAACCTGATGATCCAAACTCCTAGTAAAACCAGAAAGTCTCCTTCCAAATATAAACTATCAAGCTTTCACATCTTACACGCTCAAGTTGTAGCTTGCTAAAGTGATCTGGGAACTTCTTGGAGAGCAGTATGCAAAGCTTTGGGTGATTAGGGAATATCCCAGCTTTCCAAAATGCATCCGAGAACGTGTGACCAACAGGATCAGGGTAATCCAATATTTGATTCAGTCTGTACATTTTAGCCATAAGGCCTTCTGCAACTTCAATCAGTTGAAACACCCACTGCAGGTTTAAACCCTTAAGTGATCCTCCCGTAAGATTCTGTGCATCGCTTCGGGTGCTCCTTGTTGTCATAGGAGAAGTCATATCGGGAGCCAAATACTCGGTCCATCTGGAGGGACCCTCCCATTCTCGCGATCTTGCAGATGTTGGGGACAAAGATGAATCTTGGGAAGAAAAGTGGTGGCGAGATTTCGCCATTAATCAATCAATGTACTTCAAAATTCTGCAAACAGTGACTCTTTGAAGTTAGCCTGAGCCATTACGCTACATGGGAACATAACAGTCTAATGAGTCCCCATTACTGATCATCTATTCCAGTTCTTTCCCCGCTTACAACGAAAGCTAGAATACAAAAACGAATTGGCGAATACGTAAAAATCCAAAAAAACTGACAAATAGTAGGAAAACGATACTGCCTGCCCAACTTCTCTCCTAGAATAACAGTAGAAATGGTTAGGAAAACAGTCAAATACTACAATCGCAAGGAGCAAACAAGCACAGTTCGCCGTTTCAGTTCGGTTGCCAGAGAGCAAAACATATTCACTTCAAATAGAACAAATCCTTTTACCGCATTTGAGCAGATGAACAATGAACTGAAATGGCTGAGAGAGAGAGGACGTACGAGTTTGAGAGCTTGACTTGAGGTTCATGAAAAGAGAGTACAGTCCAGCCACCCACCAGATCTGAGAGTAGAAGAGGAGTGGTTAGCTTATTCAGTAGCACTCAGAGGCAGTGATGGAATTTGAAGCAGAAATTATCGATAGGGAGGAAGAAAATGCCTGTGCTGTGAGCCCAAGTTCTTGGCTTCTCCTTTTTCCTCTCCTTTCTTCTGCCTGTCTTCCGATTCCGGCCCCGGCCACCAAAAGTCTGAACGCATCTATAAATGCCACACACCATGGTCGCTCTACGACTATACAAAAACAATTAACTTTGTAAAGTTCACAAATTTACTCCTATCTTTTCGATTTGTTCACATACAATTACATTTGTTGTGTTCATTAGTATAATAAAGGTGTGTTTTTCACTAAATAATTTTATCAATAAACTATCAAATCATTTTTTTCCCTCCACATTTTCCTCTCACAAACATTAAGTAAATTTTCGAATATTTAAAAATCTCAAACTTTTAAATCGAATCTTCCTCTAATTTTTTTCTCATTAATTTTCTTTATTTTTCAAAAAATTACAACTCTTTTCAATATTTCGTCAAAAGAATGGGAAAAAAAAAATGAAATCAGCACCTGAACATTATTTGAGTTTCATAGTTCACAAAAGTTAATCAATTGAGGTGTGTGTCTATTTAGTATTTACGTGATATTTCACATATCATGAAAATATCAAATTTATCATCTTAATAAATATCTAAAAATGATATTTCAGTTTTTTAATTTATTAAATTAGTTAATTAAATTAGTTAATTAATAGTATATTTAGGTATGTATTTTTTCACATATATGATAAATAAACGGACTCATTATCGAGTTTTAATCTCAATTCATTGGGGTCGGTTATATGGATTATGCGTCTCCACTTTATTGTATTTATTACGAGGTCTTCTAAAAATTTCAATAACCTAATATCTCTCTACTAAATTTACCCATGCAAATATTTTGATTATACTCACCTATAAGATTCCCTTCACCTTCATTAATTATAATTTGTTTCAATAATAGATATACTAAGGCTATTTTGAAACTGGTTACAAATCTAAGTGTATTCTTTGCACAATATTTTGTAAAAAAATAGTAACAAATTAAATTTTGAAAGGGAAAATGTGAGGGTAAAAATTGTTAAGATTTGTGAAAATTTGAATTATTGTTGATTTATTATTAATTTTTTGTCCAGAACAACCCAACACAACTGAAATGAAATGGTAGGACCGTAATCTGTTGCTGCTACCAGTACTACCACATGCAATGATCATTCTATAATAGGCTTGACTCATTTTGTCTCATTTATTTATTATTGCTACTGGAAGCGTATTTCCCAAGGAATTTCCTTTGTTTACTCACATACTTGGATTACACCTCAAGGCAACATCATTACTACTTTCCGCCCCCATTGCGAAAAACTGACTTAAAACTTGAGTTTTCAATATTTACCATAAGAAAATGAGCAGTTGGAGACAGTTGAACGAGTGATAAATACTTCATTACCAGTTCAGGATATGTTTTAAATGAGGGATTTAAGTCAAACAAACCATTATCATTTACACCCTCCGTCTAAAAAATAATGAAACGTTTCTTTACTATTTCACAGTATTTAATCTACAATTTATTTTTATGAAGTTATAAACATGTGATGTTAAATGATTCATATGTTTCTCATAATTTACAATCTAATCTTTCTAGATATATATTTTTTTATTTTT